>JBAMHX010000013.1:2630652-2646862 GCA_037177515.1 Pseudomugil tenellus
CCAGCATCATCCAGCATCATCCAGCATCACCAGCATCATCCAGCATCACCAGCATCATCCAGCATCATCCAGCATCATCCAGCATCACCAGCATCATCCAGCATCATCCAGCATCACCAGCATCATCCAGCATCAGATGATGCTTCTGACCTCAGAGGGACTGACTGAGCCTGTAGGTAGTTTATGAGCAACTGGTTTATCTCATCTTCACCTTTCCTGGTGAGAAAATGGGTCACATATTGGCATCATCTCTTTAGGATTATATTTTTTAGTCTGAAAACCAGATTTATTTTTCGCTCTTTATTTTTAATAATCAGTAATTCAGACAGGATTGTTTCCAACTCCTGAGTAGCTATTGGCTGTTCGAAAAGTTGCTAATTGACATCATTGCTGGTTTGTGTGTGATGTAATGGGCGTTGTAGGAAAGTTATAACTGGGAGAAACAAAAGGTGAGTCAAAAAACACCCAAAATATGTTTATTACTTTGAATAAACTCATTTTATAATATTTTCTATCACTTTGAAAAAATATATTTTAAATTCAGACCCAAACTACATAAATAAATTTTGTCCGCCATTATTAAATGCAAGAATATCACATCATATGCTTTTGTCACAGAGAGAGACACACACACAGTGCACGAAGTGAGTAAATGAGGCTGTGTGCCAAAAAAGTGCAATTATTACTTACCTGACCTCCGGCAGATGGCGCTAAATGTCCAAACTACGCTGCAGTGACTGGTGTCTGCAGACATGCTGAGAAGAAAATTTCCACAATTTGAGATACTTAGTAGAGTTTATCTTCGGGATATTCATTAATGTGGACATTCACTGCGTTTGTACTCAACTTTATCCCAGAAACAAACATTTAACACAAATTTTCTTCTTTGTTCTTGGTAAAAAAAAAAAAAAAAGAAAAGATTTTCAATAATGTCTTTTCATTTTAGACTCAACTGTACTCAGTTTGATGGATATTGCAGCAGCAGGAGGGGGGCGGTAGGGGGGATCAGCTTGACCTCCCACGGGAGGAGTGGCGTTGACAGAAGGATGGTCCGGCAGATAGAGGCGGCGTGCTGAGCGCACGCACAACGCGCAACGGGGCGTACAAACTTTCCCGAGCTGTGGAAGTAGGCGTCTTTTACTTTCATGCAGCCGCAGGGGAGACAACTAGATCCAAAGAGCAGTGTCACAGCGGTAAGTCATTTACTCTGGCTGCACCTTGGAGTTGTACACACTCCAAAGAAAGTTGTTCGTTCCTTGCGCATGTGCGAAGAGGCGCAGTGGCGCAAATAACTGGAATATTTCTGCTTATTTACGCGCAGACTGGCACAGGTGCATTTCTTTCCTTCACTTTCCTCTTTATTATGAAAGATTTTTTGCATTTCTCCCGTTACGGCTCGCGCACCAGTTTGGACTGGTTTCCGCGTAATTGCGCTACTTGACTCTTCATGCAGATTTTTTTTAGTCATTAACCAGCTTTAAAAACACACAGCTGCATCATTGAACCAAGGCAGGTCCTAATCTAAAAGATTTTGATTAAATCAGTGGATTTGCAGGTCTTTGAATGAAGAAACATCACATCTGGTTAAATTTGAGTGACAGTTGAAAAATGTGCAAACATATTGTGGGTTAAACATTTTGATTTGGTGAAAGTGGATTCAGAGCATGCCTCTTGCTCTCCATGTGTCCAGGTTAAAGCACCAGCAGCAGCTCCAGGGATCTCTTCTGCTCACAGTATTTACTGAGGAAACTCTGACTTGCAACTTGAGAAGATGAGTGGCAACAAGAAGTAAGTGACCTCATCTGCTTTTATCCTCCATGCTGAGATAAACCGAACAGGTGTGCACAAACAGCTGCAGGAATAAATGAAAGCTGGGGGGTAGGCGGAAGCACACGCTGACTGGGCTCCATAACTGGGATCTTTTTATAGGTCGCTGTTTGAGTCTAAACATGTAAATGTTTAAGGATGGACACGTGACGTGTAGCCTCACAGAAAAAGCAAAGCAAGCGTCGGATATAAATGTCCGTAAAGCAGCGTAACCCTAAACACACAGTGAGACCGTCACAGCTGCCCTTTAGGACCTCTGCCGTCTTGCATTTCTTTTTCCTGAGCTGCACCTGCTGTAGCTTCAGGTCTCCTTGCATCATTTTAACTTTCCGGTTCTGGTTTTAAACAGGCAGGAAAAAACATAAAAGCACCACAGATGTCCAAAACGCACGTTGAACTCTGATTATTTAGACTCAACACACAAATCTCAGCGTTATCACTTCACACATTGTGTCAGGAAACCTGAGCGCCGCAGACAGCTGCGATCCCTTTAACACTTTACCTGCAATGTATGGAAGAAGTTAAGAGACTGAAGAGAATTGGACATGTTTTATTCACGCAGCACACTGTTGTGGATTCATGATGCCTGATAAGGAATGTGCAGGGTTTGTGCAGAGCTTTGCTGTTCCTACCAGAACAAACTGGTGTGTTTTCTGCACAGTGACACACAATAAGCAGCTAATATACAGTAATGATTGCAAAAGAACAGGGTGTCAAGTTCTGCTTGCGTGTAATAAACGTGTTAGCTGCTCACCAGCCGTGCACAATTCACTTAGGATGTTGTTGCTGCTGTAAAATTCCAACCCTGGAACTTTTCCGCTACGCTCTAAAATGTTGCTTAACAAAGACTGAACAATGCTTTAGCACCTTTGCCTGCAGTATAAATCTGTCTGCAGAAGTATCACACTGACATTTAGGAGAAAATGCAACCAGACCGAGGCCGAGCGTGACCGTAACAGAGCTGTGACGTCCGGCAGTGTTGTGCATATGAGGGTTTTCCTTCCATCAGGGATGACACATGAACACGAGTTATGATCTCAGGTGTTTTTCTTCTTTTTGTATGAAAATCTGACAAGTTCACTGACTCACTGTGGAAAACTACACGTTTTTTTCTGCAGCTTCTTCCGGAACTCCATGCACCTGAACTTATCAATCATTTATTGCAGATAAAATCTATTCCTTTCCAGAACATTTCTCTGGATTATATTTTAATCCCAACCAGACTTGCAGCAACAACAGCAAAGAAAGGATGTTCCTTCATCATTATTTAGTGTTCAGTGTGAAATGACGTTGCAGAGATTTATTCTGGATAAAATAGAATAAAATGCAGAGTTTAGATAAACATTCAAGGGATGAACAATCTGCAGCTCATGTTTTTATCCTGCTTAGCTGTAGTCTGGGTTTGTGTGAGCTGCCTGCAGCTCGCTCGGCCCGTCATGTCCACAGTTGTTCCATAGGTGGCGTTGGAGAAAGCAGGAACGAGATTTGGTGAAGTTCAGGGTTTTTTTTTTTTTAACTTTTTAATTAATTATTCAGCTGGAAACATTGTGATACCACAAAAAAATCTGCCTTTTAACTGGATCCAAAACCTTCTCTTTAACATTTTATCTCTGAATCTGTGTGAAAAATATCCAAACCAGCCTGTGAAATTTAATTTAGGGGAGGAAAAGAGAAAAAAAGAGAGAAAAATGTGAGTGCTTCTTAAAGGAGACAATAGGAGATAATTTGCTGTCAGTTTGGCATGTTTTTGCAACATTTCCCAATAAAACCATGAAGCTGGCAGGGACTGAAACCCAGAGCAGCTGGTTGAGGACAGTTCTGTCACTGACCTTTGAACCCTGAGCCACTTGGCCTGTGCTGTCTCGTCCATCAGACCCAGAAAAAATCGCATCCCTGCCAGAGTATTAGCATATTTCATGACAAATGAAAATCTCCTAGAACATAAAAATGTTCAAAAAATTCCTAGCGTTAAGCATAAAAGCTGCTTTATGTCAAAAATATGATGTGAAAATGGAACTTTTTAAATGCTTTATTTGCATTAAAAAGTTTCTTCCTCTTGAACTATGTGTGATGTCATCAGGAGGGAAAGTGCATTTCCAGGTTTCCGTGTCCTCCTCGCGATTGGTGCCGTAACACCCCCAACAACCCGGTCGGCTGGAATGAAACATTTTCAGTCGGGTGTGTTTGTTGGGAAACAGCACGGTCTGCTTGACGCAAGCCGAGAGGCTCTTGCAGAGCAGCAGCGGCTCCGGCACGTCGGCCTGTTACCAGCTTCTCCCAACGCGTTGTCACTTAAGCAAAGCCGGCGTAATCCTGTAAGGGTGGATGAGTAGGCAGACATGTGATGGCCCACTTGTTTCTTAGCTGCAGGGTGGTGGAAAAGGGGGCTGGAAGGCATTAGCAGCCAGATGGAGCGGCTTTGTAATGTGTGTGTGACTGATTAGACTCAGACTTAACTGATACTTTTTCTGTCATTCATTGTTTAATGCAGAAAAATGAGCAATCAGTTCAACATTTTAAAGAGCTCAGCTGTCAGAAAAACCTTTTTCACTTCTTTTTTTTGTCCTGTGCATGACCAGCGCTGATCACTGTCCATCTTACTCAATTAGCAGACTTCCTGTCCTCTGCCTCACCCCCACAGCCAGATTAAAGCCATCACACACCTATTGCATGCGTACTTAGACCTGCTCAAAGACGACACACATTCTCACAGTTGGGGGTTGTTTACGCGCTGAACATTAGATCTTACAGTTCAGCCTTTGCACTCTGAGGTGATCGTGTAGGTTATGGTTCAATGAGTCTTTAATGGGGGGAAATGAGTGCCACCAGCAGCACCAGACTGAGCCCCAGTCCCAACCTACTGCAGGTGAACGAGCCAAAGCGCTATGGCTCCACGCTGTCGTTGGAGGAGAAGTGTGAACAGTCTTTCTTCCTCTTCTACTACTACAGGATGGAGGATGAGGCGGTGGTGGACCGAGGGGCCTCCCTACTCAAACACATTTGTGATGAAGAAGAGGTAGCAGGTAAGCTGACTTGTTTCAGTATGTATTTTATTTTTTAAATAAATATATATTTTTTATTTTTATTCTTATATTTATTTTATTTTATATCTAATATAAAATCTTATATTATTATACTATTTATTTATTTATTCATTATATTTTTATTCAATTCAATATTTTATTTAGTTTTTCATTATGTGATCTATAAAAAAGTTATTTTATTTATTTAGAAACTTTTTGTTTATCTTTGAATAAAAACTGCAGAACAGTACAGATGGAGCAGCAGTGGTTTTGTTTTTCCTCTAAAGATGGATTATTTAATTCAATTTCTTCATTTTGAAACGTCCATAAACAGTTAAATGTTCCTGATTGTATTTGGGATTTAAAGTCATTTCAAAAGCAGCAGGAGGGGCGGGTTTGGCTTTTTAAAGACTTCCGGATTGGTTCATTTCCTTCACCAACATCGTAACGCTCACCCGGTTAGCGAGCTGCCACGCTGAAGATGTAGAACACGGATCATGTGATCCTGTGTTTACCTGACTGATCCTCTGAGAGCTGCAGGACAACAACCAGAAAGCAGCGTTTCCGTTAACAACCGGCTGAATGTAGACGAGCCGTTTCTCATGTTGGAACATCATAAAACCTTTTAAAGGTCTATTTAATTAAAATTCATTTTTTGATGCAGATTTCAGAACAACCTGTCAGCGGTCTTCTTCTGTGGTTTTTCTATTATTTTCTCCTTCTTCAGATGTCTCCAAAAAAGATTCAGTGTTTCATTAAAATATTTATTTTTACTGAAGTCTGGAGTTGATGGCGGTAGAAGTTATGGTTTCCATGGAAACGAGGTTTTCGCAGCGATGACGTGAGGCGGCAGGTTTCATGATCTCGGTCCAGCAGGTGAAACTCCGGCTGGCATCGAGCTGCTTTTACTGGCTGAGAACCTGGTGTTGCATTTTAATTTGTCAGCTGTGAACGTTGTTTTGGTCCAAATATTTTGTGTTGGATGAAAGATTTTAGGGTTAAAAATTAAAGAAAAATTCAGTTCAGAAGTCCTGATTTATTTTCCCTCAACCGTTCAAAGCCTGTCGTTGCAAATCTGGTACAAACAGCTTATTATCTCTTTTTTAGGGGCGATGCATTTAAACATAACTGCATGCTGAAGCTAATCCATTCTGTTGTTTCCGCCACTGGCAGCACGCTCACTCTCAACGCCTCAATGGAGGCGATGAGTCGCTATCGAGAAGTTTGAGTAGATTCCTGCAGGGCGCTTATAACATATAACAACATGTAACAGAACTTTAAGAATTGGTAGGAAGTAGTTCCGCTGGAGCAGTTCACTTCCTGCTCTCTGTCCAGTCTGACACGCAGTGATGGAGACATTTCTGCTCCATAAACAGCAAAGATTCACAAAAACCACAAAACTCTGCAAACTTTTAAGAATGAATCAGAACACAGAAGCAGAGGTGATGAAGTTATGATGAAGGCGCTGCATGGCGGCAACAGAGTCCTAACCCTATTTTGCCATATTTGCTGTTTCACAGTCTATCCTGCACATTTATGATGATATGATGCACTTTGCGCCACTCTATAGTTTCGCCATACCACTTATTTCTTGCTGTTAGGTCTCTACTGATGGGCAGAGTGGGGGGCGTCTCCCCGCCCACCCCGTGATGTAGTTTAGGTGGAGCACTAAAATCTTCAGGTAGGGGCAGGTGAGTCTCCACAGTGCCTTGTCGGAGCGATGGGGTCAGACGTTTGCTCTGCTTGAGCCACACACTTCTTTTCAAAGGAATAAAGCTACAAAATGGTTGGATGAAAAATAAAACTACTTTGGGAATCATTTTAAGGTACAATTAACACTTAATAGGAGATTAAAAGCTCAAAAAATTTGATTTTGCATAATATGGGAATTTTAAATAAAGAGATTTCTTTTTGGTATGTAATAGAAACGCAACAAGTGGTGGTTTAAATGCTAATGGTAGCAATTTTAATCCTTTTTGCTAGAAGTATTTATCTGATCATGTGAGGAGAAATCAGATTACTTTATGTGGACAGGCGACCATTTAAGAGTGTTTTTTTTAATAGTATAAGTATTTGTCTTTCTTTGGAAAGAATTTCATTATTTGTTCAGGTAGAAAAACCATCCAGTTCACATCTGTTGCTTTTAATCTAACTGTATGTTTTTAAAGCCTTTCAGACATTAGTATGCAGCTGGTGCAGCGTGGCGCGATGCCATCCTCCCCTCTGGTTTTGGGGAGGTCCCAGCAGCGTTGTTGCTAAGGGAACTAGCGGTAGCGTTGCCTCAGAAATCTACTGAACCAAATAAACGTCCCAGAAAACACAAGGATTTCAATTTATTTCATTCAGTGTGCTCCTTACAAGCGGCTCCAAAAGAACGTTTTCTATCCCGTAAAAGAGCCAACAGGAAGTAGTTTCACAAAGCTGCTCTGGCAGGCCGCAAATCTTCCTTTCCAGGCTCTTGACTCAACTTCTCTTTCGTCACTCTCGTCTTATTCTTTCACCTCCTTTTCTCATATTCTGGTCTGTATTTGATGTCTATTAGCTTTTCCTGCTGCTGTCCCTGTTCTTTCTTTTATTCTCGCCTTCTTTCTATTAGCTTAAAACTTCTTGTAATGCCATGAATGTTGACGTTTTCTTTGACCCACTTTGCTCATAATTCTTCTGAGGGAGCTCAGTGGTGTCTTACTGGTCATGTGTGTGAAACACAGTCAGAAACATGGATATTTCCAGTAAGTTGACATGAAAAACCCTCTTTAGAGACTAAAGTCTTTTATGAATGTATGGAAAATAGGAAATACATACAGGGTTTATTGAAAGATGTGCAAGATATAAATAGAAATGCATAAAGCAAAATGAGAATTTGCATGTTTTAAGGCGCATTTATGCTCCCGTATGTACGTAAATGTGGACGTCTGTTCCAAACGGTGCCATGTTTAGTCGGTTCTTCCACTAGCGAGCAGTTCAGAGTTCACCGCTGTGCTTTGACTTCGGTTGTGTCAGCTTCACTTCATATGCTCCCGCCATGTCTGCTGCAGTTCACGTTCTTTTTTGCAACTTTTGTTGCTTTTTATTTTTGTCTGATTCTGCGATGCCGTCTTCCTCAGCTATGCAACTCGACACTCCTCCTGAGGTTTACGTTGGTTTTGCTGTGTGTCTGCCTTACCCAACGCCTTCAAAAACAGACCTAATTATGTTCATAACCTACAAAGCTGTCTGTCCACCTGCATGTCCATCTTCTGCGTCCACCATGAATGGGCCTTCCATGAGCTTGTAAGTCGATATTTGGTCTGAGCACCTTTAAATCTTCCATACTGCCAAAATAAGGCTTACAAGTTTTCCAGGCTTGTTGAAGGACTTTGCAAAGCTCTACTTTGGTTGTTTGCAGCCTTTTGTTCCATTGTCTGTGAAGATGATCTCACTCTGCTTCAGTAATGCTGAGGTCTGGGCTTTGGGGAGGATTCATCAGTCTGGGTCTTGTGGCATTTGGCATGCCTCAGCCCCCCCTCGCCCCCTCTTTGGCTCTGTTTTCAGCCACCCTTCCACGGAGACCATTTCTGATGAGGCTTCAGTAAACAGTAGATCAAGTGGAAGTTCAGATGCATCTGACAGACTTCATGTCCTGTTCATCTGTTTTCTCCCATTCAGCTGATGGGAATCAAATCTTGGTTCTGCAATTTGCATCAAATAGTATTTCTCATTTATATGCAATAGATTTAACTAAAATGTGTATAAATGAAATGTTTTGCAGGTAAGAAACTAACTAAAGATGCAGTTTAGGATCATTTCTTGGCTACATTGTATGTGTTGACATTGGTTCACACTGGTTCATCTCTATAAGCTGGGAGCCTATTTATGCTTGAATGATTCATAGGTCAGTGTGAAGTGGCTTAACCAAGAAAAATCTTCCTCTGAAGAACAACTGGACTGAAAAAGCAACCAAAAAAAGTAACAAAGCATCTAAAGTTTGCATTGTTTAGGACTGCAAATGAAAATAAGTGGAAATAATCCTTTAGCTTTACAGGAATAAGTCTTGTGCCGATCACATAGCTTCACTGGTAACTGGGCCAAGACATCTCAGTCAACAAAACTTTGCCATTAAAACAAGGAAGTGTAGCATTTACAGACTAACATGTACAGTTTCATCCCAGTGTTATTAAAATGTATCAGATTTAGAGGTGAATTCAAGTAGATAAAAGTATGAAAACTTCAAAATATAAACATCTAATCATTCACATCATATAAGACGTGTTTAAAATTCCTCTGATGGAAAAGG
Organism: Pseudomugil tenellus; assembly: GCA_037177515.1. Taxonomy (NCBI): domain Eukaryota; kingdom Metazoa; phylum Chordata; class Actinopteri; order Atheriniformes; family Pseudomugilidae; genus Pseudomugil; species Pseudomugil tenellus. Next base: position 2,639,776 of record JBAMHX010000013.1, read on the forward strand.
TTTAACCCAGCAATACTAATGATTATTTTAGGAGTTTAATTTCCTTACATGCACATTCAGAAAACTGCATATTATACATGCAGTAAAGGTGGAAACGGCTCCGTATGTCAGCTGCAGCTGATCAGCTGGCGCTGTAGAAGCAGGCGTGTCAGGAGGCCGACGTCCTGCATGCTTTGCATGTTTCTGGTGTGTTGGAGCAGGATGACATCTAAAACATCTAGGCCCGGAGCTGGACACCCCTGTTGAAGATCTTCGCTACGTTCTTTCATTCATTCTTTTTCCATACCACTTAGTCCAGTTCAGCCTATTCCAGCATTCACTGGGTGAGAGGCAGGACACCAGTCCATCACAGAACCAACACTGGCCCCGATTACATGGGACTTTTAATTTCTCTTTAATTCTGAATAAAAGTTATTTCCGTTTTAAACAGATGAAAAGTAACCATGTAAACACTTCCGAGTGGAATTTTTAATTCTGAATAAACTGTCTGGTTTATTCTCATTTTAAAGCAGAATCAAATAATTCCTGTCTCATGTAAACCCTTAATTCCAGTCCTTCTCCCACTGCAATGACGCACATGCGCAGTCTTCTGCGTCTTGTTGTTTGGTAAACGCAATAGTTTTATTTAAAAAAGTTCGCCTCCCGTCTTCGATATATTCTGTCCGTCTATTTTTCTTCTCTTCTTCAGCTACTCAATATAGTGAAGTCGTATACTTGTGACAAGCTAATACTTCAAAAATTGAATCAAAATTCAAGCTAAAGCAGTTTTAATTAAACCTTTTTCACTTAGCCGCTACAAACAGGAAGAGATTTTCTGCGTGATTACGTCATTTCCGCCATCACATTGGAATTAAGAGATGAGAATAAACGTGATGCCATGTAAACCTTTTTATTTGGAATTACAGTTTCCATTTAAACTCAAAGCTTCATGAATTTAATTTGGAATTAAACGCATCATGTAAACGTACCCACAGAGACAACCAACCAGTCAGAGGTACGCTTACTCCAAGGTTTAGAATGAGTAGTTAACCTAACAAGCCGGAGAACCCGGAGAGAACTCGTACATATACATGGAAACTCCGCACTCCGCTGTCTGAACCTACAACCTTCTTGCACTGAGGCCACAGTGCTCACTGTTACGCCACTGTGCGGCCTCTTCACTACATCTCAAACTTTGAGAACAAATAGATTTAGTTACTGGCCTTCCGGAAAACGGATCCAGTCTGGAGTTGGAAAGCCACCTCCTAATTCATACTCCTAATTCCGTCATCTATAAGATGGCGGAAGCTCTGGAGGTGTCATCGTTAAGCAGCCCTCTTGCATGAACTTACAGCTTATTTTGCTTTGTCACATTAACACGGGCCTGGTGTCGTCTTTGTTGAACCAAAAGCGCGCTAAGCTGTCGCTCTGCTGTGGGTAATGCTGGCTCTTTGTCTTCCTGTCTCACCACAATCAGCACATGTACCTGACCCTGATGTTCCCTCCTGCTCTGCAACAGCTCCTCATCTTTGATGCTCAGTGTTTCCTTGTTACGGTGAAAAGCTGGTGATGTGAATTTAGATGACAACAAGGCATTGTGGTACGGCTGGATAATGGACGCCGTTGTGCTTGCAGAGAGATCATTGTTTGTTGTGTTGAGCGGTGCAACCACTTCCTGTGGGTCACAGTGCTTGGCCCAGCTTTACCCGACTTGATCTGAAAGGACACATCTGACACTCATAGAGGCTTTTGTGTCATCGGCACCAGAGGATTTAATGGTCATCTTCATTATTATATAAAATACAAAAAAACTTTTGACCGTATGAACCACTGTGACCATTTCGCTGCAAGCTTTCATCCAACAAACCAAACATGTACCAGCACAAGTCTTAGAGATAAAATTGGTAACACAATATTTATATTTTAAAATCGGATTCATAAGTTTCGATCATTCAGAGTTTATTTAATTTTTTAAACACACCCAGTTGTGCAAAATTTTGCCAAAATTGTGCCGTTTTAGATTCCTGTCCTGAACTGTTGGCACTCCTCCATTAATTTGCTTCTGCTTCACTTTATTAAAGCTGCGTTTTGCAGAGATAATGTTCACATTTTGCATTATGATTTGATAGAAGTTTAGAAATTCATCTTCATCCTGAACGTTTTCATTTATTTTTCAGCAATAACACACATTCTGATATTTAGGCATTTGTAGAAATCTCATAAGTGTTCCTTTTTTACTGTGACTCCAAAAGTACTTTCTCGTGGTTGCAGAGAGTTACTCATTTGATTATAAGTGTGTTATTTCTTTAACAGTGGCCTGAAAAACAGGATTCAGGGCTTTAATAGTGACAAAAATCCTGGTTAATTAGATAAAATGTCCTTTAAATAAATGAGTGCAGCATAAAAAGAAACACATCTGTGTAAAATAGAACAGAAGCAAGTAATAAATAACTTGCATTGCAGAGCTTATGCTCATGTGCAACATTGATGTTCAGCAGCTTTAGGGGTGTTTTAATGAATATTTATTTTATGTGTAATGTTATGCATTCTGTTGAATTATTCTAAAATATTAAATAGAAAATTAAAAAAAATGTTTAAATAAACGAATATAGAAGTGAAATAAAGTTGTACATAAAACAAAGAGGTGCTGTTTGCATCAGCTTTGCATATGATGGATAATTATCCTTATGGAGACTCCAACATTTACCAAGACTATCTGCACATTGTTGGTTTTCCTCCAAAGTTTTAATTTTTTTCTTTTTCTTAGCTAAATTTCTCAGCAGCGGTTCTCGATCTGACGGTTGGGACCCGTGTGGTAGCCGCGAGTTCATTTCAGGGCGTCTCTAGATGATTGTAAAACATTATGAAGATTTTTTTTACCAGAAGTTTCTGAATGAAACCATTAATGGAGGGTTAAACCATAATTAATAACCATGTTACTAGGTTTGCCATTTTAAAATCTGAATTGGATATAAATCTCTGATTTTAGGCGCATAGGTGCAGCGACTCCACCAAAACACACCTGATCCTGTCATGAAGATGCTGCAAGATGGTCCATGTGATATATCAGATAAGAATCACTCAGTTGTCACCGGGTGGGACAGGGGGGTGGGGGTGGTATTCTGAGGGTTGGGGCTCAAAAAGTATCTTTCCCCTCGCAGATGGTGTCTTTAAGGTGAAATTCTACTCTTACACTAAATGTACAGCTGTTTTTTATACACAACAGCTCCGTTAAACAATCTCTGGTGACGTGGAATCATCATGCGCAGCCTCCACAGTTGCAGAGATGCATCAGGGTGACCTTGATCCTCATTTTCAGAATAAGGACGATCCCTCGAGAAGAGAGCGACGCAGGCACAAGACTGTAGGAAAACATCCTCCTCCTTTCGGCAACATTTGACCTTCTAAGAGGGAAACACTGCATGGAGATAAAGCGGTCAAGGAGCTGTTTACAGAAAACAACGTGACCCTTTCAGACCGATTCAGAAACTGAAGCTCTTTACCTCAAAGTTAAACAGTGCTCAAAAATCCCAGTAGAGACCAGTAAATAGCTTTAATTTGCAGTTACTGGGCCTGTTTGGCTGCTGTTACTGACTGAGTTACTACATGTTTCGGAAGATTATGAATAATTGAAGAGACGTTTGTAAAAACATGCTAAATATGTCGTTTTAAAAAAAGTCATTTTAATGTAATTTTATTAGTCATTTTTAAATGTCATTTTTTTCATGTCATTTTAATAAATGATTTTTATTTTAATTTTGTTTAATTTAATTTCATTTACAGAGGAGTTTTGGATGTGAGATGTAAAATAAAGTTTCTTGAGCATAAAGATTGTTTTTTAAAGTATAATCTTAAAAACTGGAATCTCTGAATGGGTCACGGTGCAGAACTTAAGCTGTTCAGAATCAGGTGTGTTGGTGCAGGAAAATATCTAAAACCTCCAACTATGATAGTTTTTTGGATATAAACTCATGTTGACTCGATGCCCTGCTCAGCGGGTCTTCCATAACGCTGAAGCACCGAGCGGCACCCACATGTGCTGTTGGCATGACGTCCAGCAGTCGTGCAGACAGATGTGGCGTCTTCACTGTTGCGTGATGCTTCTTTTTCTGTCCCGTGTATTTGTTTTGACAGTGTGCTGCAACCTCTGTTACCGTGTTGATTCTGAGAAGTGTTCCCGTGTAGGTCAGGGGTTGCAGCCCACACCGCTGCTGCTGGCGTTCCTAATGAAGCGTAATTGTCATTTTCAGGAAGTCGGCTGTGAAGTTCACCCGTTGCGTCATCATTTCCGCTTGAATCATGTGTCAGAGTTCACCTCCCCTCTTTTTCCTTTTGCCTTTTGCAGGTCACCACACCATCTACATCGGCGTGCGTGTGCCCAAGAGCTCTCGACGTCGGAGGCGTCACCGCCGGAGAACCAGCCACAAGGACAGAAAGGAGAAGTTGACGGAGAACGTCTCTGACAAGTCGGACACGGAAAACAACGATGAGGCCAGCAACAGCATCCTCAAACCTCTCAGTGAGTTCTGATGGATTCAGTGTCAAGGCCGATTAGGCTTCATGTCTGTCTTCGCTGAAGGGCTGCTCTCTTTTTCCAGAAAAAAGCCCCTCTAACTGTTTGTGACCCCCCCCCCCCCCCTCCCTCTACAAAGTTGCTGAGTCCAGTCAGTGGCCAGAAATAGTTTCTGAGAGACGAGTTAGTTTCAGAGCAGAGTGACAGTAGACGCAGAGCTGCCGTTCTGAGGGGACGTAGAAGAAATCAGCAGAAATAAATAAAGCGACAACACGCTGTGTGTTTTAGTTCTTTTCATTTCCGCTTATTTCAGATAAAGCCTGCGTGTGGTCATTTTAAACCATGCTGGTTTGTGGGTGAAGCAGCTGCAGGTGAGTCAGGTTGACACCGCTGTGTCGGTAATCCCTCCCCCCTTTCTTGGTTGCATAGACTCTTAATGCTGGATGTTTATGGTTACGAGCTGCAGGAGATGTTGCCACAGCTGTGAAAAGTATCATGGAGAAACAAGAAGGACCTTTTTTACTTCTGCACCATGAACAGTCCATCAAACACAGACACATCACATTCACATTTACAAGTTAACCCTTTCTAATCATTCTGGGAGGAAGCCAGAGCACTAAGAGAACATGTAACCCCCCCCGGCTGAGGCTTGAACCAGCGACCTTCCTGCTGTGAGGCCACAGTGGTAACCGCTACGCCACCGTGCAGCACATTGTGCAATCATTTATCCCACATTCGCTGTTAAAAAAGTGTGAAAGAAGTTTCACAGAAACATTTGTTTGCTTCGATGTTTCGATTCACACATCGATTCACTGATCCGTCGAATTAATCCAGCAGATATTTGTAACCTGAGAAACAACATGTGGAACTGGTTCCCATCATGAGGAATAAAACTCTGCTTCATGATGTGATGGTGATAAAACTCAACATACAGATGGTGGGACTCAAAGAACAAATTATTTTTCATTTAAATTCAATCATTCTGGCTGCTGGATCAAATTAAAATCATATTGTGGCATGTGATGATTGGCACATCAGGAGGAGTCGGTAAGCTGGAGAGAGGAGTCAGCAGGAGGTCAGTGTACCAGAGGAGCTGCTCTCTGAAGGATTATTATGTTTTTTTTTTTTACAGGAAAGTTTTCTAAATCTGTTGATTTTAGATCCAGTTTATTATATTTATTCAGTGTGTGACTGGTTTTATGCTTCACATGAGCAATCAGTGTCAAAAAGTTCCTCTGGGATTAATATATGTTTGTTTGTTTTACTGTGTTTTACTGTGATTTAATAATCAGGGTTGTGATTGACTCCTTCTGTTTGGCTGCTATGTTTTATCTGCAGCGTTTGCCTGATGCAAAGGTTCATAGCTGCTGTCAGAAACACATGAAACCTATACTGGGAGTATACTGGTGCATCCAATAAGCCTTTTGTTTGCAGCCTCTGCACTGCTGCAGCATTGCGGAGTGGAAAACAGTCCCTGAAGACCGTCCAGGTGTACCTGCCTCTCGTTAAGTGCTGGGACAGCCACCAGTTTGCCCACCATCCTGAACTGGTTGAAGCGCAATGAAAAATGAATGAATGATGACACGACAATTCCACTGAGAAAATGTCCAAGAATTTTCCCTCTTCTGTCAAATCCAGACCAACAGAATTTATCCCAGAATGTGACAAGAAGCCCACCTTATGCCAGAACTGGATTGTAAACTGGGAACATGGGGATTGAAATCAGACAGTAGATTACAGTCGGGCCATCTGGTTGTTGCTACAGATTGTTATGACGCATGATAAGCGCAAATAGCTTGTTTTATGGATGTTTAATGATTACGGCAGTGGGACGGAACCACAGTGGGAAACCTTGGTTTTTCCCGCTGATGGGAAAATATTCCAATGTAACATGAATTTCAAGAGAAACTCTTTTGTTTGTTTTTGGAAGAGTAGAAGCAGTTTCTAGTGTCATCATACATCGTTGTGCACAGTAATCTTTAATGTCCAAGATAAACTATTTTTATTATTATTCCACTTTGAAAGTTTGGCTTATTTTGCTCTCAGAGAGCTGTGGGCCTCCATCGTTCAGTGCCCTTGTGGGGGACTTAAGGGCCTTGGGGCCACAGAGGTTGACCCTCAGATCCTGGTCCTCCTGGCCTGCCTCTGGGTCGCATTGCATGATCGCTCTTCTGCGAAGACTTTTCACTCCGTATGTTCTGCATGCTGATGCAATCACAGAGTTATGCTGCATGTTCACCTTTTAAGATCATCTTCGCTTCATTTTCTTTTCTGGTTAAATCTGAAATTTCTGCTGAAGTTTCTTTTTAGCTTACGCATCTCTGGTGCTCCCGACAGTTGTGGACTTAGAGGTACAATACAATGCTTTATGTTGGCCCTGTAGATCAGGGGTCCCCAACCTTTTGTGCACCACGGACTGATGTGATGCAGCATTTTTTTTTTTTTTATCACGGAGCGGTGGTCACAGCGCACAAGCGATGCGAGAAAGCTTGGGGGGGGGGGGGGGGGGGGGCGAGGTGAACCCTTTCCAGGCTTTGTTACCTTCCAAAACCAAAACCCCGCCCTTTTCCCCCAAACAGATCCGAAAAGCACCCT
>JBAMHX010000013.1:2705373-2727290 GCA_037177515.1 Pseudomugil tenellus
TAATAATAATAATAATAATAATAATAATAATAATAATAATAATAATAATAATAATAATAATAATAATAATAATCATCTTTTCTTCATTAATCCCAACTGAAAAATTCAGCTCTGCATTTAACTAGTCTATGACTGAGTTTAAGCTGGGGCCCAGCTTGGTGAGCCCCCATATCCCAGTCAGTATGTCCATGTGAGGCCCATAAAAGGTTAACTTTGGGCTATGTGGGCACTGAATGGACACTGGCTTAAACTGGACAAATTAAGCAGATCACATGTGGTTTCAGTTACATTGGCCCATATATGTAGCCCATGTTGGCCGTATGGACCCCATAAGGGATGCAAATGGGCTAAGTGGGCATGGAGAGGCCAAGAGGGTTGCTTAAATGAGTTGGATATCAGCTAAAATCCCAGTCAGAACCAACTTTAAACCCATATGGGCAAAGACAAAGCAAAAAATACCAATTGAGGGATACTGCAAATAAAACACTTATAAGTGCAACAAAACACTCGTCTTCCAGTTGGAAGACTCCAGTCAGTCACAGGGTAGATTTTAAAACTCTGCTGATTGTTTTTAAATCCCAGAACGGTTTAGGACCAGAATACATCTGTGATATGTTCAGAGAATATAAACCAAGCAGAGCTCTTAAATCCAAAGACTCAGGTCAACTAGTCCAGATCAGAGTCCAGACTAAACATGGAGAAGCAGCATTTAGCTGTTATACTGCAAACAAGTGGAACAAACTGCCAGTAGAGATAAAACTTTCACCAAATGTAGAAACGTTTAAATACAGGTTAAAAACCTATCTTTTCTCTTCCTGCTATAAATAAAGTCTGAATGGTAACTTTTTAATTATGTTCTTCTTAATGATTTTAATTTCATTTATTATTTTATTATGATTCTTGCTCCGTTTTTATAGTTTTTATTTTTGCTTTTTTTTTCTATTTCTACATCTGTAATGCTTTTAATGTTTTTATGTAAAGCACTTTGAACTGTTGTGTACATGAAAGGTGCTATACAATTAAACTTGCCTTGCCATGGACACTTTTTTGTCCCCACAAATGCGATCCCATGCAGCGGTTTTGGGAATTTGGAATCACACAAGAGGAAGAGGCGTCTTCTCAGCTCCAGAGACGGAAGTAGAAGGTAGAACTCATATTTACATATGAGTTTACGGGAGTAGAAAATGGGTACCATGAACCAAAGTAACAAACTTTGTTCATCCACTTACAGACTTGTCGTTGTACACACTGAAAATGCACCGCTCTGAAAATTTTTGCCAATAGCGATAATGAAATTGTCATTATGGTTGATAACCAATATCGATTGATCAATTTCCTAATGATTAAGATGTTTAAGATTAAATTTAACGTCAGCAACATTAGCTTCTCACCATTGTGAAGTTCAGAATGGTGATGTATGATTTGTCACGTGCATCAACCTCCCATTACTCCAGCTTTGTAAGCACTGCATACTGATCGTTGAGTGACTTGTTTTGGCACACGGCTGACAATGCTTCTTCAGTTAAAGTGTAACTAACCCCCAAACTACTTTTTTTTTGCTGATAAACTTTTTAAATTGATCTCTAAGAGTGCTGTCTCAGTGCATTTTGTTGTAAAGTTGTGTAATTTGGCAAACTTTGGTCAAAAAACGTCTTATTGCTGCCCTCTTTGTGTTGAATAGTGGCTATTACAGTTAAATTTTCCTATTGGCCAACACGGTACAACTTGGTACAACTCCACGTCACAGGCTCCAATTGGGTCATTGATATCCTAACGCTAGATACCTTGTCCACGCTGTTGGCCTACGGGATCAGACAGGCTCACTTGGCAGCCATCTTTTGTCAGTGATCTCACTAATTCATAACATTATCTGTGTCCCAAATCATGATCTTTTTAATAAAGCATTTACTTCAAAAATAAACATAACACCATCAAGAGGGATTTCGTCTTTATACATGTCTATGCTCCTTTTTCGGTTTAATAGGTCCAATTTTCTGTCATGTAAACTCTTGTGGGGTGAATTTTTTTCTAACGCTTCGGTTTAGATGTTATTTTAATCTTAAATTTAGAGGCGTGTCCTTTTGATTGATGTGTGTTGGAGCGCTATCACTGGTTACAGCTGCTCGCTCCTCCATGACGGAGCCCTCTCAGCTCTACCTTTTCATCCATTTTGGGATTTTCCGGTAATGGCGAAATACCAAGATGGTGACGGTAGGACCCGCCTGTTGGCCTCAAATCCGGTCTTCAGAGACCTACGGGTAATGTGACGTAGGCGCTGTCCAGTATTTATACAGTCACTGGGGGTGAGTTCTACTTTAAACACCCAACAATGCTGTGCTGCATTTCTGTCATGCCCCATGCCCAAACAAACGCTGCTTGTGTTGCTCAAATGAAGTTTGAGTCTGGTTTATGGATGCAACATTATCAGAAATATATAAAAGCGAAATTTCATCTCAGTTGAGCACGAAGATAATTTTCTGTTTGCAGTGTTTTTTTATTCAAAGGAAAAAAATTAATATAATATTAGTTTTTACCTTAAAGCTATTATGATGCCGTCCAAATTTTTCCCCATAGGTGTCTCAGTTTGCTTCTGCAGTTTAGAAACAGCAGCTAGTGAACAATAAAAGGAAGTATGTATTATAAACACAGCTGGAAACACGAGTTGTTTAAATGGTTGCAAATAGCGATTTTGGATTAAACACTGTATTAGGCAGGAAACTCTGCTTGCAGTTCGTGACTGCATTTGTAAAATAGCAATTAAAAAAAGAGGAAAAAATGGTAAAACATGGAGGAAAAAGAAGGAATAATGAGCGCCACTGAATGACTGCTGCTTTGATGACCTTCAAACACATTAGATGTTATTAACTTTTTCCACTTAGGTGTAAAAAACACCTAAGTAAATTAGTTCCTTTGTATCTTTTCTCTCCTCAGGCACTCAGAACTCTTTTGTATTTACATCTCTATTGGTCATTATCACTCCCTCCTGTCTGAAGAGTGTTCTCCAAGCAGGATTAATGCATTAGTGAGGTACATCCAGCCAATAAATTCACACCATGTTGTGATGTTGTTCTGAGTAAATAAACCGCTCAACGTAAACTTCAGAGAATTTAGGATTTTAATTAGCACAAATTTTCCATAATTTATCTATCTTCTGATCCCCACAGGGCAGTAAAAGGAAGAGGTATTGCACATATGTGTGCTTACAGGTGTATGTTAGCAACACCACAAAGAAAGACATGGGTTCATGTCCAAAACTAACATGAACTGTATGTTATTCTGGCTTTTGGTTGAAAATGTCTGTCAAGTCTGGATATTTTTATGGTTAATTCAGATTTTCTGTCTATCAGTTAAATTAATTTAACCATGAAATGACCAACTAAGGTCAATTTTCCACATGTTCTTGATTTGACTGGACCTCTTGAGACAAGTGTAAATGTTTTTAAGAGCTCTAAAATTAGCAGGAAGAATTGAAGGTATCTGAAAACCACTCTCTGTGCATTCTGGTAAAAGCTTGGTCTACATGCCTGCGATTTTCTTTCACAAAAGGCTTTTTTCTTAATTATGTAGATGTTCAGGCCACATAATGCTTTGGTTGGAGATAACAAGGCATCACACTCTTCATTCATGCTTATTGGCTTCATGTGAACCACATAAAAAGCAGCACTATAGCAAAAGTGTCAGCGAACTGAAAAATATTGCTTTTATCTCAAGAACAAAAAAGATAAAGCAGTTTTTTAAAACTCGAAACCAAAGTTACCATGTAGTAACCAACATATTGCAAGTTGCTGATGGTAATGTGAACCTATATGCAATCTCACGCTGCCTAATGATGAGACAAGATGATAATGAGAATCTACCGTTCCACAACATCCATGATGAGAACTTCCTGTTCCACCACATTCATGATGAGAAAAAATCATCCTCTGCATTGTGATGCAGCTAAAAACACCCCCCCGCCCCCCCCACACACACACACATCTGGTTTGAACAGGCGGCAATCTCTTTTTTTTTTCTAACGCTTCGGTTTAGATGTTATTTTAATCTCAAATTTAGAGACATGTCCTTTTGATCTATGTGTGTTAAAGCGCTATCATTGGTTCCAGCTGCGTACTTCCTGCTGGCTCCATCGTGACGGAGCCTCTCAGCTCTACCTTTTCATCCATTTCGGAATTTTCCTCTAATGACGAAACAGGAAGATGGTGACGGTAGGACCCGCCTATTGGCTTTATTTTTGCTCTTCAGAAACCTGTGGGAAATGTGACGTACGTGCTGTCCAGTAATTATATACTGTCAATGGGTTTGAACCAGTCTTTGAGTTCCTGCTGCTTTTTTTTTATCATCTCCAACCAGTCTGACATTCTCCTCTGACATTAACAAGACATTTTCATCCAGACAACTGCTGCTCCATAAATTTCCCCTTTTTCAAACCTCTCTCTAAACTCTACAGACACTCAGACCAAACCACTTAAATCCAATTTTTCTGCTCAACCATGCATTTCTCAATCACAACCATGTTTGTTTGTTTGTTTTGTTAGATCCCAATTAGCTCCTGTCCATTAACACTAGCTAGTCTTCCCGGGCTCTCCAAAAAAAAGGTCAACTTATACATCACTTTATTAAAATACATATACACACATAAACACACAAACAACACCAACAACAAAACTATCAAACACAAGAACACTTCAATGTTTAAAACATTAGAGCCAACAGAGAAGCTTTGTAATTACCTATTGCCATTAACAAATGAAAAATTACTTGGCAGGATGTAATCAATCCAGGACAAATTTTCTTAACATCTATTCAATTCAGTTCAACTTTATTTGTATAGCGCCATTTCACGACAATCTCATCTCACAAAAGGTCATGACAATTAATTATTATTAGATGATTAATGATTCCTTTATTTATTTTCAGCCCACTATTTAACTGCAACTCTTCAATTTAAATTGAAATTCAGAGTTACCAAACCAAAGTAAAACAGATTATTTAAAATACAGGAACAATATGTTTTCTATATAAACAGAGGAAGCCGAGTCTGGCTCAGCCCCTGGAGTAGAAATGGCAAGGGATTATGTAGCAGAATGTATTATATTGTAATGAAGTTGGCTTCTTAAGCTTTAAAGTGCTTTAAGAAAAGAAGACACAAGAAGGACGTTAGAGTGAAAACTATAAACAGCTACCTGGCTGAGTTACTTTTGCAATCTCACGATTCGCATCATCCATTATCCCACCTTTTTAACATGCAATGCTAAGAGCTTTTAGAGGAACGAGGAGACTTGGTTACACACAGGTTTTACATTTACATAATTCATGATGAACAACATGCATGCAAATCTGAGTGAAAGCAGAGGTCAATAATAAATATTAAAAAGTGCCTTCGCTGCCACATCTGGACACAAACAACTGTTATGATTTAGTTTCATTTCAGTCACACAAGCTGCTCGTTTCGCCCTATACAGATTTCGCACCTATGTTCTAGTACATTCATTTCATACGGATACACTATTAGATTCCCAGATCCAATCCCAGATCCAGATCCAATCCCAGATGATGGGTCCACAATGTGTTGCAAACATTGTTGTGTTTGTTGCGTGTTTAGATCATTGACTGTATATAGTTACTGGACAGCGCGTACGTCACGTTTCCCATTGGTTTCTGAAGAGCGGATTTGAAGCTAACACACATCAATCAAAAGGACACGGCTCTAAATTTAAGATAACAACATTTAAACCGAAGCGTTTAAAAATTCCCCCCCAACGGCACCATCAGCAGCCAGAAATTGCCGCCTGGTTTAGATCTTATTATATCACCGAACAAGGAATGTCAGGGATATTATGGTTTCATCACAACAACCCCCAAATATATCTCTTGAACTATTTACAGTTTCCTTGTGATACTCAGTAAACCTATTTAATATACGTGTATAGAACTTTACAATATTTGGATTTATGGTTTTCCCACTAATGCAAAGTGAAAATAAAATAAAATCCTGTCCTGACATCACACCAGGCTGGTTCAAAGTTTCAACACCAGCTTGAGCTTTGTGACCTGACCATTTATTGTGGAGTTATATGCACATATAATGAAAATGGCCGAATCTCGCTATGACAAAGAATCCATCTAAGATAGTGGTCTGGTTCACTCCAAAAATGTATTAAAATCTAAGTTTAAACAAGATCCATTCTCAGAAAAAAGATCCATCTAGTAGTTTATTTAAAAAGTTTGTTAAAAACAAAAGATAAACAGACAAACAAACAGACAAACTTTTTAAAAATTCCAACCTCCTTTCTGGAGGTAAGAAAGTTTTTTATCCCTTCTCAACAAACACCATCAGTGCCTGACATAAGTTACAGAAGACGAGCGTGATTCTGATGTCAGACTGGAGTCGGATTCTTTCCCACAATGACATTTAAAGTGTCAGCAGGAAGGAAAGGCACACTATGGACAAATCCTTTCAGCTCTACACTTCAGTGTTTGTTGGCGTCATCTCTTCGAAGCTGTCACATTTCATCTGTGCAGAGGTGTTGAAACCAATTTTATGGCAAGTGTGGACCTGGATGCCCTGGTTTATGCTTTATTTTATTACACTCAGTTCAATCTTTTGTATTTGTTTGGTTATTTTTTTTACACAGTTCCTGAAATGAAATGTAAAACAAAACAGATGAACCGTTTAAGTACCACAGGCATCACCGGTAGCGCCACGGCGGATGTGTACTGTAACTTACTGCTACTTTGTGGAACATTCATCATTCTAGCTGGCAAAATATATATTATTTTGGTGCAAAAAGGATTAAAGCAAAAAGATAAAACCTAAAACATCCCAGTAATACTCAATGTAATATATAATATTTCATTGTAATGTAATAATATTTGCCATTCATTCATTTGCTTGAATAAAGTGAACAAAAAACCTTCAAATAGATCAAAACCGTTTTTCAGGTCTTTTTTTTTACCATGTGATGGACTGGCAATCTGCTGGGATCGGCTCCAGCCTCCTGCAACCCTGAACTGGTTTATGCTGTATAGAAAATGAACGGATAAATAAAAATGTTTTATCTTACTTTCTGTTAAGGTTAGATGTTTTTTGGGGGCATTTTTTTTTAAAAGAAAAAAAAGTCAGATCTTGTTTCCTAATATGCAGTAGGCCAGCATCTGATTAAGATCCCTGGAGCATTGCAGGTCACAGTTATAGTAACAAATAAATAAGCTGTGTTTTGTCCTGTCAACAGGATGGCCTTTTGGAAGCCTGGTCTGCAAGATGAGTGGGATGGTTCAAGGGATTTCTGTTTCAGCATCTGTCTTCACTCTGGTTGCCATTGCTGTCGACAGGTACTGTGGCTGCATTTCATTTATATGCTGCACAATACGACTGGTTTGCAACCATTTGCAAAAAAACACAAAAATGATCTTATTCAGATGAGAAGCAAATAAGTTTTCATTTAAAATAATTAACTATCAAAGTAATTTTTTCATATCCAATAATTCACCAATAGCAATGTTCTTAAAAACGGATTTAGAGCCTCTCCAGCAACCGTGGATCAAAAAGTAAAGTTGGACTTCAATTTAAAACGTGCAGAGCAATAACATACAGTATTCTTTGTTGTTATAAAACTGATCATTTTATAACCCAAATGCATTAACACTAGATTGCATCTTGGTGTGTTTTCAAGTAAACATGACACTTTAAATGGTTTTCCTAATAAATTCAGTACCCTTCTCAAAATGACAAAACAGTCTTCAAAGATTAATTATGATTATTTTAGTAGATATCACTTCTTATAACCCAACTAAGATTACTTAATAATGTCAAATATGTAAGAGGAAAAACATATTTTTAGCTTCAAACACGAAGGTTGATTTTAGTCCAAAGATCCATTTATGTTCGATGCAGAAGAAGAATACGTCAACGGAGTTTGGTCTGTCTCCTTAATCTGATCTGTTTTCAGTAAGATTAGCTATCGGTCACCTGACACAAAAAACAGCAGTAACACTGGGCGGCGTGGGAGCAGTATTGAGTTGGATAGTCCACACGCAACTGGTGAAAAGAGCAAAACAAGAAAATAAGAATGGGAAGACGACACAGACGTATAAAACTTCCAGAAAGAAACCACAGAAGAAATTGAGAACAAAATGTTCTTCTACTTCTTCTTGTGTTTTGAATGGTTGTGAACAACTTTATAAGTAAATTACTGAAACTGTGATTTGATGTGAGGTAAACAAATTCCCAACTTTAGCAACATAAAAGACACATGGAAGTATGACAATGGATGCCCTGTAAGGGAGCATAAATGGGGCATTAGTCTGACTTTCAGCATCCAAACAACATACTATTGATTTTATCTCCAGGGTTTTTCTGACCTGATTCAACTAATTACAGCAAACTAAATCAGTCATCTCCAACCTAAGAGCTCATTTTGATTGAAAAATACCAGACAAGAGGTTAATGAAACACAAACAGAACAAATGGATATAACTTCCAGGTTTCCTCAGTGTTTAAAATTACAAAATGAAAATAGCTTCACACAAACTGAAACGAAAACTTGGATAGAAGTTGAATGGAGGTCGACTGAAACCCCCGATGGGGGAGAAAATAGTCATGTCTGACATTTTTAAGAGGATTTCACAGATTTGATTGTTTTGCTCTTGTAGGCAGATGCAGGAAATTCTATTTGACAGGCGAGCAATTTTTCTTCTTTCTTTTTCACAGTGTAATAAGCAAAAACCAGGCTAATGCTTTGTAGCCAGTGCTTTTGTAGATAAGAAACAATCAATAGTTCTGATTAAACCGAAGGGAAGATGTTTTTGGCTTTTATGTGTCATCATGTGGCTTTCTTATCATGTTTTTCATTTTAATATACAACTAAATTGTTGTTTGAAGTAGTGCAAAGACACACAAGACATGCAGGACAGCTTTATTATCTTTTTCAGGCACTCATGCAGAATTGAGCAAATTACAAAGGCGCCAACATGGTGTTAACAATCTTAAACGCTTTAGTCTCTGGTTTCTCATAGTAGGAAACAGTCCAATGGCAACACAAGTGCCCAATAAGCATGCGTTTGTGGAGTAAGCGGGACAAGAGCGGGACTAGATCTCCTCAAGCCTGAAAAATGACTGTTGCTGTCCTCAGACATCAGACATGCAGCCATGACACTCAGTCATTATTTGAAATCTCTAATGGTGGCCCGAAACATCTGGAAATGGCACCTGAAGTCTTAAAAGCTCTGACACATAAGACTCAAAGTCACAAGAACTGTTAAAGTTAAAATATTTTGATGTTTTTTCCTTCTGTAGCCACATAAATATGGAAACATCTATTTATTTTACAGGATTCAACAAACAGTGTGTTTATTGGAAGCTTTCATAACTATAATTACCTAAAAAGGGACCATTTGCATGCATCTGCTCTTGTCAGACTAACAATCGTATTGTTCCACATCATATCTAAGGTTATTTCTTTGCTTGTTCTTTAATTGCTCCTTTTTATTCATTAATGAAAATCTTTCTAACTCCCACTGCTTCAGGTGGAAAACATTTTACTTTAAAGACAAAAACATGAAAAAAGGAAAAACATTTAAATGTTTTCTTCCATCTTAACTCCTGTCTCTTTTCTTTTGCCTCCAGGTTCAGATGCATTGTCTACCCATTCAAGCAGAAGCTGACCATATCCACAGCCACTCTGATCATAGTCATTATCTGGGTTCTGGCAATATCCATCATGTGTCCTTCTGGGGTGATGCTGCAAGTGACAAAGGAGCAAACCATTCGTGTGTTGCTTGGCTACGACAACAAAACCAGCCCCTTTTACTGGTGCAGAGAGAACTGGCCGAACCAAGGGATGAGAAAGATTTACACCACTGTACTGTTTGCAAATATCTACCTTGCACCTCTTTCACTCATTGTGATCATGTACGCCCGGATTGGAATCACTCTCTTCAAAACAGCTGTTCCGACAGGCGGAAAGCCGGGCCACGAAAACCGCCATAGCGTGTCGAAGAAAAAGCAAAGAGTGATAAAGATGCTCCTCATAGTTGCTTTGCTCTTCATCCTTTCCTGGTTACCTCTGTGGACTCTTATGATGCTGAGCGACTATGCCCGCCTGACTGAACAGCAATACAGAATTATTAACATTTACATATACCCCTTCGCCCATTGGCTGGCCTTTTTCAACAGCAGTGTCAACCCTATCATTTATGGTTTCTTCAATGAGAATTTCCGAAGAGGTTTCCAAGCTGTGTTTAAGTTCAGCTTGTGCACGGCGGATGGACAGCGGAGGAAAACCTACACCCGCAGGTTGCAGGGAAACTCCGTTCTCCCAGCTAATAATGTACAAACTACCTTGGAGCCCATTTCCCTGAACAGCCTGGATAAAAGCAATTCCAGGCGAGCGAACCATGCAGCTGAACAGGACTTGGTCATGGAGGACCTGGAGAAGGGATCGTGCAGCAGTGGGGGGGTGACCGCAGTGTCGATTTGAAGATATTCTTTAAACTGATGAGTAAAGGTGTTGACTATCATTTCCACTGTGCCTAAATCAAGCGAAAGGCTTTCTTAAGCAGATTAAACAGGGTGATGCGTCTGCAAATTAACGCCCATAGTTTAAGGCTAGTTTCAAAATACGCAATCAAAGCAACAGAGAAATAAATGTGGGAAGAACAAAGATTTGGAAATAAATTGATTCATTTGAGCAAGCTATGTGTAAACTGCTAACGTAATTACATCTTTAAATGATTCATCTGACAACAGGATACTTCTTTTGTTGTTCGAGCACACTGTTGGGATTGTAGCTACCCACAAACAAAACCCTGTCTTAAAACACTCTACTATTTTCTTAGTGAAAATTCCTTTATTTGTATAAATGTATAAAGACACAACTAACATGTTTGAGCCATCGCTGCAGAGCAGATTTCATGGCACTGGTTGGCGCTTTTTAAAGATTATCTGCTGCTATTATTATAAGGGTCCATTCAGACTTGTACAGTTGGGGACGGGTTGCAACATTCAGCGGGTCTGTGTTTGTTTTCACATCAAACTTAAGCCTCTTAAACTGTATGTATGAACACAGAAACTTTTTTTCTGTTTTCAGAGTGGAAAGAACAAGGAATGTTTGTTCAATGCTTCACGAGAAGCTTTGTCCTCAAAGGGATTTGTGCAGGAGGTTGTCCATGTGTTTATGTGCAATATAAAACTGGCCTGTTATTTCATGCATTGTGACAAACTTCATCAGGAAGGTGTTGAGGTGTCAGTGTGTTTATGTCACTGGTTGACCAGCTGTTACTTAAAACTACCTGTTTGATTTGTTTTGACGTTAAATTCCCAACCAATGACCCACTTGTCCCCCTTCTGCTGGGCTGGTGTATCGAGAACAAGGCGCAAGAACTCTCAAATCATGGCTACAAAAGCAAAAAGATTTTGCCTCGAGAGCTAGAAGAAAGCTCTTTGTTCTTGTGGAGTTTGTTAAAAGCTTAAGTCAAGCAAAGTGATCCATTTAAGTGACAAAATGGGACTCACAAGTCTGGCAAAATGAAAACATAAGACAGAATATTTTTGATTAAATCAGGACTTTACTGTTTCCAGATGATGTGATGCTATTTTCCTGAATCATTGCAGCCCTTCAGCAGGCTGAGGGGCATCTGTGGATGTGTTCAGTCAGAAAGCAATAGTTTGCTCACTGTGAGTTTTAAGTGATTAAGTGGAGTTTTAGGTATGTGGGATTCCTGGGAGAGAATTGGAGGTATTAATAGATTGAAAGATCTTCTGGAATAACAGGGACGATGTGTTATGTTGAAGAGAAAGCTGTTAGAACTTTCATGTGTGGTGTTGACAGCAACAGAAAGTGACAGATTGTGACTACAAGCATCAGAAACTAGCTTCCTCTGAAGGGTGGCTAGCCTTTAACTTCCTGGTCTACCATTCTCCCGTAAAGTACAACTGTAATATTCTTGTGCAAATGAAGCTGTAATGAAACCATGAGGGTTGTTATCCAACCAGTAAGCAGAACAAAGAAGAGAACAAAGATTTGACACATTTAATGGCCAAACAGACCACAGCCGTTTACTCTGCTGCCTCTTTTTTTTAAAATCTCTGTTGGGAATGTACATTATGATGATCTCATCCACCATCTTTGCTTTTATCTGACGTTATATCTTGGCGAATATTAATTAATGGTTAACTACCATGCCAATATGAAGGATGATTGGATGGGTTACCAGGGCAGACATTTGAAACTAAAGTCTCACACCAGTGTGTGATGGTCAGGATGTGTTGCATTTATACAGCCATCGCAAAGCAACAACATCCTTAAAGTATCACCAAAAAAACCACTCAGAAACAAAGGATGACAGTTATCCAACAGTTAATGGCTTCTACTTGCCATGTGGTTGTTTATTAAAAATTATGCTTCATACCACCATTTTAAATGGAGATTGAATCAACAACGGAAAATCTGTTGCTCTAAACAAGGAGCCATTGATGCTTTATTTTTATGCCAGGTTGCACAGAAAGCCCCTTTTTTTCTACCTATCAATGAATCGCTGTGTGCCAAGCTCCAGCTTTTTGCGTCAGATTTGTATTACAACAAAAGGATCCCACAAAATAAGTAGGATCAAATTAAATATTAAGGTATCTTTCTCAGTTTTTGTGTATACGAAGGCAATAAATGCCTCCCGTCGCGCCTTGACAAATCTGGAAATGACGCTTAACCCTTTAACTTCATCGTTTACCATTTTGCAGAGGTAAATTTGCAGTGATTATGGTGATTTTCTTTAACAAATTGTGGAAATAAACCTGCCTGAACCGTCTCTACCGCTCTGTTTTGGTATATAAAACCCTAAGTGTTTGTTGTAAGACCACTGCTTCACTAGTTTACTCTTACAAGACTGTCATTAACGTGCATCTCCACCATTTGCTAAAAAACATTTATTTTGATTATTTTTGTTCAAAATAAATAAAAAAAGGAAGGGAAACAATTTTATCAGGCCTTTTTCTTAATGTGGAAGTTAAAGGCTTAAAGTACCTACTTCAGCATGTAAAGTGGAGCATTAATGGTTGTTTAGAGACAAGATAAGCATCTTAGGATTTCTTCACTAGCAGGAGCAGGACCTGTGCAAAGGATTACAGAACTACAAATACATTTTAGGAGGTAGCTTAGGCTGAGGAACCCTGTGCTGGATAAGAGGCAGAAGGAAGGCAGATGTAAGCACACTTATAAATTTGATACAAGGTACCAGCAGCGATGCACTGGGAACCTGTTCAGTGTTGCCGCCCTCTCACCCAGTAGCTGCTGGGATAAGCTTCAGCCACATGCGACCCAGCATTTAAATTAATATGCATAGACAATAGAGGGATGGAGGTTTATTAATTTTCAATAAAGGTTGTGTTAAAAGAGCTTGGTTCCAGATAAATTGGTGCTGTTTCTGGATCTTGTAAGGTGTGAATTGTAATCACACATTACGTATTCATTACTGCCGTCTGCCTGATGCTGATAAGAAAGACATGATTCTGTTGGCATGCTTTATTAAATCATGGCCTATAATTATTAAAACATGAGAATAAAAAACTTCCTTTTAGTTGGTTAATGTGGTTATTTTGTGTGGGAATGATAGAAAATATATTAATCCAGTCTAACAAAGAGAAAACGCCTGTAAAGGGAATAGAAGCCTCAAGCAATCAAAAAATCCCCTTTTTCTTCTTTTTTAGCATTTTAGTTTATTGTCATGACACACCTATCTTGTTCCTACAGAAATAAATCCCTCTCCTTTTATTAACACAGACATTTCCCATCATCTACATCTCCAGAGGGAAGAAAACCTTTATTATTTATTTATTTTTACTTCCATGTATTTTGTGCATCCAGGTCCTGAAATCTGCTCTGTATACATCTAAAAGTCTAAATCCACCCAGTACGACATACTGGTAAATTTTTCATGAGCCTACTCTGAATGTGTCGTGTAAATTTGAGACCAAATGTTTCCGTGCTACATTTTTATATCTCTACTATCCGTTTTATGCAGTAAAACTGTACAGTAAATGAGAAAAAAAGAGATTATTGATTTAAAATGTTGAGTCTTGCTGTATATACATGTTCCTGTGTCTAAAGCTTAGATTATATTTAATGTGGTAAATCTATTTGTTTGTATAAATTGATTATTGGTTGAAACCTCAGAAGGTAAACAAGCTAAAGTTTTGGTTCAAAGGTGCTTTTTTAATTCTTCATCCTCTGTCATCTGCTGTTTATCTTTTTAAATACAGATCAATCTTTGAAAACATGAATCACAGACACAGAAATAGTTATCACCATTAGCTTATTTTGCAATAGCAGTAATAAAATAAGGTGAATGTGACATGACGCAGATACATTTTTGAGGTTGTCAGGCCATTGAAACAATGGCCAGATGGCTGGAGAGTCTTGGGAAAGCGAGTCAGCTGCCTCTAGCAGCGTGACATGAATAACAGCAACACAGACTCCATGTGCCACAGCGAGCAAACAAGTAGGTTTGCATGTGTGTCCAGATATGGATCCTCTAATTCCTGCAGAACACATGCACAGCTGGTTTGTAACAATCTAACGTGTGAGATACTAAAGCTTTTATATCTGAAGCATCACAGACCTCTGACACCTGAAAGTGTGCAAACAGAGCACATTTTTTAGAAACCTAACCATCAGTTTATTCCAACTTTTAGCTTAAATCTGCATCCGTCCCATTACAGAGAGGTCAGTGGTAAGCAGGAGTAAAATTAGCTGCAATCTTTCAACCCTGCAGATGAGACGCAGCATTGTTTTTGGTAGGACTGGCGCTGACAGAGCTTCGCCAGCTCAAACAGACCCGTCACAGAAGCTTTTCCTTTTCCAACCATCTGACAACCACGATTCACCACAACCTTTACGTTAGATGGCGGAAAGATTCTGCTTTTTCAAGTTTCCCCGTTGTATGTTGCTGTTGCACATGCGGTTCAACTTACGGGACGAGAGGTCACATGGTGTCATGTGAGGGTCGTGAAAACGTGATTAAGGTCACCCTAAAAAAAACCGAGGTGCTTCTGTGTGTCTGCATCAGGGAACGTCATTCAGCCATGCACCATCACCGTGCACAGCAGGCATGACTATCTCCGATGGATATGGCTCGTGTTCCTGTCTCGGGTACATTTTGTGATGCATTTGCGCATGTAGCAAAGCGCCTCTGCAACCTTGTTCTGACCCCTTTTTGTGGAGGCGGCTCTTGCATCCTCACTGAATACCGCTTCTCGCTCCGGTCCGATTTCCTTTTCCCCATTCAGGAAGCGTTGTGTCGTGATTTCCTGATTAACCGACAATCTGAGATCCTGTTTATGTACCATGGTAGCAAATGGATGTTATCTGTGTGGTCTAAGGGGCATGCTGAGTCCATTTTACAGATTTGGTCCATTTAAAATGTTTTTATTATAATAAAAAATAGTTTTTAAGGGTTTATGTTTGTTTTTGCCACCTGAAAATAATAATAATCTGAAGAATCAAACCACTCTAAAGACATCTGATGTTAAAAAGAAACTCAGTATTTCCTAGAATCACATCTCATTAAAAATAGAAAACAAACTTTTTAGGCTCATTTTGTTGGATAATTGCTGGATAATTATCTTTTTATTAGCATTGTTTTATTCCCCATTTCATTTGAAAATTTGCTCACCAGTAACACTTTTTTAAAAAATCATTAAAAATTAATATTAAGTGTGAAGTATTGAATGTAAACAATTTGTACTTTTTGGTGCCTGCGTTGGAACAAAAAGATGACGGATGGATTACCGTCAGCTTTTTTGCTCTGTTAGGAGTGGCTGAGTACTTTTGTATAGTTTGCATGCAACAACGTTTCTGTACGAGCATGTAAGGTTTTGTGTGCACCTCCATGTTCTAAATAATGTTAAATAAGATGTATCTGCACGGACACAAAAAGCAAGGTTTTTATGGGGGAGAAGAGTCCGTTTTTAAGTAACGTAAGGGAGGAAAACAGTGTCCTGTTTATTTGTGAAGGGCTATACAACACATTCTCTATTACCTCAGTGACTGACAGCACAATATACAGAGTAGCTGTAATGTTTCCTATTAACTAAAAACAATAATTAATGTCACTGCTTCGGGGCAACAGTGGTATAAAGTCTGTTCTTTCTTTTTTTTTTTTGCATGTGATTAGTTGTAATTTGCTACAAGAAGAATAACGGGATTGAATATAAAACTATTTAAATGGCTGTGCCTCTGGGAAAATGCTAACTCTCATAATGAAAGTGAATTAAAATAAATCTGAATCAAACAGGTCTGGAGATATTTTAATGGATGTCATCTGGATCTTAAGATGTTGGATTTTGACAGATTACAATCTATTTTGGGTGGTGCACATAGAGAACAACCTGCTTTATGTTCTGCTTATTGGGGATTACTGAATGAGAGGGCAGCATTTTTCCATGCAGTTCTACTGCGCATAACTTCACACTGGTTGCTAATAGCAACCAGCAGATATGTGCTCTCAATTTGCTACTTGTTGTCTAAAGTATCTGTTGTAAATTATTGTAGTTTTTCTAATAGATGTGGGCTGGGACAAACAGTCTGTGCTTTTGTTGTAACAATGAACAGGACATTATGTTATGGCATGGTGCTTTTGTCTTTTCTTTTACTGTTTTGAGTTCAACATTGGCAAACTGGTAGAAACCGTATTTCTTTATCTGCTCAAACAGGTAGAGGGTATTAACTGTTATGTCAAATGAGAAAAGATGCAAACCTGCCTGCACCAATTCACTGATCACTTTTCTTTGTTGTCTAATTTTATTTAATGGTGTCGTCATGTTGCATTATAAGAATTTATATTCTTGGCAAAAGTGACAAATTTATTTAAAATAATTTAACAGCTATCAGAGTCTTTAATACTAAAGTGGCATACTGAAGGCGCTTTTTCTTTAAAACTTAATTTTATTCTATCTGGCTTACAGGCTGATTCTTGCCTTCTATCTGTATTTTATATTTACTCTCAGTGACCAGAACCTCATGAGCTTTAGAAAAGCTCTGCAGCGCCGTGCCAGAGATGAGCTGTGCGTCCTGCAGAATTCAACATAGGAAGCAGGTCTAAAGCTAACATCTCTGATATGTAGGTGGTTATGTTGGTATTTTATACGAATATTCCTCGAGTTATTTCCGAGGTGTTTTTGCATTTAACATGCAGTTTTTACTGCTTGTTTTGCATTATGTTTTTTTACCACTTTAAATGTATTTCCAGAACAGTTTCCAGGCAAAACATTTGTTTTGTGTCATTTAGAAAACCATTAAAGCAGGGATACTCATTCTTGCCCTGAGCTATTTGGCAGGTTTGAGAAGTTTAACACACCTGATGCAGACACAGATTTGTACAAAGTTTGATGTTAAGCACTGCACAGGTTGGCTAATTGCAGCGATTTGAGTCATGCGAGTTGCAGCAGTGAAACTTCTAAAACCAAGGATTGAGGATGCCTCTTTAACGCCAAACTGTTGAACATTGGCAGATTTTTGCACTTTGACATCCCATAAGGAAAAAATGTCATCTTGCATCCTTCCTCTTCTCCGAGTCCTGTCCAGCCAGTGAAATTCACTGCCATGTTGTTTTATCTCTCGCTCTGGCATTTTCTCCCTTTTATTGTTTTGCTTTGTCCAATAACGTTCTTTTGTGTTTATTTAATCAACCATTGTGTTTGCAATGTCCGCGCAAACATAAAGGAACTAAAATATTACAACTAAATGAAAATAATGAGAACAACAACAACACATGCTGGTGCATGGTGTTTACCGTCTTAGATCTTTGGCTATGGATGCACCACATGCACCAAGAGAAATGTATTAAATAAATCGATCTTGGGACTTATGGATCGACCTTTAGGAATTGATATAAGAATCGATTCAGAATTGATTATTTCATATTTTCAACACAGCCCTAATTAGCAACTCAGTGGAAATTAAGGGTTTAATGCCTAATTCTAACCAAATTGAATTAGTTTTATAATGAAAAAAATAAAACATAATTAAAAGCTTAAACAGGAAGGATTGTGTTTAGCCATTGGCCTCCATGTGAAACAACAGACTTTTTACAGTGAAGCTGTTTTTATGTGACTTTTATATTTTTGCTGCAAGACTGTGCTTGTCGGAAACACATCTACAAATTCTTATGTTAAACTTTCAGCACTTTCCTATAATCTTTCATGAGCCAGTAACTTCATTTACATGTCTTTTTTCAATTGTTTAAATTAGGGTGAGGCCCTTTTTATTTTCCTTTATCTTTATCTCTATAAATGTATCTATTTTCTAGCCCCCACCATCAGAATCTCTGCATTACTGACATTTAGGTGGCTTTTATTGCTCTGGTCACTGAGTGTAGATTTTCTTTAAAAACATATTTTTGTATTGTGGAACCAATATGTCAAGAGAACTGAATGGTTGAAGGAGAAATATTGTGTTTGAGTGTACGCTTTTAAAAACGTGTCAAGCTCATTGCAGTCTTGCCTTGTATCAAGAGATATTTCAATGTGCCCACAGTGTGCAAGGGTGCATCTGTGTTTCTGTGAACTGAAAATTGTCTAAATTGTCTTTAATAAAGCTATTAGTAAGTGCTGCTTCTGCAGGAATGATTCATTTAGCCTAAACAGGAATAAAAGCATCACAGCAAAGCCAACATGCAGGAACTGATTGAACTTATCTGCATTCTGAACAATTTACATCATGACTGCATTAGTTATGATGCATCCAGATATAATATAACTATTATCTGTATCGTCTCTTACATCATATGTGGTGTACCCAACTTTTTGTTTGGCTCTGGCTTCGGATACACCTGCTCATGCTGAATTATTGGTTTAGTTTTTCTTCATCATCATGCAAACAGATGTATATAATTATTAGAACATTTTAATGCAAACGTTTCCCATGCTTCCTGTTATGTACAATAAATCCCGTATCTCACCAATTCCGGATCTCTTAGGCCAGTGTCCTGCAGACTTCAGATGTTTCCCTGCGAACCTCTTCATTTGAAACCGGAGTGTTGCCAGACACCTGCAAGATAGAGACCCAGTTGGTCCAGAATTGTTGATCCCTATATATTGCTATAAATCAGGTCAAAATACAAACAACCTGTTTTAGGTTTATCATCCAAAATTTAAAGTAATTTGAGATTCACTTAATTAAAAAAAAAACATTAAAAATTATGAAAGGTGAGTTTATCCCTAAATGCATTTATAAATGCAGTAATTTGTAATAGATGAACTGTTCCTTTAAGACTAAACTCAAGCTATAAATAACAATAATCCTTTGTAAAAGGATTCAATGTAAACGGACTAAAAACAAGTTGTTGTTTTTTTCCACACTGAGAGTGGGAAACCAGTTGTCCTCACACTTAAAAAACAACAATTTACGAGTTGATGACTACGACCTTTATAACACAGAATAACTGAAGTTGATCTGAGTTCTTTTGCTGAAATCTGCAGGATTAGATGTAATTTATGTAAATAAATGATAAATCCAGTTCAAAACTGGTTGCATTAAGCATCTCCGAGCACCAACGTCCAACAAGCCCTGAATATTGATCGCCAGAAATCATCCATTATCACTTACATTAGGCTGACGTTTGAGTCAATATTTGCACAGTATCGCTTTAAGCACAGAACCAATGAACCACAGATCAGCCTGTTTTTAATGGGCCGATGGTCAGAAAAGAAAATTCTTTGCAGACTGAATGACTGAATAAATCTGAATTTATATTCGTGCAGAGTCTCTTTAAAGTCGGTTACAGTCACTGCCATATGCTCTGGGAAAATCCATCGAGGCATAATTCACATCTCTTCCTGACCTGACGTGCAGCCTTGCTTTCAGCGTGCTGATGTGGAAATGCTCTCGTGTGATTGGTCAGTGTGTGATTACATGTTTTTGTATTAAGGGAGCTTCGTACTGAATTCGTGCTGCAACATGATACCGTAACCTTCTGCTTCAGTGAGAGAGCACATTTCACAAGTATCAGCAGTGCCAGCTCTACCATATGCAGACTCTGATGAGTATTTATCCAGCTTTTTTTGTTTGTTTGTTTTGGGGGGGTCAAGCATTTGTTCAGTCAATTCAGTTTATGGACAAGATAATTACATAAACTGTCTCAGCAGAAAAGCCACTTTGGCGTACTGGGAAAAGGATGACCAGATGGTCAGTCCGTCCCTGGCTGGGATCACCAACTCTGCACCTTTTGAGCCAATTCCTTGCAGGTTTTCAATGTTTTTCTGCTGCAACACACTTGTCCTTACTCAACAGTTCAGACTGTCTACAGGAGCTCTGGAAGATGGACCGGGACTCTGGTAGATCAACATCTTACAGAAAAAACCCAGAAGTCCGAGTACGTTTGACATCCAGGGACATATTGTCCAGCCAAGTTCACAGAATCGTAACGGTAAAAATAACTAATCTGCTCAGCGGAAACATGCGCTAATTGACAGAGAAATATGTTTTGCGTAACCTGACGTGTTTTGGAGCAGAAGTAAAAGTCAAATTTAGCTGAAGAGCAATTCTCAGTAGCAGGATGTGAGATTAGTAGTCTAGCAAGTCAAATTTAGTGACAAAAAAGTCACAGAATTTGATCTAGAATTTATTTGCAAGTGTTCATGTGATCTCTAAGCCCTCAGCATCTGTGCATTTATGTCATTTGGATATATTTGTTTAAAATCATCTCTCCACACAGCCAAGGAGACTTATGTAAACAGTTGTTTGGATTAACACCTCCATTAGATTAATTATCCAATGCAATATATTTGAGATATGTGCCAAAAATCCTGATACTTAATTGGAAATTTGTCAATATAAAAAAAAAAGTTAGATGTCAGAAGCATAAAGCAGATTGTGAGCATTTTAACTACAGCATTATCATCTGCTGACTTCAAAAGAATTGGAGGCCAAACAGGCACACAAGTTCAGTGGTAGCCACAGGGAACTGGCCACCAGAGGACTGAAGAGCAGAGCCTCATATCCCCAAGGTGGTGGCTTACTGGCTGAACCACCAGAGCCAACATATGTGAAAAAAAGCAAAAGAAAAAAAAGGCTGCAAATTTTAACGTTTCAAATTTCAAAAGCTCTGGAGAATTTATACCATAAAATTTAGAAAACAAAAAAACAAAGAAATACTACAGCAGATGATTTACACATCTGGCCCAGCGTGCGATTATAACTGGTCTGCAAGATAATTTTTTATTATTAATGACCCAAAAATATGATGGATCAATAACCACAAATGCACCACAAATGCACCAAAGCAACTTGCATCACTTTCCCTGATTGGCAGTAATGTTGAACCAAATTGGTGTTCACAAATGCTGATAAACTGATTGCACTGAGTTTGCTCGGGGTTTTGCTGTCTTCGAAACACAAAAAAAGAATCTCAAGTTGTTTTGCAACACATTTGCCATTGCTGCGAAAACTGCAACTACAGCAGGGTCCCAGCTCCATCTACATGCAACTCAAACCTTGTTTGTCGCACACATCTGTGTGAGAAGCTCTTCTCAGTTATGAAGATTTACAAAACAGCACACAGGAGTCTCACTGATGAGCAGCTACAGTCCATCTTGAGAATCTCCACAACACAGGACCTGTCATCCAACCAGAAAAAGATCCATCCTGTGCTGATAAAATGACATAAGGGTAAATACATTTTTTTACGTTTTAATAGGTTATATTTTAGTGTTTACTCAGAGAAACAGCATGTCACGTCTTTTATTTATTGTGTGAATGCTTTCAAAGGATTCATCCTCATTTAGAGGACGGAAGGAGCAGAGTTTGATATCACTAATTGGATACAGCGGGCTGAGTTGGTCAGGCTCAGAGTATTTGTTGCTAATGCTAGCAACCTTTTCAGTGAAGTATGATGCAAACATGTCTGCAGTCAGCTCAGTGGGAGGTTGA
>JBAMHX010000013.1:2727390-2745161 GCA_037177515.1 Pseudomugil tenellus
GTTTACTATTTTGTAATTCATGGCTGAGTTTTTGCCCGATGTGGAAGACATGGATGGATGTGAATTTCATTTTGATGTCCGACCATATTTATTTGAGCCTGAGTACACGGATGAAGAAGCAGGACATCCCACCTTCTTGTGGGGCTTGGAGGAGTATTGTGTAACTGGGTGTACATTTGGGGTTGGTGTGGTTAACACTAGAGAATCAGCACCTCCAAATCAGAGACTATGGTCCTCAGCCGTAAAAAGGGTGGAGTGTCCTCCCCAGGTCGGGAATGAGGTCCTGCACCAAGCAGAGGAGTTCAAGTATCTCGGGGTCTTGTTTGCGAGTAAGGGAAGGATGGAGTGTAAGATGGACAGGCAGATTGGTGCATCTGTTGTAATGTGGACGCTACGCCGGTCTGTCGTGGTGAAGAAGGAGCTGAGCCAGAAGGCGAAGCTCTCGATTTATCTGTCGATCTTTCCTCCTACCTTCACCAATGGTCATGAGCTCTGGGTAGTGACCGAAAGAACGAGATCGCGAATACAAATAGACGAAATTAGTTTCCTCTGCAGGGTAATTGGGCTCACGCTTAGAGAGAGTGAGAAGCTCGATCATCCGGGAAGGACTCAGAGTAGAGCTGCTGGTCCTGCACATGGAGAAGACCGAGATGAGGTGCATCTGGTTAGGATGCCTCCTGGACACCTCCCTGGTGAGATGTTCCAGACATGTTCCTGTGGGAGGAGACCCTGGGGGACACAGGAGACGCTGGAAGGATTATATCTCTCGGCTGGCCTAAGAATGCCTCAGGATCCCTCCCTATTAGCTGGGAGATGTTGCTAGGGAGGGATGTCTGGGCTGCTTTTCTTAGGCTGTTGTCCCCCCGACCCGAAGAGGCAGAAAACGGTAGAGTACAGTGGTTAACACAGAAAAACAAGGCAGAAGGTTGAAATCTCTGGTAAACAGACATTGGGAAATATACAAGAAAACTGTTGCTGATTTAAAGTTTGGGATATAAATATGAAGCATGTGGTAGATAGTTTATTATTTATTCTGCTAGTGCACCACGGTGTGACAAAGAATCATTTATTTTTTTCTTATACCGGTTAATCCATTTCAGTTTTCCGGGGTGTTGGAGCTTATCCCAGTGGTTACCAGGCAAGGGGCAGGATACACACTGGAGAGTTCGCTAGTCCATTGCAGAACATACATTCATTCAGTCATGTCTGTAATATGACAGATGTGCTATCATGAGAATCAGACACTATTCTAATTTATAATATCTGTTGTGCGTTTATATTTCTAATTATTGTAATAATGAGGCTTTGCAGAAATCATTTATATCAACATTTAGGGATAGAATTAAATTTCTACTTATTAGAAATTATATTAAAATCATAACCATTACAATGTCTACAAAAGCCTGATAATGTTACATGCTTTTTGTGACATAATCCTCTTCCCATCAAACAAGCCAAAAGGTTGTGTTTTCACTTCACTGCTGCTTCAGATAATACAATAGTCTTTAATGTGAGATTAAAGCCTTGGCTTATCAAATATGTGAGCTGCTGTGATGCGTAGGCTATATTGAGGAAAACCTAAGTTACTAAACACAAACAAAAGAACAAAAGTTTCTTAGTTAAGGATTCCAAACTAAAAATGACCCCAGAAGTGTAGATGAAGGATAAAAGTTACCCTAATTTAAAAAGGATACTTCCTGTTTAACAGTGTCTCCTCCAAACATCCCGTTTCCAAAGATTTCTTAAACTCTCGAATTGTTTCTACCATCATATTTTTCTTTAAGGATTTCTTTTATTTTCAAAGCTTTTAATAATGTTTTCTACTTGAAGTAATAAAACTCCTGAGTTTTATTACTGGTTGCTAGGTTTTCAAGTGTTTTCAAGTAGACGTTTAGTAAGTGCCATGATGAGAGTCTGCTATCTTGAAACTACAGCTGCCAGTAAGGAACAAGTGGCATCAGCCGGGATAATGCAGGATGGATAGGAACAAGCAGCTGCAGCACAGGAGCAGTTTTCACCACCAAAAAAGCAAAAAACTGGAGCATCCAGACAGGGAGTATCGGCACAGCGCTGGTCTTCTCCAGCTGGAAGGAGCTCAAGAATAAGAAAGATATTGAAAGAGATGCAGCTTCACATCAACAAGAAAGTCAACTGCCCCGCCTAAATTAGTCTTTATGACATAAGTTATGACATAAGTTGTGTTGAGATATTTAAATGGATCTTGTTTAAGTGCAAACAGCTGCTAGTTTGCACATTTTGCCAATCAGCCTAATTCCCAGTGGGAGTTGAATATGTTGACTGTAGCTGAGTTTTCAGCATCATGGATCGCATTTCATGAAGACGACCAAAGATACTTTTATTATGACCTGATCACTCTACAAACGTCTACATCCAAACCAAGAAGTAGTTGGGTGGTGGAAGACAACAAATCTGCACCAGTTCATTTTAAAGAAAGGCTATGAGAGCTCAACCAGCCTGATCCTATTTAGATTGATCCCATGTACTGCTTCTGCAGCAGAAAATAGCCTATTATGGTCAGGCTAAGTGTGGTACTATGGCAGATGATACCTCTGGAGTCCTAAGAGGAGGGGGAACACAAACATCTGTGATTGCTTCAGCAGTCACTAACTCTCTAGATGTTGTTGCTGGAACCAATAAAGAAATTGATTATTACACCATGACACCAGATAGGTGTTCCTTTCATGTTGCTGAAGCACCTTTCACTGTAAAGTTATCAGTCTACACCAGGGGTCACAAACTTCAGTGCTTGATAACTACCATCCTGCAGGTTTGAATGTTTCCCTGCTGCAACACACCTGATTCCATTCACTAACATTCATTATCAGGCTTCTGCAGAAGCTGACAAAGTGTAAGAAAACCTTTACATTCAAGTCAATAGTGTTGTATCAGGAAAGACTAAATCCTGCAGGATGCTACATGTCAACAACAGGATGAGGGGACCCCTGGTTAAGTATAGCAAAAAAATGGACAAAGAAAAATACATACACAAAATACACACGGAAACATATGGAGAGCAAAGCTTCTTAAAGGTGAAAATGAACTCATAGGTACGTTCTACAATCACAAGCATTCATTTATATTTTTAATCATTATTTGTTTTTGTCTTTCTCTCTTATACCTTGATTATTTTGTTTTTGTAGAATATAAAATAAGTATTTCATTGTCCCACCAAGGTAGGAAATGTGTATGTTTTTTTTTTACCAATTAAAATATATACTGTATAATTACTGATCCAGTAAAAGTGATCACCACAGTCTGCAGTCGGGCTGGGTGATACAGCAAATTATCCAAATTATGAGATCAATCCACTGGCCAGTAAATCCAGGACAAGATCGTCTATACCAGGGGTCGGCAACTCCGGTCCTAGAGAGTCACACTCCTGTGAGTGTTAAGAGGTTTCCCTGCCATGGCACGGGTGTCACACATCAGAATGAATTAGCAGGCTTGTGCAGAGCTTGACATCGACTGTGCCTCAAATCAGGGTCTGCATCAGGAGGCAATATCTGGCTGCCGATGGTGACGCTAATGCGAAAATCAGATTAATTGCAGTTCACCCCCCACCGGTAGATGACTGGCTCCAATAGAAGGTTAGGGATAGCTGCATACTTCCTGCTGGCGCCACCGTGACGGAGACCTCTCAGCCCTACCATTTCATCCATTTTGGGATTTTCCAAGAATGACGAAACAGCAAGATGGCGACGGTAGGACCCGCCTATTGGCTTCATTTTCCCTCTTCAGAAACCAATGGGAACGTGAAGTATGCTCTGTCCAGTAATTTATACTGTCAATGGTCTGCATACTTTAAAGTGCGATTCCAAAGTACCCTTTGAGTATGACGTATGTGCACGTCGAATCTGCACAGTATGCAGTATGAACTGGAGTTGCCGACTACTGGGCAACAATGATATGATACAGATAAGATACAGATAGAATACCGATACAACATCGATACAATACAGTTACGATACCTGATACAATACGATACAATACTGATATGATACAGATACAATACTGATGCGATACCCAAAATGATACTCAATACAAAACCAATACGTTACAGATACAATACTGAAATGATAAAAACTTTTTGCTTGAAATCGCAGGTTGATTGATTTTGCGTTAGTTTTTTATTATGGCTATACTCAAAAGCATAGATTTTCCCCAAAACATTTTTCTAATCAAACTGAAGGCAGAACTAATTAATTAAAGTTCATTAATTTTTATTAATAAACGATACATAGGATCAACACCGCAAAAACTTAATAAAATAATAAAATAAATTACCTAAATAAACTCCATTATTCCCTTTAATTATACAGAGCTTTTGAGAAACACACAGTCAACATATTATTTTCGCTGCAGAGGCTGAAAAGCTGCATTTCACACTTTTCTGGTTATTTTATGGGGAAAAATTCCATTATGTCCAGTAAGATTTCTCATTTTGAAGCACCTTTTTGTAATGGATTGTGTAAAAAAAACTTCTCCTGTAATACTTCCAGTCTTTGTTGTCAGCTATTAGTTATTAAATGCACATGTAACATATGAGATATTATGAGGGTCTAAATGCTATCCTCTGCTGATTCTAAATGGCAGATAGATCATTGAATTCCAACATAATTATAGTTGTAAAATTTCATTTTCACCAAGGAGACTGAAACTCAAAGGTGAGGATGGTAATGTTGAGTTTCTTGCAGTTTGCGTGATATCAAATATGATTACTGACTTTGTAATAGAGTGCACTTGTGCTGCAGATCATACTACCTCAAGTTATATTTGAATTTATTTGCATTATATCTTCCATTAGCTGCTGCAGATATAGAAATATTTTATGAAAATGTAATCTAAAATGTGAAAAATTAATAAATGTGAGTTTTTTTGAGGACATGACTGGAAAAAAGGCTAATTTTTTTTTTTTTTTTTACCAGCAGTCATAATCTAACTGGTAGTGGATTAATTTGGCCAGCCTTTTTGTTCAAACTGTTCCAAACATGGCTAGGAGTGTACATACTATGTGTCTGTGAACAGATTTTCTGCATTATGCAGTGATGAAACATCAGAGGTGTAAAGCTGAACAGAGAAAAAAAAGCCAAGTGTGATGATTGGTGAGGTCACAGGACTCACTGACACCGGCTGATGTAATTTTATTGCAAGGCACAAATTCTCCAAGCAATTGCTTATCCTGGTGTCTCAACTCTGCACAGTTCAGCAGCCAGTAAACTGGAGTTTAAAGGAAGTAGTAACCTACCATACACCAAAAACCTCTAGTTCTCAAAATATCAAGCAACTGGTTGAGAGTTGTGTCTGAAATAGACAGAAAAATAGAGTAATCCAGTCTGTGCTGAAATCTTCCTCTCTGAGGAGGAGGGAGTAGTACTGCTCCAGGTGGATGGGTGGTCAGGATAGGAGGGAGGAGATAATCAATGAGGGAGTAGGGTAGATAGGGGAGGGGGTGGAGGAAGTAGGGTTTGGGAAGGGGTATTTCAGTGAACGGGTATATTGGGGGGATAGTGCAGAGGTGGTTGTGCCCTGGTCCCTGTGGTGCTCGTCTTGGACCCTGGGTGTTCAAGAGCCTGCATCCCCGGCCGTTGATAGTTAGGATTCAATGAACATGTAAGTCTCAAGAATAGAAAAAATTTGCAGTTTTTGTTTTTAATGTATCATCTATCAAAAATGTACATGTTGATATCTTTATGTCATTGTACCTTGCCCAAGACATTTACATTTATGTTGTATGGTTGCAAGTGAAGATTCCCACTTGAATCTGTAAGTACTATGTTCTGTAACTACCATGTTCTCAAATAAAGTATTGTGGGAAAAAAAGTGTAAAACGGTGGTGCCATTACTGTCAATGATGTCAGGTTTGGAACCTTGGTAATGGTGATTTCCGTTTCCGCTGGGGCGAGGGGAAGTGCGTAGGGGCGTTGGAGGATTGGTTTGGGAAAAGGCCTTGCAGTGCGTAATCTCAATGCTTTCTTGAACACGATAATGAGTTCACCATACTCTTATGGCCTTCACCGAGCATTTTGGCAGCATATGCAGTTGCCCCAGGAAAATATAAAGATCTGAGAGGGGCGCTGAGAATATGGAGGTGAATGATTGACATACTATGAAGCTGCAAGGTGCTGTGTGTGTGTGTATATATATATATATATATATATATATATATATATAAAGTCAAGATTTATTAAGATTGTTGAGAAAGTGCAAGAGCAAGTCATCAGATTAGGTTTGTCATGTTTTATTGCTATGTGCTCCCCATTACAACAAACAGCATCAGTAGTGAACACTTCCATCTACACAAGTACAAAGAAAAGCAAATAGAGCAGAGAGTGACTGATGGTCATGACAATCAAAATGGCTTCAAAGCACAGATAACACAACGGTATTGATACAGTACAAAGAATCATATCCTATAATATGTGTCTGCGGCTCAGGGATTGTCAATCTACAGCTATCCTATTTATCATTACTATAATATATAGCAGCAATGTTTTATAGGCAGCGGGTAGGATATGGGGGGGACTGGGGAGAAATTGCAAAACAATAACACAAAACTGGCATCTACAAACAGCATAAAAAACAACTTTACTTTTTTACTGGTTGCACACTATGATTTACTAGTTAAAATAAAGCGTTTGTCTGATCAGTACATGAAGCTGTGATTTAATGTCACAACTCTGTTAATAACGTCTACAATACAGCTGTGAACAGACAGCTTTCTCACAACAATAGAAACATCTCAAAATTGAGCATGTATATTTACATCATTATTTATTTATTTATTTTTTGCAAAAAACAACATCTAGTTGAACCCATCAAGTTTCTAAAGAGTTTGCAGGTAATGTGGATGAAGGAGATGATCAGTTTCTTATACGGTTCATTTGAAGCAGTCGACTGACCAACTGACACTGCTGATACTGTATATATATATATAAAAAAAGCAAAACCCTTTGACTTTTCAATAAATATTATTGTACTCAATGCTATATACATGTTCTATACATTGGCACACAGGAGTGAGTGTGAAATGTCGTATCAATGTCTTTGCTATTGCAGTCAGATGCATGGTGGTTGTGACTTATTCCTTTTTTTCTCCTGAAAATAAATAGCTTTATCACTCCAGAAACTTTGTCCACCATAACATAAAAGGCATTAATAAAATCCTGTTTCCCATTTACAGTAAAACATTTTTTTTTTTTAAAGTCCAGCTTATTGTGCTGACGGAGGATTTGTTCTTGGAGGTACAGAATGTACAACAAAAGCTCGCTCAGGCTGCCCATGCAAGAAAGCAACAAGCTTTAAGTGGATATTAGAGGCACAATAATGTTATGAATTCCCTTCCATGAAATGCCTTATTTTCATACTGGAGAAAGAGAACTCAAACCCATTTTTTTCTGCATTTTGCAATTCACACTTTTTACATTTAATGAGGTTATACTTATTAGTTCATTGTTATTGTTTCATCAGAAACCAGGTTTCTAAAGATTTTTAAAATATAATAATCTGAATCTGAAGACTGATGTATCAGCTTTAAAACCAATAGGACCTTGAAGTTTATTACCTTTATGAAAGAATAAAAAAAGTTTTTGTGCTGCCTTATCATGGCAAAATGGAAAATATGCATTAAGATTTTTGCATTATATTAAGATTTATTTTAATGCTTGATCCCAAATATTTTAAAAACCTTAATATATTCCTTATTTATTGCCTTATAATCAATTCTATCAAAAAAGTGGAAGTAAACCTGCCTAATAACCACTTAGATCAGACATCTAATGCCACAAGCAAAATAAAATACCATTACTGTTTCAAGTCTGAATCATTTAACTATTATTAGTACATAATACTAACACTTAGCTCAGCCATTTATTTAAAAAAAAAATCAAAAGTTCTTATTATTTTCCATAAGAAACAAAAACTAAAAATTTATATTTTTTCTTAGCTTTTGTGGGTTGCATTGCTTAATAGTTCAGCAGCCGGCTGGTCTTATGAAGCTTCTTAGTATCAAAACATGGAGAAAATTATTCTGAAATATTATGCAATGTGATGTCAAGAGAGATTCACGGGCCTTCACATAATGAGAAATGGCTTTTTGTGGTGCCAAATCCACTGAGAGTGAAGAGCTTACTTCACAACTCCGCACTGCTGTCAGCACAATGTTTTGGCTCCCCTCAAAAAGTTAACAATCGGCAGAGTAGAGACAAGCAAGCAGCTTAAAATGAATGTAGATAATTCATCATTTTATTGGCCAAATATTCTTAAAGTCTGTGAAGAAGATGAAGAAACAAAATTTTATTTATTTGATTGCATGTCAGCTAATTGTGTGTGATGTTTTCTGTTAACTGTTAGCTAACATGACTGCTAACAGTCATGTTAGCTAACAGCACTGTGTAAAGTAGATGAAACAGAAGCTGTATTTTTGCAAGCTGGTCTTAAATAGTCTGCTTTCTAGTGGTCAAAATCACTTCATGCACCTTGAGGTTTTAGAATGTCTAAATAAAATAATCTATATTCATTTAATAGATGTCTTTAAAAGCTTTGTTATCTACCATGTACAGAATGCAAAGGAAATATATGTCGTTACTTTCGTTGTGAAAGCGTGTTAAAGATTTAAAATAAATCACTGGCAGCAATACACATCTATTCCAGGAAAACAGCTGGGTTTGAAGTACACTGAAAGAAAAATGTTGACACTTAAACAGAGTTATTCTGGACTTTTTTGTGGAGTTTTACTTTGATATGCTAAGCTTTAATTCGATGGTTAGCTGTATGATAGTCTTTACAACGGCTAGGCTGAAGCCTTGCCTTTTGTACAGGCTTGCTTAACAATAGTTAAGGCTGCAACATACTCCACGAGGAGCCAGAAATGTTTGTTCAGAACATTTGTTCTTGTGGACGTATTTGAAGACAGTTCCCGACACACCGGGCTGGCAGAACTTTTTTCTCGAGGGGCTGCGAGAAGTATTCTGTGATTGGTCAGAAACTTGGAGGTGTAACCAGGAAAAGCCGGAAGACAACATATACTGCAGACGGAGTCTATAATCGGCAACTTATAAAGATACGCTCATGGCTAGCAACTCGTGGAAAGAAACAGCAAAAACTTTATCAGTCGACGAAAGCGTCTGCAGAAGGAAGTGGCGCTACCTTCATGACAAACTAATTAATGGTTGGACCCTGGTTGAAAACGGGCAGTACCGGCCACATAAAGCATGCTAGAGTGGGTGGGCAGTATGAACACTTTGGCAGGGTGACTTCTTGTGGAGTGTGAATGTCATGCCGAACAAGAACTTTTTTTTTTGTTCTTGCGACCTCAAGAACAAGAACTCAGTTTTCGCTTCTCGTGGAGTATGTAACAAGCTTAAGACATTTAGTTTTGACAATACAACAGCTACCTAAAACATTAGCCTGTTGTACAACCTTGCTTATCGCCTTTAAGTTAGTATGTGCAACTGATAGCTTAGAGGCTAGCATGTTTTACAGCTTAAAGGCTGAAATTGCTCTGTGTGAAAGTGCAAAACATATTCACACTTCAGTCTTTGTGAAGACAAAAGTGTCTTACACTTTGTAAATTACACTTTGTGAAGTGTCATTGATTTATTTTTACGAGCTGTTAAGTAGTCGGTTTCTTTGTACAGAGCTGAGCTAGCTAAACTAAGCTAACTCAGCTTGTCCTTTTTTATCCAACTCATAGACAAAAGAAATGGGTTTATTCTAACATCATCAACAAGATTGAAGTAAGGAGTGTATTTCCCAATATCTTTAGGTTTTCATTTAATCTTAATTTTACCACTGAAAACTTAAACATTCAGATAAAAATCTGTTGTAACTTGTAAGTAACCTTGGTTTTTCAGATCAATGTTGATATCTTTATCTAAAGTATTTACTGGAAGCTTTACAAATAGCCTAGCTATTGCTAAGAAAAAAACCTGCAGAGTACCGCTTAAAAAAAAATGGTGATTTAAAAATAATCTATACAACTAAAATAATTTTTCTAATGGTTTCCAATTATATAAATTTCTGATCACTTTCAATTTTAACCGAACATGTTCTTGGTTTTGTCTAACCATATTATTAGTAGCCTACATGGACTGATTAAATTTAGGTCAAGCTTTAAAAGTTTGTGTAAAAAAATAAACAAAAAAAAAAAAAAAAAAAAAAAAAAAAATGAGGCATTTTGTACCATTCAAGTAAAGGGGATTTTCAGCTGTATGTTTTGTTGTAATGACCAATTTCTTCCTCTGAATTTAGCTTTATATTAATACTGAACTAAATTTTACATCTAGGCTAAAGACAATTATGTAAAGACCCGACATTGAGGCATTTTATCGATATCCTCATTAGACAAGGAAAATGAAAAGTCAGTCAATTGTAGCCTATTACAAAAGCAACAGAATGGCTAATGCAGCCACTAAACCTCAAACTGTTCATTTAAACTGAATTAGCATTTCCTGTTATTTTTTTCTCTTGCCATCAGTGTAATAATCTAAGGACCTGCTGCAAAGCTTCACAGAAAATGGGCTTGACTCTTTGAATGAAAAGACAGAGGATGACTTCGGACACTTTCCTGGACCAGTCTCATTGGTTGCAACCGCCAACATGACGCACCAGAAAGTGTCAGGACTTCCTTCAAAAGGTTAAGATTGCAGTTTGCAGATTGGAAGTTGGAACTCAGAAAAGCAAATAGACATATTTTTGATGGTTAAACTGCTTTGACTATTTTTTATCACTTCTTTTAATTTCTCTTTTGACATGGATAAGAATTCACTTTGGATCATATTTTTTTCCATTTTAACATAGATCGAGCTCTTCCTGCCCAAAAAAATCAAGGCTGGTGGTCACTGACTTTAGTTCTCGAGATCAACTGTCCTGCAGGCTTTATTGTTTCCCTGCTGCAACAAATCTGATTAATTTTAATTGGTTCTCAAACAACTGGTTATCAACTTCTGCACCAGCTTGTTAATGAGCCATTGATCTGAATCTGGTGTGTTTCTGCAGGGAAACACTAAAACCTGCAGGATGGTAGATCTGCAGGACTGGAGTTTGGGACTACTGATCTAGGCGTTAGCTGAGAGACGTCAGTTTGATATTTAATGTCCATTTCAGGGACAAAAGGGAAGGGATATTCTTTAAAAAACAAAGTGAGCCAGCACTTTTTTAATTCTCCTTTTTCTCTGGTGTTTTTGGTGTGAGAAGACTCAGGATGAAGCTGAATTATCTACTCTAAATGAGTCCACAATGGCAGAGGGTTCACTTTCATCTTTTGACTTCAGAATATTCTCTTGGCCACTGACTCCCCTTCAAGTTGCCGGATCGTTGACCCTCGGGATCTTCCAAGGAAGACAGTGCCATGGTGAGGCCTGCATGCCGTGGGACCCTTCTTGGTGCTGTAGCGATTTTTGATGAGGTTTTCTTAAGCGGTGTAGGGGTAGTGATGTGCTTTGCAGTATTGCCCGACTTTCTAAATTCTTTTCCCGAGCCTTGTTTACCACCTCGTGTACTGTTGGTTGCTATAGAGGCAGTTAATGTCTCTAGCAGCTGAGAGGCTGAACCAAAGCGGACATGCTCCTCAGTCTCAGCTGCCTCAGAGATCAAAGATAGAGGTCCTCCACTCTTGCTGCAGGAGTCGCAGCACAGTTTCCTGTAGCCTGGGATGGAGCAGTATCGCGTCAAGACTTCCATCTGGCAGAAGATAGATTTGTCCCCATTACATGCTTCATCTGAAAGTGAAGGAGACTGTGTGAGTTTAGTGCACGTCGCAGCACAGTATGCATCAAAGAGGCATTGCATTTAATCAGAGACGTCGCTGACAAGTGTTTCACATTTTAGCAGCAGAACAGCACGACAGGTGTTTTTAATGCTTTCATGCAAAGAGGTCTTCCTTTTACAAGAGTGCAAATGAATTCCA
Source organism: Pseudomugil tenellus (assembly GCA_037177515.1). Lineage (NCBI taxonomy): Eukaryota > Metazoa > Chordata > Actinopteri > Atheriniformes > Pseudomugilidae > Pseudomugil > Pseudomugil tenellus. The sequence goes on from JBAMHX010000013.1 coordinate 2,739,317, forward strand.
AGTAAGTAAAATACAGACAGGTAACATGTTTTTACATTAATAATATATTGGAGTCACAGTCAATGCTTTTATTTCCTCTGAAATGAAAATATCTACTGATGTTTGAAAACCTGGTGAATCAATTAGGAAGACTCCATGTTTAGAATTGTGTAGGAAATCTTGTTTTTTTTCAAACTAAAATGGGAAATTCATATTTTATTTGTGTACTATCAGTGGCACGAAGGTGGAGAATCTGTTTTTCACATTAGAGGCTGGGCCGAGGCAGATTCAATGAGGCCTGTACAGTAAAAAAAACAAACAAACAAAAAAAACTTTAACTGAAGCAGACTTGTGTACGAGCACAATCTTCCAGTTAGTCCGAGTGTTCTGTCCACTGAATTAGCAATAATGCAGCTCAATATGGAACCAGCATGCTTATGTGATGATTGTCTTTCATCCAAAATGGCAGTTACTTCATCTCTTCATGCAGTGTTAATGCTTACCATCTTATTAGCACTTACAGAAAACGAATGCAATCATGGTGGTTTTTCTGCTTTTCAGCCAAACCTGAACCTAAATCCTGCATCTTATCTCCTCTATTTCTAATGCTGAAAAGTATACCACAGCACACTGGTGAAAAAGGAATAGCTTTGAAATGACCTCCTCTCAGTAGGCTGAGTTGAAATGAGTAAATATCCTCTGCTGGAATGGATCACTTCAATCTTCACTCCCCGCCTACCCAAAGCACCCTGATAATTGAGAAGCTCTCGAGAACCATTTCTGTAATATTCTCACTTCCATATAATGGAGCTACTGGAACTATAGTGTGTGTTTTTATGTGCTCTGTCCCCCAACCAGAGGGCCTACTTGACTCTGTTTCACTGACAAAACCCATGTTGATGATTTAAAATGACTAAATTAACTGCAGTAATTAGCAGGAAGAATTCTTCCAAAATTAATACCACGACCGCAGAAGCATGATGGAGGCTGTCAGGATGAAACCATTTAGGTTGAATTAAACTGTTGCCATTAGTGTCAATCGCAGGATAATTACCACTTGCAGGCATGAAGGCTAAACATTTAATTTGTTTTCTTTAGCTTGCAGCTTCATAAGCATCATTATTAAGTAATGGGTCACAGCTTCATAAAAATAAAATGCCTACATTTAAAGTGGGATTTTTTCCAAGAACAAAATGTTTAAATAATCAAAGAAGTATGAATAATTAACATGATGCTATCGGGACATTAAGACAGAGCTTTTACCATCTATAGAAGTCTGTCACTCTGCAACAAGGCAGATTATTCACACAAGGGAAAATATTCAAGATATGAAACAAGTTTACACTGTTATCAGGTTATAAAAAACCTAAAAGCTACAGAGTCTAAAAAGGCAAAACAGAAGCTGCCACCCAAAAAGAAAAAAAGGGATCTCATCACATTTAATGTGATAGTTTCATTTCTAAAATTGAAAGAAGTTTAGCTTTAGAGCTTCACTTTGGGGTTCAGTTTGAGTACAAGCCGCAAGATACGCAATTGATTTAGTGCTTGTGCTGTTCTTCTTCTCAGATGTAAGTCGCTTTGGAGAAAAGTGTCTGCTGAATGACTGTAATGTAATTTTCCAGTTTCTCATAGAAAACATTCTCACCAGGGCAGGGTCCAAGTCTGCACGCTCTGCCCATCTCAGGCTTTTCTCCGTTACACTGCTCTCCAAGCCGGCACGTCACCAGTCGCCTTTCCATCCCCTCCCCACATGTCACAGAGCACTGTGGAAGAGTGAAAATGAAATAAGCACAGGGAGGTCATGCAGGCAGCTGTTTACATCTGGATAATTGGCTGGGATAACAAGCTAACTTCAGGTTTCATTTCTACCCCAGACTAAATTCCCTCACAACACAATTTCTCCTTGCTAATCTGCTCAGGCTGTATTTTTATGAGTGCACGGCAAATCTGTAGGGAATCGGATCAATCAGCTACTGCCTGATCATTTTGCCGGCTGGATAATTGGAAACTTCCTTTGTCGTCTTGGTGCTAGCTTGTAGAGATCAAATGGATTTTCCAAACTCTGTCAGAAAGAAGAGGCAGAATTAATATTTTATTAAACCAAGACATATCTTACATTCATCCCTATGGAAAATGAGATGGAAGCAAGATCACAAATCAATTATTTTATCTTGAGAAAAATGAGCTTTTCTCATGATTAGATTGGGAAACCAATCTTTAATTTTTTCAGATATCAGCTTTTAATATCATTGTCATCTGTGTAACTATACAGTTGATATATGGAAGCAAAATCTTGTTTGCTGAAGAATTAGAGCAGATAATATTATAGTCAGCAAGCAGCTGGCTTAACTGCATAAATTAACTCATATCACCACAACAAAACCAGTGTTAGCATCATAAATCATCAACAATTATCACATTACCTGAACAACAGCAGGACTATAGAATAATTCCAATAGCGTCTATTCTGCTTTTCAGTATTTGAACATTAGCTTCATTTAAACATGTGAGAATTGCTTCAGTAATTTTTTCATACTGGAGTGGATGAATCAACCACAGCAGGAACAAAGAGATTGATGTTCCATTAAAGAACTCAAAGTTGCAAAAAAATAAAAAGTATGATTCATTTAATATTTAGAACACACACTGGAAAGATCTTCAGTTACTTATAAAACTAGAGCAAGCAATCCATAAAATTCCTTTGTTCTCGTTGTGTTAAACATACAGATATATACTTAAAACTTGTACATTTCAACTGTACCTTCAAAATTCTGAACCTAAAATTAGCAGCTTTCACTATGAATTAGCAGCGTCGCATCTTATTGGCTCTTATCTGTTTCCTGCTGCTTGGCTGGATGTCTGATTAATTAGATTTTTGTATTTTCTTCAAAGTTTCATCTGGTCCTAATGGTGGAGCTTAAAATGGCATGATTTAAAATGAAAGGCGACAGCTCTCTAAATTAAATATTACGGTAGGTTCATGTTATTTTTTCATGCATAATGCTGTGAAGTTCACTAACCACTGTTGTATCGTGCACTTTAAAGCTGGTGCTTTGGCATAAATGAACAGGAGACACTCAGCTGGCTGCTAAAAAGAGCTCATCAGTAGATGGGACTCAAGTCTTCATGATATTGTTTGACATGGAGACCAAAAATTAGGAACCCAACCCAACATACAACCTTCAGCCTCTTTAACCTGTCTGTTTCCAGTACCTCTGACCAGGCTCCGGTCCTCCACAGTCCAGGACATGGGATTCTGTTACAGGGTCTCCGGCTCTCTGGCTTCTCACCGCTGCAGTATTTGCTGTGAATGGATCGGTTGGTGCCGTCGTGGTTGAACTGCAGGCAGCGAACCGTCCGGATCTGGAAGCCCAGGCTGCCGCATGTTTTGGTGCAATGCTCCCATTCTTCTGAGATCCATCTGGAAAAAAGAGAGTCAAGACATTCATGTTACAAATAAAGCGTAGCTTACATTAAAAAAAAAAAAATAGATAAATAAAAATAAGAAAATAATTGAGTATAAACTACAAAAACAAACAAATTAGAGCTTTGCAAGTATTTTAGTGATGAACACCTTCCATTATCTGGCCAATATTCTTCAAATTAGATCATGATTTTGAGGTAATTGGAGCTTTTTACCATGGAATAGTATTGTTGCTACTGCAAGAAGAGAAACAGAACCGTACAATGTTGCAATAGGACAAGATTATTTGTTAATTACTTAAACTTACTTAATACTTAAATAATTTCAGGAAGGCAAAAAAATAGCAAATAAATAAATAAATGTAATTATTGTTTCATATTATTCTGTGGAAGATTTAAGCAATTTCTTCTCTAGTCCTGCTTTTTCAGAATTGAAAAAATTTTAGATCCTATCCTGTTTGTCAAAGTCCAAGAGATGGGGTACACTCAGGATAACTACCTATGAGGGGAGAGTGATGACCACCACAATGGCTTCTCTGTTTTGCTTGCTGTTTCATCTAATTTCCTGAGCTGGGTCACTAATCTGTGCATGAAGATTGGTGCAAATATTGCAGCCATTTGTTTTTTACATGCAGCTTATGAGTTTGGGTGCTTCAGGGTCATGAGAACCAAAGGTCATTAGGGGTTTCATGGCGAGGGAGAAGCTGGAGGTGGGCGCGCTCTGTGGGGGAAAGCCAAAGGCATATAAACCTATTAAAGTGGTCCCAAATCGTTGTTGCTTTTTCATATAAAATCACATGAAGTAAAGCTTTGAAAATGTGTAGCATTGCATAAAGTGGGATTTGGGTCTAAAACTGTTAGTGTAAACTACAGCAAACTGGACTTCCTCTGAAATGTGGAACTGACTGCTGAATCGAGTGTGAATAAAACAAAGCCTACAGGCGGTTTCTAAGTCTCCTGCTGCTCTCCTGACACACTCCTTTCACTGCATCTCATATGTAACGTACAGAACCTACAGAATTAATTTATGCTCTGGCCAAAGTCTGCTCCAATACTTGTTACTAAGGCCACCAGGTTTGCTACCAGTTGCTCAGGCAACTCCATCCACACATTTACTTCTTTTGAATAAGGGAAGTTAGCTGAATCACTGCTTAGCTAAATGTTCTGCTGAGGGCAATCTTTGGAGAAAAAAATGGTCTCAGTGTCTGCAAGAATGTATTACATGATTTCAGATTTGTTAAATTATGAACTTTGGCCAAATTTAACTATCTGAACTCATGTAAAATAACTTTCCGTATAGAGAAATTACTGAAGGACTTCATGTTCAAAATGCTTTGTGTGCTTACAAATGTAATCTTGCATTTTATCCGGTTTTGCATAGTTTTAAAGTGCAATATTTGAAACGCCAACTAGTCTAGATTAATCTTAACAGAGAAGAAAGAACTTTTATTCGTTTAAACACAGAGTTACTCGTATTTTCCGAAAACTCCTACAGTGACAGTGTGGGAAAATCTGATCAGCTAATTCCGACCAGGCCCAGCTGTTGTTAGCTAGCTGCCAACGTTAACGGAGTGCTCAAATGGCTACTGATTGTGTGAGCTGTTGACGTCTGGCCAAAAAAGTAGCCGAACTGGAGGCCCGGATATCCAGCCTGCACCAGATACGAGAGGTTGAAATCATGATGGATACCATAATCATCAGAGATTCTTAGCCGGAGTCCCAGGCACCGGATGTAGATGCTTCCGACCATACAGCGGTAAATATCAGCGCAGCGGCCCCCTGCGAGCCTAAAAATGTCGACGGCTGTCCCGCTGCTGAAGCCATTCCACAGCAGGTTCCACAAGATACAAGGATCCAACGGATCCTTGGGCTAAACCCAAGGTCCCGGTTAGCTCCACACCATTCCAAGAGGAGCCCTGGTCTCTCGTTGATCCACGGCGGGCAGGGAGGAGTCATCACTTCGCTACATCTCCATCAAACGGCTTTAACAAGAGATTTGATGTCCTGAGTTTGGAGGAATTCCCCCTCTAGAACCACGAGTCTCAGCCCAGCAGCACACCACCACCATGGGTTTTTCCCTGAGACCAGGAAGCAGAGCAGGATTGGAGTCTGCATGTACGGGACCCAACCTGCATACTTTCCTGTAGTCTCTCACCTGCTGCCCCCCTCCCCAAAACCCATAATTACCGTCTCTGTTCCCAGACCACCCAGAATAGATAAATCAAATAGCACAAGTAGAATAAATCCTGAAAACCTTTTAAATATTAAAATGTTAAATTAACAGGACAAAAAATTACAGCCATTAAATGCGGTATAGTGAATATCAGATCTCTTCTGCCTAAGTCTCTGTTAGTTAATGACCTGAATAGTGATCATTATATTGATTTATTTTGTCTCACAGAAACTTGGCTGCAGCAGGAGGATCATGTTAGTATTAATGAAT
>JBAMHX010000013.1:2755142-2768042 GCA_037177515.1 Pseudomugil tenellus
CCCCCCCCCCCCCCCCCCCCCCCCCCCCCCCCCCCCCCCCCCCCCCCCCCCCCCCCCCCCCCCCCCCCTCCCCCCATTACCGGCCTCGCCCGCCGGGTTTCGTTCCCCTGGGCTGTGGGGGCTCTGGCGAAGGTCCGCCCTGTCCTCCTGGGTGGACGGTGGGCTGGTTCTGGGGTGGGGTGGCCGGGGTCCTTGTTTGGGACTGCCTGCTGTTTATCCTGGTCTTGTGGACCTGATTTTAAATCTTTAAATGCCCTGGCTCTTTTGTGGTGTGTATATCTGTCACTTCTTTCTGTATTGTTTGTTTGTTAAAGTGGGATTCATGTAAAAAATATAATTAATTACAGATTTTGTATTAAAATAATATTGATTAGCACAGTTTATTTGCTTAACATTTTTTCATTTCAATGGATTTTAGTGAATTACTGAATAAAAACAACAGAAAAAAGAGGAGAAATCTCTGGCCAAAACTGAACAGACCTAAAACTAAATATATCATTTTCAGCTCCAGCTGTAAAATTACTTTATTTACTGTTTTTAGATATATAAAACATATATTTAGTAACTAGGAACCTCTTGTTTAGAAAAACCTCAGGCAATGCATGAATATGGTTTCTCATTAGGCTAAGATGTTTTAAATATTCTGTTTTCGCCTGTTTTAAGGTAAAAGGATCAGATGTCACACTTCAATGAGGTGAATTCTTTAAAGCCAAACATCAGTAATAAGGAAAACCATTTAAACCTTTTATTTTGGTAAATAACAGCAAGTAGCAGTGACTTTCACATAGCTGAGAAAATCACTCAGCAAATAAATATTTTACTTCCTGAATGTTGCACTTTGAAACAGAAACTCCCGTAAATAAGTTTGGAAAAGTAGTTACTATGTCCAGGACTTTTTTTTGCTCTAACAGATATTGATACGACATCTTAAGAGCAAAACAAACTTCCGGTAGATCAACATGTTTCCAGCATCGCACCAGTTTTCTTCAACACAGCTAAACAGGGTAGCTGCACTTCATCATCCTCTTCCTAAATATGAAGATATTTCCCACTGAATTATTCCATTTCTCTTAATCTGTAGATGAACATCACTGATTCATTACGAATTCAGCTAAATGTGGAAAAGTAAAGAGAAATGTTTATTCATATCTTCATATTCATGAACCTGATAAAGTAACCTTTTCTCTTTAATGGAGTAATGAATAATGTATGGTTAATATGAAGACTAATTTCTCAGTCTAGAAGTGACTGAAAAGAAAATTATGCAGAGTCTGTAATCTTTGATTTTAAAGAATATGTAGGCTTTAGCCTTCCTGGGAAGCATGGTGAGGATGAGCTATTTTCTGTCATCCTCTGATGTCATGCATTCATGGGGGAACGTCACACTTACCGAGAATGTGATGGGATGCCTCAAGCTCCTGGATCATCATATGTCTAGCTCCAGGAGGAATGAGAAACATCTTAAGGTAACCTTTGAATTTGCAACAGCAGCAGCAGAAGCAGCAGGGGGGAGGGGTTAGGAAAGATAAGACAGAAACAGGTAAGTTAAGCAGACACAGAAATGATCTGTTTGCAGTGGTGGACATCACATGCGGAGCAGAAGCTTTCCTCACTTTGCTCTACAAAAAAAAAGTGTGAAGGAGAAACATGAAAGGGCGATGTTGACTTTCCTTCCCGCTGTGGAACCTGCAGGAAAAGGTTTTAGCGAAACAGGCCATAAAGCTCATTCATATCCCTCCGCATGTCAAAGTGGACGTGGGATGTGAATGGAAACAGCCTCCGGCCATGTTTCAATAAGACATGACTAACGGGTTAGGCCAGCAAAGCTGCCTTCTGCCAGCGATGTCCACCACTAACAAACCTACTAAAACTCACCCAGCACATTTCTAGAATCCTCAGTTTCATTTAAAAACACATTTCGAGCTCCTTTGGGCAAAGAGAAGGCTCCACGGGTCTTCCCTTCAAAACAAAAATAAATCAGTCAGCATTTCCGCGTCATCTCTTCAAACAGGTTCACAGTCTCGCTTGCTTTGCAACAGTATCACCGACAGCGGAGGCACATTTAATTAGTGAAGCGGGGACCAGAGGAATTGACTCTTTGGATGAGGAGCTGGCAGTCTGCAGGAATAGACTGCAGTGGGGTAATTGCTTGGCCTCACATTTGACTGGCGGACCTGGCATTCTGGAACTAGCAGAGTGCTTGAGACGATTATGGATGCAACCAACATGCTGCTGCGGAGTTCCTGTGAAGTTACAACAGGCGGCAAAGCAGCGGGCAGTAATTTGAAGACTGTAATCCAGTTTGGAAACACAAACCATGACGTCTCCAAAAAGATCTGAGCCACTTGGAACAAATGATAATCTGATTAGATTAATAATCATTCTGTAAAGGTCCAAATACATCAAAGATGGCTTCCAAAGGTCAGCAGAGAGGTTAAGGAGACACCTGTTGGTGCAAGTACTCTAACATTGATTTGTTAAGGCTCTTATTTCTTACACATGTTCCGGGGTTGTAAATCATAAAACTGATCACAAGGCATTGTATCGATTCAGTTTTTGTTCATGTGACGCAGTCTGTGCAGACACTACTTCAGCCGTACGGGTCGGGCCGCAGCACAGACCAGGAAAAGGTCGTCTCGTGTAAATGAGACCTTTTTAAAAGCATTTTAAGGAAATAATGACCTTATATTTTTACCACTGACACCAAGCCAGATAATAGCCAATGATGTCATTTTATCAGTGGATGATCCTGCAGCAGTTTATTTTGATACTGCAAAAAACATCAGATTTATCACTATTATTAATATTCGCTGTTTCATTTTGCACTTCAGATCTGGTGAATTTGTAATATTGATATAAAACAAGATATTGTGCATGCGGGGTACACCTCAGGGGAGCGGAAGTCAGGCTTTAGGTAAGTTTTGGGTGTTAAAAGAAAGCAAATTTGATCTAAATCTTCAACTTAGATGAATGCTATTGGAATTAATTACTGAATTGATGCATCTGTGTGGATCAGTTTATGGTCATGTACCCTAACATGTACATTCAATGGCCACTAACATGATAAAAAAAAACTCAGTTTGAAGCCATATTGAGCCCAGACACTTGATTAGTAACATGGAACAGAGGAAGCAGCAGCTCTCCAGATGTGTACAATGTTAAACATCTGGACTACAAGCTGGACAGGACGCTCTACAAAAGCACGGCACTCAGTAACACTTGATACTTGCATATTGTGTTTTCCAGCAAGGGGGTGTCATTTTGAGCTCTCTTGCTTAACTGTTTTCCTGTTAAAAAGGTGAGTGGTTAAATGGGATGGAGAGGTACAATGATGTGCACCTTCAAGCGGTTTCATGAAGCCGCCATGGCGACATTTGTGTGATAACCAACATTCCTCCCTAAAGGTCACTGATTAAGAGTTAAGGAAGGCAAAGCCACGTGATTGCGTCATGAAACCGTCTCATCATCATGCTTGCAGTTATTGTGACATCTTTTGTTAAAGAAATGAAGGAGAAACTCATTCAGCTCATCAGTTTTTCTAGAAAACCTCTGTGAACCAACTTTTTATCAGTTTGTGTGAGCATGCTTGTCTTTTGTGCACTTTCACACCCGAGGCTGATAAGGAACACGTAACCTTTAAATAAGTGCTCGAGGTTTGCTCCTCTGATTAAATCCAACTATTGATAAAAAATAAATTACTGTAAAAAGGAAATGAAAGAGTGATTCATTTATTTTCCCCCTACTGGAGCAAGTTAACTCAAAAGAAGCCAGATGAGGCTTTAAAGGGCTGTTAGATTATCTTCATCCTCCCTTCACACTCATTTATCAGGTGTGCATACACGGAAACCTAAAATAACCAGGAAGCGATCAGTAGGAGGTACGATTTCAGCACCTTTATTACCTGATCCAGAGGTTAGATCAGGATTAATTCTCTCATTTTAAAAACAAAGCTTTAAAATATTTAGACACTAAAAACAGAAAATGATATTTTGCAGATTTTTACAGATAAGATCAACCTGCAGGAAGTCATCTAACATACAATCAACTGCCACGTTATTGGGGCCACCTGTTCAGCTGGTTCTTCTAATCATCTAATCAGAAAGCAGACATTAATGCATCGTTTGGACATCTGCTGAAATTCAAACTGAGCATCAGTATGAGGAAGAAAGGAGATTTAAGGGACCTTGAACGTGGCAGGTTGTTGGTCTGAGTATTTCAGAAACTGATAATTGGTGATAATTGAAGGTAGGGACCCAAACTAAGAGCTTTAACATCTTTGCCGTGCTGAAGAGTTAAATTTGGTGAAAAAGGGCAGATTATGCAGTCCAACCTCACAGGACACTAATCTGCCTCTCTGCTGGCAATGAGGCCCAAGTTCTGGCTCATACTGAAGCCAAGCAGCTTGTACAAGCAGCTGATAGACCTAAATTCTGTAGGACACCCCCAGAATTCACAGTCAAACAGCTTCTCACGTGTTGACTGTTTGGACCAACTTCCAAAGTTTTCCTATTTGACAGGTCATTCTAAAACCAAGAAGCACCTTCGCCTATATCATCTCACAGTCAGAATTGGTGTCACAGAGCTTTTGTGCACTTGGAAATAGTTAATAACAATTAAGGATCCATCAGGTTGCTACTAAAGAGGAGGATGTGTCTCTGCATCATGACAGAGACAAAAAACTGGTTAAAGAGAAAATAAACCTGCAATCAAGACATGATCAAAGCTGCTTCTGGTTCTTAACAGGTTTACTGACACAAACACATCACTCTGTATTATTTATATGAAGATAACTAACGCAGAAGTTTAGATTCTCCTTTATGATTCAGCAGATTGCTGCTTTGTGTGCGAGAAAATTCAGCCAAATCTGTCAGTCCGATGGTCTTGAATTTGACTAGAACACATTTGGCAGGTGGCAGGTGTCCACATCCTGCTGCTGCAGAGCAAGACCTAATCATACCAAATCAGCCCAAATAATGCCAAATCAGCTCAAATCTGTCCAAATCAGCCAAAATCTGTCCAAATCCTCCAAAATCAGTCCTTTTCAGCCCAAATCAGTGTTTGTGCCAGTATGCATGCGTTTGGTTTTCTTGCACTTTCATGCATAGTGGTCACTTCAATGGACACCTTTTTACAAACTGTATTTTATATAAAGTCATGAATGAGATGGTATATTTATAAATTAACCATTTCAGTAGAGAATAGTGAGTCATCCAATACGCTAGCACTCACTAAAAGAATAATTAATATAATGTACATAAATGCATACATTGTAATTAACCTATCTTTCCCAAGTGATAAATAGGAAAAGAAAATGATACAGATATATTCTTATAAAATATTTAGATCATACAACTATGAAAATACTTTATATATACATTTCATGTAATACATTTAATAAATAAAATAAAAACCAACCTAGCTATCATTAATAAACAAAAACAATATCATTGCATGTAGAGGTAAAATAATGTATGTTAAAATATATGGCCTAGTTTTTTATTAATGCATAAAAGGGTTAGAATTATTATTCTGTGCATTATGGCTAAACAACTCCACGTTGGACTGGTCTGTTCAAATAACATGGTTTAAAATGTCTTTTGGTATGTTTCCATTGTCATTGCTCATTTCTTAATGCTCCTGCTAAGACGAACAGCTGTCTTTCGTGTTTTCCTCCTAGTGATTAATCCCTCTGATTATCGGTTGTTGGAGTTCAAATCCTTTGGAAATTTTCCCAGATTGGTGAGCAGCAACGGCTGCTTCTTTACGATCATTGCTGAAGTCGTTCCAGGTAAATTTTACTTGAATGCTGCAGATCAGCAAATTGTAAAAGTGTTTGCAAACATTACTCAAATCCATTTTATTAAATCCTCCTGGCTGTTCATTTCCATTTCTTTGGTGGGAGCAGTATGGTGGTATTTTTATTTTTAGACCAGAGCACCGAAGGCAGTGCAGAGGCCTATTGAAATCCAAATGTTTATTATTTCTTCCTTATCTGATAAAAGGACACCATTTTTAGGGGCCTGAACATTCTAGAAAGCTCAAATTTTCCGTACACCCCCAGACAAATCTGAAAAATTTTGTATTTTGGCAGTTTCGTGAATGCTTGGACAAAATTGTGCGAAAGTCCCCAGAATTGCATGTCATCAATCTTCTTGAACATTTGTAAACATGTTTTACATCCTCAGGCAAACAATAAAGCCTCAAGGACCTATGGTCTAAACCAAACAAGAACCCAGGCATTTTGGGTCAAAGCCATCATTTTGATGTTTTACTCACGTTGTATTTGTATTACTCCCAGTTATAGATATCTGCGTTGGCAGGGGACGCAAAGGCTGCGTAGACTTAGCGACGCTGTAAATGCGAGGACCTCCATCGCCGCTTGTGGCTTTAAGTCAATTTGTTTCTGTTTCCTTTCACTTTCTGTTCAATAAATAATGACACTATTCTAGCGCATACTGTCTGAGGTTATATTCACTTATTTTTATGACCTAATAAGAACCAGAAGCCATAAAAAACTTTAAAAATGCATGTTTCAAAACAGCAGTTGACATTAATAACTTTCTTCCTGTAAAAACTCCCTTTTATACCAATTAAATATCCATCTATAGCTGCAGATTTTCAACAAAACACATTTTGCTTCTATTTGAGCACTTATGCCTGGAAGGGTTTAAATAATCCTTTTCGGGGGCTTCGTGCTTTTGGCGGAGAGCCACAGACGAGATTCAGAAATAATGTTTGAGGGTTAACAGAAAGGTAAAAACAGAGATGTTCCAGGTGAAAAGAAATGTCCTATTTCAGCTGTGACAGACTTCAACCTTGTCTACTACATCTCAAGGTGACCTGCTACTGAATGTGAAGGTTCCAGCTTCACTCTGACCCTGAAATGGAATAAGTGGTTTAGAAAATGAATAAAGGAATAATGCCTGAATATATGGTTCCAGAAATATTTAAAGGTTTTCTTGTCATGTTTAACAACTGTGATTGACAACCATCTGCATTCATGCAGACTGCAGATGTAAAAACATGCAACGACCCACATGCATGGTTTCTCCCAACACATGCTTGTAAATAAACATTTATTTTTGTTTGTTTTGAGGCACAAATGGCTCCAAATGTCCTTACCAGCTTTCTTTGGTGTACGGGTGAAGGTTCCTTTGACAGTGCGGCAGTGGGAGTTGTCCCCACCACAAACCCCACATTTGTCCTCAACTTTATTGGAGCCGATTTCTTTGTCGCAGCCGACTTTCTGCAGGGCAAGTAAAAGGAGACTGGGCTTAGACTTCTCCCTTCTAGACGGAGACAGTAACACTTATACACAGTAATAGATGTTTCCACATAGCAGATCTGTCATGGATTTCAAGACCATTTTGGTATCAGTTTATCTGGGCAGAGAAAGTCAAAGTGACTTGGGACATTTCAGTGTTTTTTTTCCAGTCATAAACACGATGTGAGAACAAATGCAGTGTTATAAAGATGCAAATATTTAGCACATTTTTGTTTTATTCTTTTGACCCAATACGTTATGTTTTTACCAACATTTATCTGATTGTCAGTTGTCCTTTTAACTTTGGAAAAGGAAAAAAAAAAAAACACTAGTCAGTACATTTTTGTAAATTTTTGGTTCTGGTTTAAGATTGATTATGTTACATTTCAGGAGTGATCTGGGGGGAATTATGGACACAGGAATTGTTATATGCATTGTGTTTTTCTCTTAAACATGGATTATTTTTTACATTCTGGTGAAATAGCTGAAAAAAATTATTTATAATTGACAAATGTTATTCTAACCTGCAAGAAACCTTTAAAAGATCTTTGATTGCAATTTTGTTGGCTAGACCTGGTCACCTAGCAGGCAAAGAAAGCCAACATGTGATGAAGCAGAGGGACAGATATAGCCTTAAAAGTCTTCAAGTGGATATTAAAGAGCTTTCATTGGTATTTCAAACAATAAATGACAACAATCTCTGTACAGTCTTCTTCAGCTTATCTGGGGTCGGGTCGTGGTTGATTCTCATCCTAGCCGCTTCCTCACACTCAGATGCCGTAGAGGCGTGTCAGTCAGGACATCCCCACAACATACACAGAGCCGTAAGAAATTCTGGGCGGATCTCATCCAGCCACAGGTCCTCGCCACCGAAGAGCTTTTTAACCAGGACCTCAGCTCTGGAGATGGGAGAGTCCACCGTAAAGTCCCCCAGCTCTCCTTCCTCCTCAGAAGGGATGCTAGTAGGATTGAGGAGATCTCCAAAGTACTCCCCCCACCTACCTACAATGTCTCAAGTTGAGGTCAGCAGCCCCCCATCCCCACTGTAGGCAGTGTTAATAGAGTTTTGTTTCCCATTCCTCAACCGCTGGATGATGGACTAGAATCTCCTCAAAGCTGTCGGGAAGTCGTTCTGAATGGCCTCATAAAACTCACCTCATGCCCAAGTTTTTGCCTTGGCAAAAGCCACAGCTGTATTCTACTTAGCCTGTCGTTACCTGTCAGCTCCTTCTTCAGCTTGACTGCATTCCTCACTGCCGGTGTCCACCAATGAGTTCTGGGATAATCACCATGGGAGGCACGACGACCTTATGGCCACTGCTCCGGCTCGCTGCCTCAACAACAGAGGCCCACTCAAAATCAATATTCCCTGCCTCCCTCAAGAAATGGTTGAAGTTCCACCGGAGGTGGAAGTTGAAACTCCTTCTGACAGGAGACTCAGCCAGCGTTCCCAGGAGATCTTTAAAACACTTTTGGGCTTGCCATACCTGACGGGTGTCCTTTCCCACCAACTGAGCTAACCCAACACCAGGTGATGATCTGTTGACAGCTCCGCCTCTCTCTTCACCTGATTGTCCAGGACATGCGGACCGCAAATCAGATGATATGACTAATAAGTCGATCATTGAACTGCAGCCTCGAATGTCCTGGTGCCAGGTGCACATATGGACACTCTTACGCCTGAACATGGTGTTTGTTATGGACAAACACCATGACGAGCACAGAAGTCCAAGAACAGAACACCACTCTGGTTCAGATCAGGGGGCCATTACTCCCACTCACACCCCTTACTGTCATTGCCAACATGAGCATTGAAGGTCCCCAGAAGACAGAGGGAGTCCCCAGCAGGGAAACAACACTCAGTGGGGACCTGACACCCCAACTGAAGGTGGACGGAGGCTACTCTCTTGACCACTGGAGTGAACGCCAATTTACAGACACTAAGCCAGCGGGCAATCTGTATGCCTACACCTGCCCGGTCCCTCTCACCGGAAGAACCTCCAGAGTGGAAGAAAGTCCAACCCTTCTCGAGGATACAAGCTGTGCATCAATGTGAGTCCAATTATATCTAGCTGGAACCGGTCCTCCTCACGCACAAGCTCAGGCTCCTATCCCATCAAAGAGGTGACATTCCACCTCCCTAGAGCCAGTTTCTGCTACCAGTGATAGATCCGCCAGGGTCCCCGCCTCCCAGTTCACACTGCACCCGATCCCTATGGCTACGGGATGGGATGGGAGTGGCACTCTTGTAACATTTTTGGGCTTGGCCCAACCGAGCCCCACGGGCAAAGGTCCAGCCACCAGATACTTGCCCTCATTCCCCACCCCCAGGCCTGGCAAAAGAGTGGGGCCCCGGTGACCCATGCCCAGGCAAGGGAAATTTCTCTCCTTTGCTTGTTGTCATCACAGGGGTCTTCGAGAGCTCAACAGTCTCGATCACCAGTAATGACCAGGTCCTTGGATCTTCAGGTTCTCTATCGAGATGTTAAACATGCCTGAGTGTGAGATGTCAGAGACTGCCAGCTGGCTTTGATGTTTTCAAACTAGACGATGTTAATAAGCAACTTTGGGTGGCAGCACATGTCCAACCACTTTGAAAGAATTGAAACATTTATCATGAACATGGTGGGCCCCAGTGCAGAGATTGACTTTCTGCAGCATCCTACTCGGCTCCCTGTACTCTCATGGCCACACATGGGCAACAGCCAATGTTTCTGGAGTGATCAGACAGAGGGTTTGAGGGTATAGGCCTCCAGATTATGCAGCCACCTCTGATTCCTGGTGCTTCATCATGGGAAAACAATGCCATTTACCTGACTGGAAAAGTCAAACACGAAGCAACCGAAGCATTATTCTGATATTCCTGATAAAGACTACTCATTATGGGGATTAAACATCTAAGCTTTCTGACCTTCTTAGGTCATTACAAGCATGTTTATATAAGTAAATTACAAAAATTGTCTATCAATAATAGCTATAAATTAGTATTACTACCAATATGTTATTAAATACACATGCATAGTCCTGTTATTACCTGTTAGAATAATAATACCACCATCAGTAATTACTGCTATTATTGCTGATGTAAAGATCTCTTGCTGCAATATGAGTACACTATGAAATAAATATGAGCTAGTTATTGGTGTTCAGCTAAAGGTGGGGAACAAATAACAGCTGGCTTCTTCTCACTGCCTTTCGACAGATTTTTATTTGTGTTTATTCCTTTTGGTTTGTTTTTCTGTTTTTAATTATTTCATGTTTAAATTAACATTGAATTCAATATTTTGACATTTCCATTGCAAAAACATGCATCTTAACATCTTTGTAATCACACCATAAACTGAAGTGTGTGGAAGTAAAGTGCTGCTGCAGAGGCTGATGAAGAAGCAGCTGCAACAGAAATGACTCAAAGCTTCTTACCTGCTTGCTGTAAATGATCTCTGGTGAGAGGGTGGAAATATCAGAAAAAGGAACAAACCAACACGCTGCAGGGCTCCAATCTACGCTTGTTTATCGCATCAAATCTGTAAGACTTTCAGGGTCGAAGCTTTGAAGAGAGATACATTTACTGCAATGAATAAGGTTGAAATTGGAGCCCTGCAGTGCATGAGCCATTTGTCTCTTATTGCTTATTTCCTGCCTGGCACAGCACATGCTCTCCCCATCGTTTCTTGAGTTATTGTTAAGCATGTTTGCCGAATGTCAGGACACATTGTCAATAATTAATGAAGAAAGGTTTTGCCTCTCTGCCTTTTAGACTCAGGAAAAGTCCAGGATGGTAAAGCCGATGTGGTGTGTGAATTTTGCCGACATCCTGCTGTGTTGTTGCAGGAATCAGTGAGAAGCTTTCAGGGTTCAGCTTCCTGCTGTGTGGCAGCATCTGCTGCAGCTTTTAAACATTATGCATCCTTACCACGCATTCCCCACGCACGCAGATACTGTAGGCATCCCTGTAGGAGCATCTCGTCCCATCATGCACCAGTTGCTTCATGTATGCCACGTCTCCTGTCTCCTTTGACTGGCAGTACAAGTGGCATCTCTTGTTGGCTAGAAGAAGAAATTACTGAATTATTAGAGAATAATGATAGATTTAATGGAAAACTGAACAGCAACTCTGAGTTTGCTTTACTACGTCTTCTCTCCTAGATGACGGAAATCTCCATGAGACGCATGCAGAATAGATGTTTGCACACGTAGAGACCAGCTCTCCTAACACGCAGCGTGACAAATGGATGGAGAGACCCTCATCTGTCATGGTCTCTGAGTTATGGTTTGGCTTTTTCTAGTCTTGTGATGTTTAGTTCTGTTTTTCTAGTCTTAGGTTGGAGGTTTTCCTCTAAGATTTTCTGTTGCCCTTTCTGCTTCCTGGTGCAACTGTAGCTCAGAACAAAAAACTGACCTATCAACATGACTGGAAAAGTGATGTTGGTAGTTGAGTGGAAATCTGATTTTGCTCATTTTCTTCCTAAGTGGTCAGAGCATTTATTTACTTATTTGGTTTATTGGTCATTAACATTGTACATTAATAAACATGTACCAGTGTTAGGTAAATGGCTACTTTATATATGCAGTCCCTGGATAAGGAAAATTCAATTAAACTTTATTTGTATAGCACCATTTCACTACGATGTCGTCTCAAGGCGCTTCACAGATATCGGCCAATTCATAAAAATTGCCTTATATAGGGAACCAGCAAGATTGCATCGAATCTTGACTTTGATCCCTTCTTCCATCCTGAGCAAGCATGCGGGGACAGTGGGAAGGAAAACAGAGAGGCGGCAAAACCTCCAGGAGAACCCAATTCAGGGAGGGCAGCCATCTGCCTTGACTTTAAAATATCAATAAAACAAATCAAATAAAATTTCACACAGATACAAATAATAAAGATACATGTACATGCAATGCACAAAGACAATGAACAGTCTAAAATACAGGAAACAATAGTTTCACCTTACTAGATTGTCATCATGCTTCTATTGTTTCATAATTTCCCTGTGTCATCCTTAAACCAGGTTTTCCAAAATCCTTTTTATTTCCTTTATTTTGGCCCCTGTCCACGCTGCCACCTTGCATTGCACCTGACTCTTACGGCCCCTCCTGCTGGAATTTAGCCCACAGAAAGCACCTCAGCTCCTCATGTCACGAGCTGTCAGTAGAGGCCGAATGAACGAGATCATTAATACAGGCGGCTGAAATGTGTTTCCTTCTCAAGGTGGGTGGGCTCTCCTTTAGAGACAGAGTGAGAAGCTTGGTCATCCGGGAGGGACTCAGAGTGGAGCCGCTGATCCTCCACATGGAAAGGAGTCAGATGAGGAGGCTTGGACATCTGGTTAGGATGCCCCCTGGACGCCTCCCTGATCAGGTGCTTAGGGTATGTCTCTGTGGGAGGAGACCCCAGACAAAACCATGAAAACACTGAAGGAATTATACCTCTCAGCTGGCCTGGGAACGCTTTGGCTTAGGAAAAGAACGTCTGGGCATTCCTGCTTAGACTGCTGACCCGACCCCAAATAAGGAGCAGAAAATGGATGGATGAATGGATGGATGAATGGATGAATGAATGAATAAATGAATGAATAAATGAATGAATGAATGAATGAATGAATGAATGAATGAATGAATGAATGAATGAATGA
>JBAMHX010000013.1:2794423-2806499 GCA_037177515.1 Pseudomugil tenellus
TCGAACCCGTATCGAACCGTGACCCCAAAACCGAGGTATGTACCGAACCGTGACTTCTATGTATCGTTACACCCCTAATATATATATTATATATATATATATATATTGGTATGTTGGGTATTAACTGAAATACAATGTTTAATAAGCAGAAACATTGCCATTTGAGGTGCAGCAGCAGCTAGAGGGCTTCACATGTCACATCTGTGAATCTGGGCAGGACCAAGATGTTAAAGAAGATGGTTGGAGAGGATGAGACCCTTTCCAACCATCTCCCACCAGCTGCATGTCAATCATGGATTTTGTTTGCCTGCTTCCCTGCCAAAATGACTCATCCCACAGATCCTCTGAGTTAACTACAGGGTAGCGAGCTATAAGCAGGCCACTCAATCTTCTGGAGGCCTAGTGAGTGGAGCAGTTTTGCCTCGTCTTTTGGTGAATGGCGTGAGTGTAATCGATGATGAAGAAGAGAAGGAAATAGAGCTACAGATGAACAATAATGTGTGTGTGTGTGTGTGTGTGTGTGTGTGTGCGTGCGTGTGTGTGTGTGTGTGTGTGTGTGTGTGTGTGTGTGTGTGTGTGTGTGTGTGTGTGTGTGTGTGTGTGTGTGTGGTGGATAAGGTGGGACATTTTAAAAGTCATTTATACAAAAATACTATTTGCAGTCAACTTTTCTCCAATAAAAGTATCATTTTAGTGACCTTTTAATTTGATTCCTATTATTAAAATGATCAGAGAACATGTTTGTCTTAGTATGATGTCAGGTTTAAACATTTTATTGACGATTTTACCATTTGTGTACATTTAAAATTGCTACCAACTAATGGCCATGGGATATTAATTGCCACTGAAACAAAAATCATAAGTAGACACATTAAGCCTCCTAAGCATGAACATTAGTTATATCTACGCAGATGAGACACAGATTTATATTACAGTAACCTTGGTTTGAAAGTTTGGAGCAGCAGTGTTTCGTTAGGCAAGTACATGAAAAAAAAACATGTTTTATCAGTGCATATTCGTAATGCCAATGTAACTGTCCTCCTCTGGTTTCAGAGGTCCAAAAGGTCTAAAAGTATTTCAGGGATCATTTAAACACATTATACATAAAATGTGTTAAATATAAAGAATTAAAATCCTCACTCACATGGTGCATCATGTTATTGAAGTGCTTCTCACATACATTGCTCTGATAAAGTCATGCCCTCAAAAATATATCAGTTGACCCATTTTAGCATTTCTTACACTCGATTCAGGCAATATTCCACAACATGTCGATATGTCTTCCTTGACTGTGACGACCTATAGATGTTTTCTTTTTAAGTCGATGAACTGAACATGTTTTTCAGCAAATACAGCTCAGAAAAATGCTCCTGATACCCACAGCTCACCCGTCACAACTCCGTTTCATCCTGCATCTCTTAGTGCTTTGTATCATTCCCACCAGCGCTGTTTGGTCTGCTTTAAATAAACCCTAGTACGGTTCACTTCAAGTAGCATTAAGGCTCATTTGCAGTCTTGTCTGACCCTTTGGGCTGTCCCAGAAATACTCTGATTTGAAATGCTGCAGCAATGGTTCTGCTGACAGTAATCATATTTCTTTGGTCTTATCTTCTTTATGTTGGCTCTCTGTAATATCCAGAATGGAATTTCAATTCCTCATATAAAAACACTCTCCATGACAAATTTCCACTATAATAAAGATCTCACAGTTCCATATCTTCCTAACACAGTGCTTCACTCTCAGACCTTTGGGTTTACTTGTGGTTCCTAGAGTCTCTAAGAATTGAATGGGAGGCAGAGATTTCAGCTATCAGACCATCTCCTATGGAATTATCTTCCAGTATGGGAGGCAGACACTCTCTCTGCCTTCAAGGTCGGATTTAAAACCTTTCATTTTAATACATCTTTCAGCTCATTGTCAGCCAGCCATCCCTTAGTCATCCAATCAGACTGGTGATGGACATTCCACGATGCACCATTTCCTTCTTTCATCATTATTTATTTTCTGTGTATAAGACTTGACAGTATTGCAGTCATTAAGATGTATTTCTGCTCTTTTGCCCTTAGCAGGTGTCACTCACTAAAAGCTGTGGTTCTGCCAGATGTTTTTAGTTCCTCTTAAAAAGAATGATGTCTTTGTTTTTTTTGCTTTCCAGTGCCACCACTACCCTGTGCATGCTCAGGATGGGAATCAGAAAGACTAATATTGATGCAATCTGTTTCTTTCCACAGCGAGGCTATTATCTTTTATGGATTAGTTTGTACAAACACTGCAATAATATAAAACCGCACATGTTCAGTCACAAAACGCCACCTGGTGTTAAAACATCAGTACAGGATGCATCTTGAAGTCATGGCCTGTTATTTGCGCTTGATTTGAGGTAAATGAGACAAATCGTACCAGATATAGCCAGAAATCAAATTTTCCATGCATAAATTGTACACCTGGTGGGGAAACCATAAATTCTTCTTGGGGACCTAAACAGGTTTGCAGAGTATCAACATCCAGTTGTGGAAATTGTTCAAGTTATCGCGCTCACACGAAGGATATCTGGCGGCGGACCCGGCAGCCATTGTGAAACCATTATGTCCCTGACACGCGTTCAGGGATACAATTAGTGCTGCATTGATAAAGCTGATTTGACTTGGTGATGATCAAAGAAGCAAACTGTGGTCTGCTTTAAAACCAGGGCTGGTGTGGTCCACTTGTTGTGTGAATGGAAAAGGGCCCACCAGTCCCCTAAGAAGAGATGTGGTGTTAGAAAATTAATGAGCTCGATTTTCTTTTCGATCAGTGGTCATTTGGGACACTCTTGCCCCAGAAAGCAGTTGCTGTAATTATGGGATGATGTCCAAATGGCTTATTGTACTTAAGTGCAGTTTGAAAGCAATCTAGAATAAATGATTTTGTTTGATTTTTCAGATTTATCTGGGTGCACCAGGCAATCCTTGGTGTTCCTCTGCCTTCCTCTTCATCCCATCTGTCTTCAGCAGTGAAGTGAAGAAGCAGCTGGAGAGACTGAACCAGAGACAGGCCTCATTTCCTGAACATGTCCAACTTCATGAGAACTAATAATCCAATGCTTTTCCCATCCTGAGAGAATATGTGTTCACTTGAACAAACTGCAAATGCAACACAAAGCAAACTAAGGCAGTGGTTACCAAAGAGGGGAGGGGGGGGGGGGGGTGCAGAGCCATAGCGACAGTAACTGCGAGCATAAAGGATATGTTTCTGACAGGGCTACCATAGCAGAATATAAAACATGTCCACATATGCTTCCAAACCAGATTTCTTCCAAGTCAAAGAGCAGAAAATATGACAATGTGCACGTTGCTTTTGCTTCACCTGCACACATTGGTGGGTAATGAGGAGAGACTGCAGTGTGTTGTCTGTTTTAAAATGCTAGCTTGTGACAGTTTGAAATCTTACAAGCTAAGACGCCACTTGTTGACAAAACATCCAGAGCACAAAGATAAGTCCGCTGACTTTTCCAGACAAACTCTCATAAACTGCTGCGCTCAACAGTGTCTCCTCACGAAAGCTGCATCTCTGCAGGCAACTGCGAAACTCAGCTCACATAAACATGTCTACCAAGTAGCACAGTGTAAAAAAGTCACACACAGTAATGGTGAAATTACCATATAGACATGGTGTCAACTGTGAATGATGAGTTGTCAAAGCAGCAAGCGAGGTGGTCCGTTGTGGAACTGTACCAGCAGCATGTCGAAGAACATGGAGTTGAAGCTTCATGACGAGGTGTGTGACAGCTGCTCGTCTTCGTGGATGAAGCCAGTAGCAGCAACAAAGACTGCTTACTGATAACTTATGTCAGATTCATAGATGGAGATGAGATGAGGGAGTTAATAGCTTTTCTGCTAAGATGTTCCTGCCAGCTGCTGGAGAAGAACGTTGTAAAATCACTGGTCAATCAGAAATGGGAGGACTGAGGGGGGGATTTGCACAGAGGGGGTGTGAGCTGTTCCATACACTGCAAAGCACTGGCATCTAAACAGGCCCGAGCTGAAGGATGAAATGACCAATGTCCTCACCACAGTTAACTACATCAACACACGGCCTTGCAAATTCCAGACTTTTAGCACTTTGGAGGAAATGGGCTTCGGCCACATAGCTGTTCTGTTTCGTAGTGAAACCTGATGACCGTCATGTGGGAAGGTGATTTCCAGGGTCGTCAAACTGCATCTTTTTTTAAGTAGAGTGCCGATCTTGCCCTTAAAACTTAATTTAAATAAATGAGTATTTATTTGATTAGCAATAAAGGAATACAAATCAAAACATACAGAAAATAATGATGCATAACCTAAGGCGAATATTGGCTGAGGCACATGCTTATTATGACAATCCTATTTAAAAATTCATCAACAACCAAATAAAATCTATTTTTCTAGAGGAAAAGAACAAAAAAAGAAAATATTCATGAATCTTTGTGAGCTTAATACATGAATAAACCTAAATGACAATTATTATAAAAATCTTAACTTTTAATATGATTTTTTTTTCATTATTTTATATTTTTCAAGTATTTTACTTTTAAACATATTTTTAAATTTTAAAAATGAAGCACATCTTTTTAGGTCATTATCACAGCTATTTTCTCCTAAATGTCTTGTTTTATACAGTATAGCAATAGTTTTTTACATTTTTGTCTTCACAAAGGAGGTCATGTAATCATCAGCGTTCATCTGCGTTTGTTTTTTTGTCTGTGTACAACATAACACAAAAGGTTTTGGATGGATCCACATAAAATTTTCAGGATACATCCATAACTGGAAGACGAACATTACACGAACATTACAATTTTGGAGGTGATCCGGATCACAGTCTGGACCCAGGTAGGATTTTATAGATTTATAGATTCTTTAACATTGCAAGATTGCCGCTCATGTTATTGCTGTTGACGCCTCCTACAGGCCAGTTCTGTCTGCTGGTTTTTCACTCTGACAAAGATCATGTGTGACTGAGCTCTGACAGATGTATCACCCTAAAAAAAGCCCAAATAATGAGCTTGGTGGATGTCTGCGCTCTCCAAGTAGATTTCTAGTTATTTTTATATTATTTATATGAGGTTTCCAGTAAAGTTTGTTATGAATTATCAGTCCAAGCAATTTATGCAATTTCCACTTTAAGAAGTTCCTCTTGAAAAATTTACACCTCAGTGACATATTCATGCAACAAAGTCAATGAACACTAACACAAGCCTCCCACATCTGACAGGTAAAGTAACATCATTCTGGAGAAAATTGTAGCTGTGGGAGGAGAAGGAAGAAAGAAATGTGGACTCATTTGAAACCCTGAAATTATTCATTGTAGAAAAGAAGCTGAAGAACACTGTGTTCCAATGCATGAAAGCAGACATTGCTACCCTTCAGAAAGCTTTCCAGAGATACGTTGTGGTACGGTCAAAGAACATACATCAGAGAAGGAGCAAGTCATTCATGTTGCCAGTAATCTAATGCTGTAATGATGCTGCAGTTCAAATCAGAAGCACCAGCTGCATTTTGGATTGGACTGCAGAAAGATTACACACTGCACAGTAAGAGAGTCAGGCTTTCCTATTGTAGCCACAAATCCAGACAAAGTACATATCACAGCGGGACATTAAAATGACCTCAGAGTGGCTGTCTCACACCTGCAACTCAGGTCTGAGAAGCCGCAGCAGCAAGCAGCAACACCAGTCACTGAAAAGATGTGATGATTAAAGGTGTCATTTTGCCACAAATAAACTGTTTTCACATCTTCCTCTCAGGGAGGTGTTCATGTTTTTAAACCTGTTTTGTAAAAAGAAGCATTTGTTGAAAAATGGATTGCTAGCAATGAAAAACACACACCTGTCACACTAAACTATATTACACTTGTGTTATATAGTTTAGTGGAATATGCGCAAGTCCATAAATGTGTATTTATGCTCAACACAGATGACAGATAGTTTCATTTGTCTACTGCATCCGTGATGGGTGTAGTTTGGTCTGTTTTCAGTGCTGAAAACGGAACAACCCAACTGAAAACCAAGGAAAAGTGTTGAGTTGTACAGCTGACATGCAACCAGTGGGAGAAACAATCCAGAGAAGAGAAACAGGAAGAAATGATGCAGAAAGAGTCAAATTAAAACCAAAATGAACAGAAAAAGACTCGGAAGAAGTTAATGAGAACAACATAATCATATCAGGAGCATTTGCAGAGAACCTGTGTGGGTTTGTCTGCAGCTACAGCCACCAAACATGGACATGAACTCTGAACACAGCACTGTCCACTAGTGGATGAACTGACTAAACCATTGCAACGTAAAAGACGTGTGGAGGAATGACCAGATTAATCCAGTTACATGCATAAGGGAGAATAAATGGGCTTTTAAGGTACTTTAAATTACACTGGAATGTTGTTTTTATTTATATAAATAAATAAATAAAAATAGGACAGAGAAAGCTAATTAATATGTGGATCTAAAGACAATGCAGGGTCTAGAACAACAAGATTCCGAGGGCTTAATAAGTGATGAAAGGGGGCCGAGACTCTGCAATCTGAGGAAAAAAATCTATCTGGGGCACAAGACTTTTTTTTTCTTCATTTAACTGAAGTTTTTGTTCAACCATCTCTTGACAGCATCCAAACACCCAAGCAAGATTTTTATCTTAAAAATATCCAGAGGTTTAAAAAAGATAAAAAGCTGAATGTCATCAGTATAGCAATGATAAGAAATGTCCTTAAACGAGCCAATGATGTGCTGCAGAGGGTGCAGATATAAAATAAACAGCCAAGGCCCCATAACAGGCCCCAGAGGAACACCACAAACCAGAGCTGATGAAGAAGAACAAGGTAGAAACTCGGAAACTAGACACGCTGATAAAGAAGCCTGGCTCTAGTCTATCCTGGTGTCTCCATGGACGATGCAAAGCTGCTTCATATAAGGAACAATATGACATAACACCATGATATAAAGGCAGAGTCGGTTCAGTCAGGGGCTTCTTCAGCTCAACTGCAGCAAAGAAAAGTGCAGGAGGTCATTCCAGCCTCCAAAATTCTTAATAAAGTTTTTTTAAACACATATGTATTTTTAAGTCAACGTAATGAATAAACATCTAAACTGAAGCAACCAGAGTTCATCAGAGATGAGTGTCATGAACAAAATGTGCAAAAATGTGTAAATCTGAGGCACTTAAGATAATGCAAACCCTGTTTTTACCCAATGGGGACGATACTAAGACTTAGCTGATCAGTTCATTAATGATACAGTTAAATTATGTAGAGACCCAATGAGTTATCAATCACTGATGCAAAAGAACTTATTAGGCAGCTTTCCAGATGTTGCCAAAACTAACAATCCTTTAAGAAGCAACTTGTTAAATGTGCAGCATGAAATTTGCATCACTTCACTTCTGTCAATATCTGTCAAAAATGAGTCCAGAATCATCTTATGGGCTGTATTCAGACCAGCGTCACAGGGCTGAATACTGCAAACATATGCACACTCTTACTGGAATCATGGCATGCATGTGCCTGCGGCCTTACCCTGCATGCCTGTTGGGCCGAAGCCTTGACGAGTGAGGAAAATCGCGTGATCGTGGTGTTCAGCATGATCAGGGTCGCCTTTCTGCTGCACAAAGGCCCAGCGGCACACATTCTCCAGACTCCGTGATGGGTTTCCTCTTTCAATGAGGCTGATGGACTGACAGACAAGACATAGAAAACATGTTAACTACTGAACATTGCTTCCTGCAGCACCCCTACAAAGCAGATGTTAGTCTTCAGAGTGAACGGTGTCCTCTGTGGACTAAGCGTGGAGTCACTGAGCTGGTAACACAGACAGAAAACCAAGAATACGGAACAGATGCTTGTGGAAAATACATCAAAATGCAAATGGTTATGCTTACATCAGATTAAACTGGATTAGCAGAAATACTTTTTATTTTAATTGCATAGCTGCATTTTTTTAACTCTTAAATAAAATGAAAAATAAATAATCTAAACTATATTTTGTTGTTTCCCTTCAAAACTGCTCATTTGGTAATTTCCTTTAAACATTTAAGATTTCATTTTCAAAACATGCACCAGCAAATATGCACCAGAATTCTATTTGAAAAACCAAATTTGAAAAATTAAATTCATACGCATAAAGCCTTTTTCATTTCATGGTCACAGATGCATTTTTTGACTCAAATAAAATGAATACAGCTGCATCTATTAGAATTAGAATAACATAAAAAATGAAATATTTGATCCATTTAAGTTAAAATTTGCAACTAGATTTAATTTACTATATCTAAACAGGGACGTTTTAGGCATCGTGGTAATATAAGGAAACAATTGTTTGGATAGTTATAAATCCAGCATCTCACAATAATTAGAATTAATATTTTTAATACAAAATAATCAAATTAAAAATATTTTTTCATCAAGGAGCTAAATTCATTATTTAAGTACAGCCAAACCAAGGTTGCATGGAAAAATACATGACATACAGAACTGAACAGTACTTAGGTAGCTAGCTGAAACCAGCACTCCATTCCTTCCTGATGATTGATTTACAATATAAATTATAATATAACAGCTATATTTTCTAAAGTCTATACGAAAAAGGATCTAATGAAAAAAAGCTCACCAACAGCTGAGAAATTAGACTAAAATAATGAGATCATTCGGGAGCTGAAAGAAGGAGCCGAATCAAAAGAACCAATCTTTGAAAAGAGCTGAACTTCCCATCGCTAAATCATGAGGAAAATTTCAATATGTAAAGCATGTCACCATCCGGCAAGTTTTGTTGCATCTCACCTGACTTAGACTTGTTTAGTGCAATATCTGCACAGGTCTCCTAAATAAATCTGATGAGTGTCAGGCGTGTTGCAAGGCAATGCAAATTTATTTTCATTGCACTATAAAAGGCAAGGTGATTCAAAGTGCTTTCCAGAACATTAAAACATAAAAACATAAGCATTATTTCAAATTAAAATAAGAAATTAAGAAAGGGAAATGACAATTAAAGATGATTAAAATCATAATTAATTTCAGATTACAAAAACATAAAAACTTGAGGTAATATAAAAATAAAAATGATTAAAATGCAGCTGAGAACAGGAGGGTCTTTAACCTGGATTTAAATAAACTGATCTGAGGCTTTCTGGGAGTTTGTTCCAGACATGTGGAGCATAGAAGCTAAATGCAGCTAAGCCGGTTGCAACAGGTAATGTAAAAACTTAACCTGATTATCTGACACCGTGTTTTTTCTGCACATCCGAACCACATGAGAGAAAAATAACACTGCAAGTTTCCAAAGAATTAAAAACGTTTCAATATTCATCAGACTGAGGAAAAAAATGCCGATATGAACAAATCTGACAAAGACTGAGATCAGATTCCTCTGACTACATTAAAGGGTGGTCTGTGTGTTTTCTGGGCTACATTAAAGACCACGTACTCAACCGAATCAGAACCCAGAACACATAATGATGTGAAGAACGTAGAGGTGTTAGTCTCAAGCTGAATGTTGTCATCTCTGTTTAGACTCATGGACAGCACATGACTGAGCGGATTATCGCTCACTAAAGGTCCGGCACGTTTTAGGAATAAGGAAATGTTTTGGCTTCAGCAACAGCTGGTTTTTCTCCCTGATGTTCAGTTTCAGTTAAAAGCTTCATTAGAGAAAACGACAGCGTGTGAATTTCAACCTGCACAGTCTGCATGCTGATGAGAACGGTGCCATTCCTCTGCGTTCAGGGGAAACATAGAAGAAGACACAGTTTTTCATTCGACTCAAACGCAGAAGAAGAAGAATCAAAGACGCAGCGTTGATGGTGATTTGGTGCGGCGGGTGTTGGGAGGCTCTTTCTCCCATCTGGGAAACTTTACTACATACTCTCCTCCTGCTGCGTTTCTTTATTTGTCAACATGTTATTTAATAAATCAAAAACAAACAGTAAACTAACACCATTATAATTTATTGACACACTTTTGCCTAAATGTTGTGCTCTTGCAGTGAAACTGCAATAACCCGATGCTTCCTGTTGAAAGTCCATCGTTACATATTCTCCAGAAAGATCTGGCGGACCGCTGTGTGCTGTTATGTTTCAGCCTGTGTCTCATGTTTTCGAGGAACACATTTTCATTTTTTTATTCCTGAAAACGGATCTCGGTCTGACTTGGATGCCATTACGTGTTTGGACTGATGCAGATCAGTCAGAAGCTGGATCCAGGAATATTATGGAGGATTCTTTCTCAATGCGACATCGGACCATGTCCAGTAGATATCCATATGAATCCAGGAGAAGTTCCAAACAGCTTCAACAAGGTGTTGTGGTAGAAATGTCACATCTTAGCTTATTTACTCTGTCATTAAATAATCATAGAATGTATTATGTTCTTGTGTATCAGGTACCGTCCTGCTGAAAGGCCTGAACATCCTTTCATCCACCAACATCTGTGTACATCATTTATCTGTTATGTTTTCTCTGATGTAAACAATGTTTACTGTCTGGATTACCAGCAACTAGCTCATGAGAGATAATGATAAAGTGATATGGCACGCCACATGTCTTCCTTTCAGTAAGAATATTCTCTCTGCACACGTCAGATTTATGACGTACCATCTTAAAAGAAGTTCCTCCAGATTTCTGGTCTGACCAGATCTTTGGACTAAATCCTCCTGAACTGCAATTCTGTACATCCTGTCCTTTTGTTTGTCAGACTCTTGGTTGTTTCATTGCTTGTTCATTAAAATTTGTTAATCATTTTTACTTCAGAACCAGACTCCTCATCTCTGAATATGTATTTTCATCAAAGATAAATCTGCATGAAGGTGAAATTCTGGAGACTACCATAATAAATGATCATACTATCCAGGAATCCAATAATGTATTCTTTCAAAATAAATGTAGGACTGGTCATTGGGGGGGAATGAGCTGCTTGGCGGATGTCTTAAGCTTAGAACATGTCATACTCGCGGCAAGAGAAGAGCAGTTGGTGTAACATGGACAGTGAGCTCACCTTGGCGTAGCCCAGCATGATCATCCTCACCAGGACCACGTTGATGTGCACTCCCAGCGATTCGTCATGGTAAATCTCGTTCACCTGGGAAGCAGAAGGGGAGGTGTTATTTTTGCAGCGACTCTGCTTCCCTGATGATGCTCGACCTCTCCTCCTGCGACAGCTGAACTTCTGCCTACTCTCCACTTAATAGAGAGGAAGGGCGAAACAACTCGAGATTGCACCGCCGATAACTGTAATCACACAAGTGTGTAAACACAACCTTGTGGCACTCAGAGGCATAAATACAGCGAGGGGTCCCATCAGCAGAGAACATGGCTGCTAGACAGAGATACATGTATTGGTATTAGTTCAGCGCTACAACAGTTATTTTCATTTCAAATAATTTTATGCATAATTCCAAGCCGCCTCCTGCTGCTCTGAAATGCCTCGTCCGTTATATTGATCCTACATTCTGTCCCACTGTCTCGTCTGCTTTGCGTTTTTTCTTTTATATTTCCTTCAGACATGAACAAAATTAAAGCCCGAAGGAAAAATTAGGCACACATTTGCTTGCAAATGTCCGGATGTGTTAAAAGTAGGATGTACATGCAGATTGATGAAACAAATGGGAGTTGGTGTTGGCTGCTTTCCCTTCTGAAGGTTCAGCTTGTATCCTGCAGCTTTGGGACTAAAAAGGACAGAATGGCTCAGAGATTCTAGAGTTTGAATTAAGCTGCACAAAAAGATTCTTCAGACACAAACATCATCCTGATGTCTTCATTCTGTTCCCCTGGACCATAATTCATACATTAATAAAAAAGCAATGCTGTTTATTTTAAAATACATTATTTTACTTCTAGAGACACAAGTAATGATACTGTTTTTGTTAATTAATGGTAGTTAACTTAGTTTATATATATATATATATATATATATATTATTTTATTATATTAATATATTTTAGTATATTATTTTAATATTTATATAGAATAACATTTAATTATGTGAACTAAATATTTAAATAAAATATAGCTGTATCATTTTATTTTCCTATTTGTCATTAAAAAAACTTACAATGTATACTCTTATGCTTAATGATAT
>JBAMHX010000013.1:2822421-2837321 GCA_037177515.1 Pseudomugil tenellus
CTACATCACTCACATGTATGGAAGGAAAGATGACAACAGACCCCAGGTTAAAAAAAAGCGAAGTTCTCCTTTAAGGCGGACAGAGTTTCTGAGGAATCATCCACATTGAAACGAGAAAACAAATACCTTGAAGGCATCTAGTAAATCTAAATCATTTACCCTATTTACGAAAATGTTTTTTTTTCCACCCTTGTTATACTGGTTGATAGATGCAATTGTTTTAATAACATGCCGCTCTGAGATTGCCAGAGATTTATAGCATCTCTATTTTTTCCTAAATATTCTTTTAGCCCTTTTTATTGCACTTTTCACCTACCTGTTAGCCATCCGCTTCTCCTGAGTGTCTCCAGAAAAATAGACCCTTTACTTTTCATTAATAACTGCTTTCAGTTCTTTTGTAACCCAATGTTTATTACTGGGATATCTGGTCACTATTTTGGAAAGAATAACTGCATCTACACAAAATGTGATAAGATGAAATAACGTCAGCCAACTCATTTACATCCTTGGTGGAATCATAAAAACAATTCCAGTCAGCTGAGTCAAAGCAAGGTTGAATAGATAAAATGCTATCTGCAGACCAGCATGGTACAATTTCTTCCACTTTCGGCTAGTGTTTAAAAGAGGCTTTGTACACTGGCTTCAGGAAAACACTTTTATGGTACAAAGATCCAAAAGAAGACATGGACAGATATTTGTATGCTCCGCCCACTGAGCCATAATACAAGTCAAGTTCTTTTGTGTTGTGGCACAAGACACATATTGCTAATAATTCCTCAACGTTTCATTAAGTTGACACTTATTAAAATCTCCCAGAATAAACTTAGGTGCTTCCGGGGCAGATAATATGTTTGAAGAGAGAGAGAGTCAGTAGCTCTATGTCAGATGTACACAATCGCTCACGGACACTGACATTATTGCAGTTCCTGCGATTAATGTAAAAGCATACACCTTCACCACAATTCTTTTGTGTGATCTCAGCTGATCGATCCAGTCGTAGTGGACTTCCACATCAACTCAATAGCAAGTCCTCATCCCGCTCTATTTCACCGAGCCACGTTTCCATGAACGCAAGAAGACAAGTTTCTTTTCCTTCGGGTGTGAGTTTAACCCAGCTCTCTAGATCATCCAAGAGATAAAGAGAGAGAAAAATCTCACTAAAGCTGACAGTGAAAAGAGAAATGTGCTGATTTTCCCTCTTCAACCCTCCCAAACTGCTCACCACTGAGGGAAAACCATAAGAGATATCAAAATACTTCTTTCACCATCATTGTCACAAGGGTTCTAGGTAATTTTCGAGGTAATGTAATTTTAAATGGTTGTGATTTAAAAACATGAGTTTCTCAGACAAGAAAAATCTTTTGAATGGGAGTTCAATGGAGGAGAAATGCATCACAATTCAAGGTGGAAACGGGAGAAAAATAATAACAATACGGAATAAATGGAACAGAATAGTAATTGACTCCCATAATAACCAGGAAACCTCAAAGTAAAGAAGGAATATTGCAACAGAAAAAAGCTGAACTGTATGTGGTCTTAACAACTTTATGGCTTTACAACTGCTGGACAACCACCAAAGCAGACACCATAGAATATACGAAATACCAGTCCATCTGCCTTGTCTTCTTCCGTTGATGACAGTAGGATATCCACTGAAAATAAACATCTGACTGACTTATTTAGATCAATCAAAGATTCAAATAATTAGCTTAGAATGAAACTGGAATATTGCTGCATTATTATGTTGCCTGGCAAATTATTTAAATTCTGGTAGGAGAGTTATAAGCTCATGTTGACATCTGAACATGAAAGTCACAGATTTCTGATAAATACTTTATTCTGGGAACCATCTTTCATAATTCAGCTAAACTGTCAGGACAAAAATCTGCAAGCTGTTCCATCAAGCCATTATCTGTACCGCTTATTCCAATGAAGGGTCGCTGGTAGCTGAAGCCAGTCCAAGCAATCACTGGGTGAGAGGCAGGTTACACCCTGAACAGGTTGCCGATCCATCACAGGGCCCCCACTCACTTTGGTTACACTGGTGAAGGCCAGCCAGTTTGCCAGAAAAGACAAAGGAGAGTGGTGCAATGTTTCTGAAAGCACCTTGTTGCAAGGCTCTTAACCCCAACTGCTCCTTAACTTGGAGGGTCAAACAGCAAAGGAGTTTCCAAACTGAGCTCAAGGTAAACACTAAAAACACAAATAGAGCCATCAATCTCTGTAGTTTACAGCTAACCCAAATCACAGAATGCATGAGAAACTGTCTCATGAAGCATCCAGAAAGTGAGTAAAAACCAACAATGATTCCCTTCAGAGTCTGGTCTGTGTGAATGCACCTGAAAAGAACTAAAGCTTCTTGCCAACTTCTCCTCCATGTTCTGTGAATTTCCACTGAATAAACACCAGATTAAAGCGAAATATCCAGTTTCAGATTTCATTTACACTGAGTGAGGATAGCGCTGGCAAATACTTGGACATCTCAAGCCATAAATAAAAGCACAGGCCATTTTTCATCTTTGCAGGGATGCTTTGGGCCGCAGACAGGACCAGTGATTGAGTGGAGGGGGAGCTAAAATAAATAGGAAGAAATGGCTGCCACCTCAGCTGTGGCCCGGCTCCTACAGAGTTGGGATTGTGGAGTGCATTCCTTCTCTCCACCACTCCCGTCATGACACAGGCATTCTTGTGCCACAGCTCAGCTCAACCCCCCCCCCACCACACACACACACACACACACACACACACACACAGTCTCTACACCTCCCTCTACAGAGTAAACAGGTTTTCTGAGGTCCCTACTTCAAACTCACAGGACTTCCCCTCAGCAGCGCTCCTTAAGACCACTAGTGTGCTTTAGTCAGCGGCAAGACCGCCACCACCTTGCCTCACCCCACCCTGAGCTGAAAATCCAGTCCCATGGGAGCCCAAGCCATACAGGAACAGCAGCCAGAAGACGGAGGCCCCTGGTCAGCGCCTGCTCACATGTTGCACTGCGCGGCAAGGTGGCAACAAGGCCAGCCAGAGCTGCCGCAGGCTAAATATGGCCTAGAGGTAGGCAACAGGCAACCGGCCATTCACCCCGGAGTGGAAATCTACTGTGTCTGCTCTGACAGCTCTAATACACACTCATGATGCGTACAGTCCACAATATGTGTGCATAAGTGACACTGCTATAATCCAATAAGGAGAAATTATGCCCTCATATGTTTACATGGGTCTGTTTTTGGTATAAAAATGTTGGGCGAGCTCTCATGTGATGATAGTTTTAAACATTTAAATAACGTGATCAGATCTTGCAGAAAACGGAGCATTAAGGTGTCATAAGCGTTTTAGTGACAATATGGTACATCTTGCATTAAAAACAACTTTATTTCAGCAATACAGTGGGGCTGCAAAGTTGGTCTACATAACGGCAATGTGTGTTTAAAATCATGCAGAAACACTTATCGAGACTGAGGAGAAGAATTTGCATAAAATCTACTCTGAGTTGAAAGTAATTTGACTCATGTGGCAAAACTAGCAAGGGGTAAAAACAAAGTGGGTCAAAAGATCAAGAGAGTGACTTCTTTTCCACCTTTCTCTCTGTGAGCAGCTTAGAAATGATGTCACAGACAGTTACAACACGATAACAGCTGAACTTACAACTTTATGCCACTCTTTTTAAGTAGGACTCAGATTTGTGCCTGAAAGTCAGATGCTCTTCTTAAGAGTGAATTTAAAGACGATTAATAACGCTCATCAATAAGAGAGACTGCCAAGTCAGCAGTCAGAGCAGATTTAAGCCAAGAGTGAAGTCAGCGCCATTTAATATGTTACTGTTGTGTTTGTGTTTAGAAGCCATCAGTGCCGGTAATGCTGCATCCTAAGCAGGGCTACGACACCACACTGAGGCAGATGAGGACACAGAGTAGTTCCAAGTGATGTTAAACAAACTGAAAAGCTTAGAGCGTTGTCCCAAATGCAGCATCCTCAAAGGAGCTCAGTAGAGAGGATGTATTGTGTTGATATACACACTCACTGGTGCCTTTATTCGGCACTGTTGTTTTAACACAAATAGCTAATTGGTCTGATGGCAGCTACTCTTTTCATTTAGACGTATGGTCAAGCTTGCTTGTTGAAGTTTAATCTGAACATGAGAAACTTTGAATGTGTTAGCCTGAGTATTTCAGAAACTGGGATTTCAACACACAACCTTTTATCAGACAATGGTCTGAGGAAGAGAGAATATCTAATGAACAGCAGTTGTCTGGGAAAACATCCCGTAACGGGTAATATGCTCCACCTAAAAGCAGATACACGAACAGATCGGGTTCCATTCCTGCAGCTAAGAACAGTTAACTGATGCTACAATTCACACAGACTCGCCAGAACTGGACAAACTGGTCTGATTGGTCTCCATTTCAGCTGATTCAAATGGGAGGGTTTATGGTGCTGGGTGTAATGACGAGATATTTTCCTGGTGCATTATGTGTCCCTAATACCAGTATTCCATGGTTTAACCATCATAGACACAGTGTCGCATCTTCTGATGGAAACTTCCAGCAGGATGATGAATCATGTCACAAAGCTCACATCATCTCCAACTGTTTTCTGGGCTCTGCGGTCCACAGTCACCAGATCATAATCCTACAAATTTGAGGACATTTCCGAAGAGCGTGTTGTATGTATGTCCCTATGGATTAAGGCTGTTGTAAAAGATGGTGAAACCCAGAACTTAAGGTAGATCTACAAAAGTATCCGTTAAATGCTTTTACAGTGTTTCATACTTTGATCATAAGGCAGACAGCCAGTGTTATCACCTACTATCACACCATTATACCATGAATATCTTAGAAGAGGCAAGACATTGAAGCCATTATTATTATCCAATATGTGATCTAATTTAACTGGGATCAGTCCCAGTCTCATATTGTGCAGGTCCTCCAGTGAGCAACACACGCACACACACAACTTGTGGACAGTTCTTGAGTTTTTGTTTCCAAGCTAAACAAATCTGAAGCCATCTTTGGAAAGTTATTCTAAGGAAACTGAATTCAGACATCTGTCCATTGACAAGCAATTACCTCTAGAAGGTTTGCAGGAGAAGCTACATTAGTACCAAATGCATTGTCAAATATTATTGTCTGAGGAAATGTTGTAGAAGTACACCAGTAATGACCCAGTAATTCCCAGTTTCCATTACCAGTCTACTTAATGTTCATCTTATTTTTGCTTTTGTTTTGCAGGTGGTTAGCAACCAGCTTAAATTGGAAATACTGTCTCCTGGTGGACTGGATGTTTTGATAGATGCACAACAGGCTGTGGATCAGGGGTGCCCAAGTGTAGTGTCCTTGTGTCCTGCAACCTTTAGATGCAACCCTTCAATACACCTGAATCTAGTAAAAGACTTATTACAACATTAAATGCACTTTTTTCTTCACTTTGAACAGTTTAATCTTATTTCATACCTTCAAAATACAAATAAAAAGCAGCAATGAAAACTGGCTTACTGGGCTTCTGTCAGTGTCCTGTGGTGTTTGGCACTGACGTGTTAGCTGCTAATCTGGTGGCTCTTTTCAGTGAGTGATTTTAAGCAGTTTTTGTGTTGTTGAGAGGGAACGTAGTCTTGCTGGAGTAGCCTGCCATCACCAGGGGATTTCTGATACCGTGGAAATGGTGTTTGCCAAGTTGGCAATACGAGTTAGGCAGGGGACCGGAGACAAAGTGCTGCAACATTAATGTGATTTGTGGCATCCTGATGTTTCCATTTAAAAATTGCATTACAATGAAACTGATGTTATTTACTTTATCTAAAATTTGCCAAGTCTCTGCTCAAATATTACAGTTTAGTTCAGCAGTAATACTTGGACACTGAACTGATGCACACAAAGTCTATTAACATGTCATAAAGCATATGCTGCGGACATGAAGAACATCAAAGGCAAAACTGTTTAATTCAACAAGCAAGGCTGACATTTCCCTGATCATGGATTCAACCATTTGCCCAAAGCTGTTCTGATCAGATGAAAAAATGTCAGCTTTTCTGTTCTTTGTTCACTTAAACTATTTTTTCATAGAAAACATGTTTTATGAATGTCCTCCCCAAACAAAAACAGCAATGTGTGACCAAAGCCTTTTATCCAGAGCATCATTCATGGTGGAATTAAAAATGTCCATGTTATGTTGCACTCTATTTGGATATGGAAAAGAGTTTAATTGAAGTTCGAACTTTTTTGTTCTTATCATTGGGCGAGCATTGTGCTTTCTTCACCACTGTACGATCAAGCTGTGGCTAATTTCAGGCTGGCAGGTTGTCTTGTCATGTAAGGGATTTTTTTTTACTTCCAAGGGCTCATAAAAACTGAAATAATTACACTGGATTTTATGTGCTGGGCACCATTGTTTTGCCCTTTCTTCTCCCTTCCTCAACAGTGCTGGAAACAAGCATTGACAACAGCAACAGCAGGCTAATTACGAGCAGCACACCACAAGCGGTAAAAAGATGCTGGCCCAACCATTTCACATGGTGGAAACGGCTTGCAGGTCTGTGGTTGGGATCTGAACAGGGATGGGGGTTTTTTAGAACTGCATGCGTGTCCTTACGCATTTTTAAAGGCACCCACCTGTAGCCTGTGAATCACTATTAACCGAGTTGTAGAGAGTTTTAGGGGAGCAAATTGAACTCCAGCTCCCACTGCATTACTAATCATTTCTTAGCTCTCATGCCAGAGAAAACAAACTAATAGACTTTATCTGCAAAATGAAACGAGGAATATGCAGGATCAAAATTCTCATTTCAGTTTTTCTTTTTCTCTACCCCTCAATATCTTTTTTTTCTTCATACCTTGCCTGTTAGCCAGAGTCGATCTAAGTAATAACATAAGTGAGACATGAGGGGACAAAGAGGAGACAAACCAGCACAAGTTTTAGATAGTAATGAATTGCACATCAAAAAAAGCTTTTGGTGCTTGTTTCAGCTGGGACACACCTTAAAGATTTGGTAAGGTAATGATAACCAGGCCTAGCAGTCATCCCGAATGCCCCCAATCCTCTAATAGACACAATACAATAATATAAAGCTGCACATATTCAGTCATAAAGCTCCACCTGGTATTAAAACTTTGAACAAACCTAGTTTGAAGTCGGGGCAGGATGCATCCTGAGGTCATGACCTTTCATTTGCACTTGATTTGAGGTCAATGACACAAATAGTTTCAGAGATATAGCCAAAAATCTGATTTTTAGTGCATAAATTGCCACCTAGTGAGGAAACTGTAAATCCAATAATCATGAAATTTGATACATATGGTTCTATTGGGGACCTAAACAGGTATACTGGGTATCAAAATCCAATTGTAAATAGCTTCAGAGATATAGACAAAAATCTGATTTTTTTGTGCATAAAGCGGCAGTTTGTGGGGGAAACCATAAAATAAGAAGTCGTGGAATTCTATACAGGTCGTCCCCTTGGGGACGTAAACATGTATACGAGTATCAAAATCTAGTTCTGAGATTTTTGGAGTTATTGCACTAACAAAAAGGATATCCGCCGGTGGCCGTGATGAAACCATAATATCCTTGACACTCCACATTTGACGATATAATTATCATTAGTACTTTTCTGTCTGAAACTTTTTTCTGTCTGAAACTTTTTTCACCAACCTGTAAACATACAAAATAAAGTCTCACCTTCCAACAAGACTGAGAGGCTGACCACACGTGCACATCACAAGAGCAACTCTTCAAAGCAGAGTTTGGATTTAAAGCTACATCTAAGGCTCATACGGACTAGTCAAGAAAAAACTACTTTTTTTGAACAAATAGATCTACAAACCAATTAAATTAGCTTTTTCCCCCCAGTAAAATCAATGTGTCCCAACCAGGACACTTCAGATAAATACTGGCCATTACCATCGACCTTTTGCCAATAAGCTTATTAAAGACAACAAACAGAATTAGACTTATGTTCGTCACTTACCAAGATAATAGCTAGAAAAGCCACTATGTAACTGCAAACAAAAAGTGTACTTGACTAATTATTAACTAATTAACTAATTTGCTGTGGTATTAGGTTTTCCAACCAGACGTGGGATTTAAATGGAAGTTTGTTTCAAAGCCATCGTCTTGAGCTTCCTTATAATCGTGTAACAAAGTCTTCCAAGTCATGTCATAGACTAAATATTGCATTTCATTTCATTTGCATATTGTTATTCTTTTCTACAGTCATTTAGCAGACTGTAGAATAGAACAGAATAGAATAGCAATATGCAAATGAAATATTATGTTTCTGTATTGCTAATGTAAAAATAACCATGAAATGTTACTTCAACCAAATCATAATATTTTCCACCAATGTGTATAAACTTTGACGTCTCACAGATCTCTAATAGGCCTATTTTTACAAGGCTAATGGTATTTTCACTTTTTTCCCTTTTCCTTGTGTGTGTTATGTCTTTGTGCCTTTTAAAGGTCAGCAAAGTTACACATCCCAAACTTTACATAAAATATCTTTTTCTGATGCAGACCTACTTGAAACCTTTTGATAGTCCACATCAACATGAATTTTCTGTAAAACGTCTATCCATCAACTCTGCCGTCTTGTGGAGGCGCTATGCATTTAAAAATCAATAACAATCAGGCTTTATTGACCTGACATGAGTAAGACATGAGGGGACTCAGAAGAAGAGACAAAACTGGATTTAAAACCCAAATACAGCTAAAAAAACAAGAGTATGGAGATGTGATGGAAAAGCAGGCAATTGAGACTGATATTCCAACCACTGTATCGTGTAAGAAATCCCCGTCCACATCACTTACAAGCAAAGTATGTAGCGTCATTTCCATTTAATTATTAACAGTTATGCAAAACATAATGTTGATGTTTGACTGAAATTATTAAAAACATTTAAGCAAACATATTTTAGAAAATACTCAAATCAAAATAGAAACTATTGTGGATGTTTCTGTTGCTAAAGTAGTTGACAGTGTGGCTGTAGGACTTAGTGTCTTTTTATGACACCGCACTACATCCTCTTCTTTTACAAACTATTCAGTGTATTCCACATAAGCCTGAAGACCTGTTCTGAAAAGGGCAATGATAATGATTAATTGGATTTTAAACAGTCTGTCAGCCACCACGATGTGCTCTTCAAGGCGATTAGTAAGGCAGTAAACAACGAGTCCATGATCAAAACATTTCACTTAGTATGACTAAAAATTATCCACTGGAATAGTAATACCTCTCTACGATAATCTAAGTATCATTTGAGTACTTAACTATAGCATATTTAGTAACAGATGTGAAAAATGTGATAATACTGTAAAGCTTATGAGGCAAGTCTGATGTTTGGAATTATGGGGAAGTAAAGGTGTGCTTGGCCACCCTGAAAAGAAGATTATTGTTTACTGCTGAGCGCTAATATATATGTTTCTGCATGTGATGGATAAGCAGTGGTGCAGGACCGAAAATAAGATACTTAACCAAAAGCTCCATGTATTTTGAACAATGAGCCTGATTAAAATCTCATTACAGGCTTTCGTGTAACTTTTGGTGACTAGGGCCACTAAACCTGTAACTTCCCACAGGCCACATGAAGCTGAGGCAGAATTAGGCAGCCTCCACCAGTAACACTAAAAAAATGTAATAAATGTATCTAAAAACTAGCGCAAAGCAAAAACTGCCCCAAAATCATAATGATTTTGAGTACCAAATGAAGCAGCTCATTGCACGGCTCATGTCAGTAATAAAAAGCTTTAGCTTGTAGCTTCTGGGACATTACAGTAGTACTTCTTCCTATTGAAAAGAAAACTAACACTAAACCAGACAAAAGGGTCATCATTTTGTTACTTCTATGATGTTTACATAAATTATTAGAAATTTATTTATTAAATGCAAACCAGCCCAACTTGTGCGTCACGTTTAGAGAGTCACGTTA
The DNA here is from genome assembly GCA_037177515.1 of Pseudomugil tenellus. Classification (NCBI taxonomy): domain Eukaryota; kingdom Metazoa; phylum Chordata; class Actinopteri; order Atheriniformes; family Pseudomugilidae; genus Pseudomugil; species Pseudomugil tenellus. Next base: position 2,832,339 of record JBAMHX010000013.1, read on the forward strand.
GCTTTTGTCTGTAGCCAATTAGCATCAGGTAGCCGAATTTAGCTTCTGCTAAACTGCAACTTTAAGACACAGACGTATCCTGCAATGTACTGCAGATCAGACGCTTAATTACATTGTTATGAATAAACGCTGGAAGACATGAAAATCTTCATCACATTTTGGTACGTTTGCACAGCAAAGAGCTAACTTAGCATCTGCTAATACTGATGCTAACAGAGAGTGGGTTTTATATCCACGCTATTCTTCCATCAGACTGCAACCAGACAATTCTTTACCAAGGTGGACTGGTGTCTTTCCTCTGGAGCATCCCTTTCCTGCTTTCTCTTTCTGCTTCCTTAGACACTGTTTTCACCTTCTTACTGTGTCCAACATAAACTTTGGTTGGAGGAGAAGGAAAAAGTAGCACAAAGCAGAGCCTCTGTGTTTATAGAGGGGGGACTGTAAAGCAAAGTGCTCCAGCTCACAAGATCACATGAGAGACGGATCCGCTCTTGCAAAGTTACACTGTCTGGTTTATTAAGAGGACAGCCCCCTCTTGGAGTACCAACATGCATCAAACGCAGAAATAATCTATGATTACTGACATTAGGCTGATGTTTGGGTCAAAATGTAGACTTTCACTTTCACTTATCACTTTCGGATAGTGGCAGCTTTTATTTGTAAATCAACAAAGAGTTTGTCCAGTGTCTTTGGTTGGCTCTCGCCGTCATTCCTTACCCTATCCATTTTAAATAAATAAAAAAATAAGCTAAAAAATAAAAGGACAATAAAATCTAAAAAAAAAAAATTGCTCTGAAAATGTATTCATAAGAAAACGTGATAAAAGACTAAAAAAATAGAGGAAATTTTGAAGAGGCAGAACAAGCTAAAGAGGTTCTTAATAGCATTAGTGTTAAACAGCTTAAAAAATGCAATATTATGTCAGATTCCCAATACATATGTTGGTCCACAGACATTTAAAGACATTTAGCAATTTAGCAATTTTGAAATAAAAGTTGTTTTTTTTTTATTGCAATATTATCATTCCACAAATCTTTACCACAGCTGAGCACCAGTTACTTATATTTCCACACCTGATGTCATGTGATAACTTGGACTCTCACAACATGATGTCAGCATTTTTCCACAATGCGGTATGTTAAAGCTCCAAGGGTAAAGCAGAGTTACTGGGAAGAGTCGATTGCTGTTTTTTAGTCCTACCTGGCACAAGCCTGTCCACATTCCTTTCATGTTTCTACATCAACAACTACTTCACTTACACATATTAATAGCTTCTGCAAAAAGTTAAGCTTAGTTGGCGTTAAAAAAACTAAACTACATTTTTCATGTTCGTTAGTCGAAGTTCCCAACACACAACAAGAACAAACTGCATATAGCTGGACGGAGCGTCTTAGTAAGAAGAACAAAAGTGAAGCTCGTTAGACGGGTCCTGCTGTCGCTACCTTGGCAACGTCATGTGTGTCATCGTTCCTGAAATACAAAATCTGGCTAAATGAAATGTCTACCAAACACTGAGCTGCCTGTAGCTAACTGAGCTAATTCAGATCTAACGGGAGCTAACAAGCTAATGGAGGTAGGTGGGCTAAAACTGAGGTGCACTGTTAGCCTGTTAAAAACTGTGTTTGTGCTACAGCCTGCCTTCTTGCCGCAGATATAATTATGCTCAATTTCAAGATGAAATAATGTATAAATGGATGAGATATTTAAAAAAAATCCTTCTCCCAGTTGTCATAAAAGTAAACTTGACCTATTAAACGTAAATGGGTTTTTTAATCGAACTGCTGATCCTCTACATCAACAGAATCCAGATGAGGTGCCTTCTGCATCTGGCTGCCTCCTTAACACCTCCCTCAGGAGGTTTTCTGAGAACATCCCACTGGGAGATATCCCCTGGGAAGACCCACGACACACTGGAGAGACTATGTCTCAGCTGTTATCGGAATATCTCTGGATTCTCCCAGGAGAGCTTGAAAAGGTATCAGGAGAGGGAAAGTCTCTGTTTAGACCACGGCCTCCGCAACCTGACCCCAGATGAGCAGCAGAATGGATGGATGGATAAATCTCACTTTATAAGGATCTTATTCCCATATTTTTATCCTATCAGGTTGTGTTTTCCACGTTTTTCTAAGGTTCAAAACTAAAGTCCATGCTGCCACACATAAGCTGCAAGTGTGATTAATTAATAACTCTCCAAACACATTTAAAGCCTTGCTGAAAAGAAAACTAGAAAAAGCCACACATCTGTATCAGCCTTGACAGGGAAAAAGCTAGCTTAAAGATTACTCCTCTTCCATTCTGTGTATGAAAGCTGTCTTTTCGTCAACCTGCACTTAAACACTTTGGACCCTACTTGAATCTTGAAAGCATCTCAACCCAAAACAGGCTTTAAAACAGGTATTTAGGTTGGCAACTGAAGTGTAGAGTCTATGTGTTTTTTGATAAATCATATTTATCTGAGGAGTGCTTTTTTCTCTCTGTGGACTTTCGTTTTTACCTAAACAAAAACCTGACTAGTCCATGGTGGGAATGTAATCATTTGTGTACTGTAAAGGTTCAATAAAGCATGTTAAATGTGAGATTTAGAGAGACTGTGTAGGGGTTTTAACTTGGAATGAGCTTGGTTACAACGCTAACCCCATCAAACTCTGTACCCAACAAATGTAAATAACTCCTCAAATCTCACTTTTTTTCTCCAGAAACCACATAAATTCGACTATCACACAGTTTACTTTCAGAAGGTAAATAATGTCTCCCTCTGTTGCCAGCTTGCTTATCTGTTGTTGTGCTGTTGAGTAACACAAGTGTGGAGCGTGTTTGTGTGCGACTTAAGGGGAGAGAGACGCGGGGAGGACAACGGCAACCCTTGTTGGCCTCGGTCAGTTACAACATACTGAAAAACTTAGGCTTCATTCATGGCAGGGTACGAACTACCTTTGGGGAAGAAATGCTCACTGTATTTCCTTTCAGGGAGTTCAATATATTTTGGTGACCTGCATCCGGGTTTCTTTTTTTCCTCTCTTTCTCTTGAAAGAATAAACAAGCTAATGTCATGGCTGAAAGGTCAAGTGACAAACTGTTTCCACTATTTCCTTCCAAGAAACAACTGATAAAAGGGGAGAAATGAATTCATACAGAAAAAGGGAAAATACTTTACGATTTAGCCGGGGTGTGTTTGTGAATGAAGTCCACTTTCACTCACGCACAGGAAGTTTTCTGTTCGGTGATCACAAACCCTCCACACATTTCACAATCTCTCAAAATAGCAACTCTAAAAAGCTGCTGTTGGATCCCTGCTCAGATTATGACTCAAATATTCTCTATTTGGAATTTGTTTGGTGTTTCAGGTGAAAAATTGGAGTAAACAGGCTGTCGGCATCAAAACTTTGATGCATGCTAATGTCGCAAAACTCAAAATGCAAAGAAAGATGGTCATGCAAAAACGCTGCATGATATTGGCTCGGCTGATTAGTAATCCACTCCACACTTTGCCTTCTCCTCTGTCTCGCTTTCTATCAAGTACAAACTCACTCTGCAGGGCGCATGTTCTCCTGTGCCGTAGTTCTCAATAATCTGCTTTACTGAGATATAAAGCAACCTTCATCTGTCACACACCTCTCAGTACCCACACAGTATTATATCCTGCAACACTTCTGCGCAGAAATATTAATTACAGTTTGGTCCAAAAAATGTAGCAACTGAACATGAACACCTCGTTACTCCTAACATCATCTGCAATAGTGTCTAAATAACATATTACAAACACCCACCTTTATATTACACCTATGGGACTTTATTCATTCAAACAAGACGCGTCACCCTTACGATCAAAGCGACGAGAAGCATAAAGGAAAGAAAGGAGCAAGGAGACACACTGCTGTCTGTAGTAATCCTGTAATACTACCTTAATGCTTATAGGATGATTATATGGAGCTGCTGTTGCTGAAAATACACCTGAGCAAATCTGCAGAAGAAAGAAATTATTAGGAATTTACAGTGAATTGGATGTTTGGGGCGAATTGACTGAAGGAGGTAATCTGCACTGACTGCATCACGGTTAACTAAAGATCACATGATTCACTGTGAAACATGATGAAAGATGTCCTGCATGAGCCCAGTCTGCTCTGTTTGCTCCTTTAACACAGTTTTATGACAGATGACTGAACTGGACAATAAGAAACGTTCAGAAACAGATTCAACAGACAGGTTTTGTTTGGGATGGTCACAAATTCAATTGGAGGAAGAATCTAGAAAACCTTAAAAAATTCCTGCACCATTTTAAAAGGTCGACCAGAACACAGACTTCCGCCACGCAGCTCATTTCCACCTGATGTTCTCTTACATTCGGCTTCCACTATCAGATTCCTGGATGCATTGATAATGACTCCAGTGTCTCGGCTGTATTCTGGTCTTTGTTGTATGTTCATATCTTCATTTGGTGTCTTGCTGTGAAGAAAATTGTAAAGATAATCAATTCTTTATTGTTCTGGTTGGTAAAATTCAGAATTTATCGGCAATCCACATCTTGTAAAACTAGTGGATCAGATCCCATCAGTCTGCATGCATCGCTGGGCGTGCTTTCTATTCTTGCAGAGGGGCTGTTTCTGTAAAGGAGCAGGCTGGTAATTTTTTTCAAATTATCTTCTGTCATAGAGGAGCGCCAAGTTTACCTTTACATCATGAAACGAAAACCTTGTTTCACTCTGTCATTTTTATATATATATATATATATATATATATATATATATATACACATATACACATATATATACACACATATACATATACATACATACATAAATACATATACACATATATATACACATACATACACACACACACATACATACATACATACATATACATACACACGTACATACACATACACATATATACACATATTTTTTCTTTTTTTGGTACTCTTATTGACTATTGAATTTGGATGTTTAACAACTACGACTTGTTGTTTCCATGAAAGCCTTCCGC
>JBAMHX010000013.1:2839952-2870019 GCA_037177515.1 Pseudomugil tenellus
TATATATATATATGAGATATATAAAAATGTGCTATTAGATATGTTTTTCTTTGAACTGTTAAAATGCACCAAACCGTTTGAGAAGACTTTGTAGTGTAAAGAATAAGCTGTATTCAGTTGACTGCTTGAAGAAAAGTTAAGACAAGATAATATTCTTCACATTTAATAGCTATTTGTATTGAGGTGTTTTTCTGAAGAGGTTGAAGCAAATAAAGGTGAATTCCAAGTCTTTGTGGATACATTTTATTTGGTGGTCTCTGCATCAACTTTTCCCAGTTCCCTTTTTTCTTCCCTGGTTTGTCTTTCGTCACTTCTGCAAAGACTTCACTTTTGTTCAAAGGAAGTTGCCACCTAACAGATACTCACCTGGCTGGAATACAAACCACACCCACAAATGCATATGTATGGATGAAAGTGGTGTGAAAATAGCACCAAACATGTTTTTTTTTTAATTTTTTGATCCCCATCTGGAGAAAGAGCAGCTGAAAATGAGCAGCCTGTTTCAAGTGCAACTTGAAATAGCACTTTTTGCATTGAGCTAGAGCCTGCTGTTGCAATAAGCCAATGCAACAGGGCAAGCGTCTAAATCTCATCCGGGTCAGGACCAGCTTCTCCTTCCACCTGGATTGAGCAGCAGAGAAAATTTGGACGGGCTTCCACACGACCGTGCAGTAGTGTAGCTGATTTTTTAATCTGTATCGCTTTTTGACTTGCCAGTGGTTTCTGACCTGCTGTCTGTCACTCAGTATTTTATGTCTACCCCCTGTTCAATTCCAGACCCTGGATAAACACACTTGGAGTTTTTGGTCATTTTTAAAATTTGCAAGTGAGTGAGCTTACTCTTCAAAACAGTTTCTAGCTCCATGGTTGCTTGGGTGTGTTCAGAAATGCAACCCCCTAAAAAGCAACTGTAACTAGACATGATGGAGATGGTTTGGTCCACTTGAGTAATGAACAGTGTGAGAGCAAACCAAATGTTATCTGAAGTCTCAGTCCCATCAAAGTGAGTCCAACAGATGATCCTGGTGTGAATGATCAAACATGCATCAGGGTGAATTCGTGCATAAAGAAACAAAACAAGATCACTGTGCTCTGTGCTCGAGCTGATTTAAAAATAAATGCTAGAGAACTATGAAAAAGCCAACAACAAAAATACAATATTCTTCTGTGATAAAGCATTTTTCATCTAATTTTAGTACAGGATTTATCACCTTTGTGTGCAGGATGGATCTGTGGATGCAGCTGATTACTGTATGTACAGTGCAGTTGAAACATGGTTAGACTTAAACATTTCTCACATATTCTGCAAGCTGGTGTGTGTTTTAAATACTTTTTCACTTAACTGGAATAATAATGCAGAACTGTAATATAGAGATAAGAGAATTCTTTATAAATTGGTGCAGTTATGCGTTAAGTATTGGAAGTATTATGAATGGACTTTGTCATTGAACCAGCATCCCGGCACAACAAAATTAATCCTATTACAAACTCAGTCCAAGATTAGAAATACACTTCACACAATACAGGATCAGAATGACTAAGGCACAGCCATTACACAGCCTTATAAGCAGATGGGTCCAGTGAACACAAGGATAAATGAGACAAAAAGCATATCTGCTTTGCGCAGAGTGGGTGCAGTACAGGAATGCTCAAAATAAAAAATAAAAAAGACACTGGACCCCAGACTCCAATAAAACTGAAATGGTGTCATTATCTAGTGATTCAGTTGGAAAAATTTTCAACTCTGCTGACAAGTCCCAGAACCACCATCAACATGCCAATGTGGTTAAGTATGACATCCAGCTTGCGGTTCTGCTCATTCAGAGTCAGATATAGCATTCAGAACCCAGATCACACTTGCTTCATCACAATTCAAAGATACTTTCAGTCCTTTGCTAACTACACACCATCTTCATATTGCCCTTCGAACTGGTTAGTTTCTCTACAGTGTGCTGAACAGTTTAATAGAAAGTGGTTGTATTGACTGGGTCCAAAAAAAATAAATGCCATCTGTATACTGCACTGATACGATTACAACAACATGGAGAACAAAATCCCAATTTTTATATCTGTAGGCTTACACATGGCTTTTAGAGTACTTCTAAGTTTAAGATTCTGTATGATGGTACCGGCATCTGTGTTTAGATGCCAGATTTTTATGCTCACATCAAGTTAATATAACCTGGAAGATTAGACAGCGAGGTCATTTCAACAAACTTCCGGATTGGAGGTGCAAAGCTGCCCTCAGGCTTTTAGTGGAACAGTTATTTTGGAAAGTTTCACAGGCCCAAGGTGAAAGGTTGAGTTGGGTCACAGCTGCAGTGCAATAAGTTTCTCCTAGAATGCACAAGTGACACTAGACATTACGTGGATCTCCAGCAAGCTTCCACTTCTGGAAGCTTTCCCATCCAGCCTTTTAGGCTTGCACATTTAACCCTCCCTCCAACAAAGCTAATCTGATGGGCTCATTTAGAAATAATGAGCTACTACAAGTCGTAACTAAAGCCTCATTTAAGCCCACGAAGTACGCAGAAGTTCAGAGGCCATGAAAAAGCATTTTATTTGTTGATGCATGAGCTGGATATGCCATTACTGAAGCAAGTCAATTCCTTCTATAGTTAAGCCATACCAAATATTGGCATTACTGGGAACTTGGTTCCAGATGTGACATGATCAGTTCCTTCCCTGCAGAGAGCTAGTGGCCACCTGGGAAGAATTTCTTTTGCTGGCCAGATCCATGGCTGTCAGTAACATGCTCCTTCAAGTAGTGGATGGACTGGGAGTAGTCTTTGCCTGCCTCATGGTTTTGGCTGAAGGAGCTGTAGGATCCAGGAGGGTACAAGCCATACAGCAGCCTCCAGTCAAAGTTGCCAGCAGATACAGGGCGGAAGCCACCTTGTTGAACCCCTGATCCAAGGAGGGCTGCGAACCCTGGGCCAACACCCTGTCCAGGTCCTGGAAGGTTAGCTGGGTAGCCAAATTCCTCCATTTGCTGCTGGTAGTTGCCCAGTTCTGCTTCCTTGGTGACACTGGAGGTTTCCCCAGACTGGAGGACGGGTCCCTGTGGTCCAGACGGGGGTGGAGGGAGAAGGTCACCGAGGGACTCGTCAGTAGCTGATCCAGCTTCAGAGAAGTCCATGGCAGGAACAGCCCACTGGGTTCCTAAGGAGGACGTCAGGTTGACATGCTCAGGTTCATATAGCGGGAGATTTTATTCAGTCAGAACAAAAAAAAAAAAAAAAAAAAAAAAAAAAAAAGAAGCGTTAGAATCTTACCTGATTCATCCTGGTCCCCTGCATCATTTTCTGCCACAGGTACATACAACTGTAGACTGGAGACATATGCTGCTCCTTGCAGGCCAGGCAACAAGGGGCTTGCTTGACCCATACCAGTAGCTTGTATACCTGCTTGACCTATACCAGCAACTTGTGCACTGGCTTCAGCCACTGAGGAGACAGCAGCTTCTCCAGAGCTGCTGAACCCTGGGGCAACCAGCACAGGCTGGTATGAAGTAGAACCTTGCATAGATGTGGAACCATAAGCATCTCCAACAACACTGTATGGTGCTGATGCCCAACTAGGGCCTCCTCCCTGGTATGAGGCATAGTTAACTGGAGCACTTCCACCACTGCTGCTGCTCTGGGCTGTGGATTGAGATCCTGCAAATAAGGATAAAAGTTTGAACAAAAGCTCAGCCATCAGTATAAACATTTCTACATGGATTACAGCTTACCTTTATAAGGATAGCCACATGTTGCCACAATCAACATGGTAAAGATGGAGACTCTGAAGCCACTAAACCTAAAGGAGGGAGAGTCAATAAACAAACTTTCCTAAAGAATTCAAAATGATGGTTTTATATGAACATACCACAGGAAAAGCCCTTCAGACATCATGGTGAAATTCAGCAGTGATGACAAAGGAAAAGGTGAAGGTTTATAAATATAGCCAGAGGCCAGCTTTGGCCAATCAGAGGTTAACGGCCTAACAATACACAGCTGATATTGAGTGACTATTAAGAAAAGTGTATCAGGACTTTGCAATTGTTTTTAGTGGACATTTAAAGCAGTCTGACCAGCAACTGTCTACCATGATCATGGTACATATGAACTTAGTACAATACATACACACACACACACACACACACACACATACAAGCAATGATTATTACTTTCACTTATTAAAACTTAAAGAGGATAGTTTGCAGCAGTTACTGACTTTATTGGTAAGGATATGTATACATTATTTTAAAAGCCGAGGCCAGTCGTGAGCGTATGGTGATTATTATTGGACAAACGTTTGGTGTGATCGATTTGCACTTGGAAGGCGGATTTTCCAGATTCTCAGTTGGAAATACAACAAGGACCAGTCTAGATGCTTGAATCCCTACTTCACCCATTAAACATGGCTGCTCACAAATCTACACAAAGTGATGCCAAAATTTGCTAAATGTGTTTTACAAAGTGATGCATATAATTAAGCAAAAAAACAAAAAATTGCAACATACTAAGCATACTATTGCAACATAGAAACAAATGTATAGTATTAGCCTTTGTTAAATGAAAAGTCTTATTTTTATTACTTGATTAGGAAAATTGTATTTTTTCTATGGACATAAAATACACAATTATTTGCAAACAAGCAGAGAAAGCAAAACAAGTTTTTCCGGTCCGCAAACAACCTTAATATTGACCATGTTTACATGAGACTTAATTCCGAATAAAAGTTAATTCCACTTTAAACCATGTAAACAGCTAATTCCAAATTAAAATGACAATTAGGAATAAAATTTTATTCCTAATAAAGTGGCTGGTTTATTCTCTATTTAAAGCCGAATTAATTAATTCCTCTGCCATGTGGACCTTAATTCCGTTCCGCGTTAATTCTGGTTGTTCTACACATGCTCGTTACCGTAAGGAATAAACATGCGCAGTCTTTGGCCTCCTTTCCACCTTTCTGCCTCCCGTCTTTCTTACTATATTCGGCCGGTATATTTTTCTTCTTATCCTCAAGTGCTCAAAATAGTGAAGTAGTACGCTTGTGTCAAACTAGTACTTCAAAAATTTTATCACTATTAGAAAACGGTGATTAGTCGACATAAAATGTCGACTAATCACATTTGTCGACGCTAATTTCTATCGTCGACGCATCGTATGCTTGGACATTCTCCACAATTTTCTTATGACCAGTGTTAATTGGGCGGACACTAGGTGGCGGTAATGCACTTTCTGTTAGTTGCCAACTACCTTTAAACTCCAAAGAAGAACAAGTAGAAGATGCATTCGATGAAAAAGGAAATATGACCAATGGCAGAAAGTCAGACTGAAGCGGAGAAAAGAATAAGATCAAAACATTCAAGGTGTTTGACTAATCGACTAGTCGCCAAAATAATCGCTGACTAATCAACTACCAAAATAATCATTAGTTGCAGCCCTAGTCGATACAAAACCGTATATTTCACTTCATCAATACTGATATAAAAAATTCTTGCCTTTTCAAGGAAAGTCACCATTGTAGAGTGTATGTAAATGTCTTCATTGCAAGTGAATAAAGACAATAAATAAAACTCAAAAACAAATACTTAAAATGCTTTTGTCATACTAAAATATACTGACAAGGAAAAAAAAACAAGATCATATAAATTTTCAAATTATCAAATAAAACTACAGAATAAACGTATATATAATGTATATGTACAAAGTGCGTTAAGCTGCATGGAACCATTAGGATCCTACTCATGCCAGTAATTATGACTTGACCTCTGATTGGCTGCTATAATCATGTGACCGAGGAGGAATACTCTGAATGGGCTTCACACACAGATTGCCTTAAAACTCTGAGAAGTGAAAACAAATCGCATGTTTTGTAACGGAGTGGTGTCTCTCTATATTCCAAGTGTCAAATCTGATATTTGGACTGAAAGAGATCTAAGTATACACACACACATCGCTACAGCATATTAAAATGATTGCACAGATACAGAGGAGCACACATATAGAACTCATTTTCAAAGAATAAAAACTTATTTCTAGAACAGAAAAATTATGGCACATTAGGATTTTTCGTTTCACACTTTGATTTCATTACATGTTGCAGCTTTAATGCAACATATATTTTATAATGTTAACAGCAGCCTGCTTTCTTGTAGCGGCTTGTTTCAACTTCCCAGCAGGTGATTCTCAGTAAGAAAAGCATCTTCACAGCTGGCAATGCTCCAGAGGGGGCCTGAGCACACCACATGCAGGACATGATGCAGCAGTTACACCTCATACCACACACTTCTCTTCACAGCACGACAGAAGAGCTCTTCCGTTCATAATCAAAATAAAAAGTATGACTCGTATTAACATCAAGGCTGTGGAGTATTACAAGCTCTATGCATGCCAGTCTAACCAGCAAAGACTTGATTAGTTATGATGAGCAGTGAAAAGATAAAGAGTAGCATCGCCGAACACTGTGACCAGTTGTAAATTTCAAACAGATAAATGAGATAACGGCTGGAGCGAGATAATGTGAGCAAACGGAGACAGTTTATTCTGAGCAGGCTCATTCCAACCAATCATTCTGGTTTCTTTACTCCAATAACTTGTGAATAAAGTATTTAGATGCATTGCAGCTTCTAAATATTATTTTAAAGCTTTCACATCTGACTTGCATATAATTATTTACTATTTCTGTTTAATTAAACAGATGTAATTAATCCTGAATATTTCACTATGAGCATAAACCTGTATTTTGGCCCTTTAGGATTACATTTGCAGTGAGTAAATGTAGATACAACACATAAGTAGTTTTCAAAAAGCATGAAACATGGTGGAAATATGAAAAGCAACATCACTTGAACACAACACATTTCTGGCTCATTCAGGCAATAACAGTTTTAGCTTTAAACGTTCCATTTCTGCATAACATCAAAAAAATTTCAAAGCTACAGCTCTGTGTGTGACTGAAAATATGCGAGACATGAAAACAACTTGGTCACATTTAAGCCGAATGATTTATGGTGGACAACAAATCAGATACGTTTTCAATCAAGCATATTTTCTCTGAATTTTGTCATAATAAAATCTATCCGTTGCCTGACACCAATCAAACCCAAGGACACGGATGCTCAGTGTGACTTTTCCCCGATCTACTACGGATTAAAATTGGTATGTGTCCCTTATTGTAATTTCTGAATGGGGGCAACCTTAAGCCCCTTTCAGACTTGCTCTGAAAGACTTTGACCCTCATGTCTGAAAGGTTAATGTGGGGACATTAACCTGGGACGGGGAGATGGAAAGGCGGATGCAACCGCTCAAAGCGATGATGTCATTTCCTACAAAATCTAAACACAGAAGACCAGAACCTAACATGAGTAACTGAGGTAAGAAAATTCCAAGAAACTGGTGAGATAAGAAGTAAAAAAAAAAAAAACTCCTGGCAGCAAGGACTGATGAAAGTATATGAAAATGTGTGCCGAGTACATATGCAGCGCGGGATTCTGTTTATGACGCATCCAATCCAAGTTGGAGGAGCACCAGATAAATAAAACCAAACAGCAAGTGATTAACAAGCTCAAAACTATGAAGCGGCAATACCATGAGGTCAGCAACCATAATAGATAAACGTGGAACCAGACATCGCGACAGTAAACGAGCCGTTCTCAACACCAGATAAATTCTATGCCGATCTAATAGGTTTTGTTGATGTCATTGTTGTCACGGTCGCACAATGATACATCATATCCAATTTCCAGGATGACAGTCTTACACGGACATTTACCGCCCATGTAAAGTGCGGACATTACCCGGTTGCTATGTCTTTAGTTACGATAGTTCTGAAGGCAAACGTTGGACTAACCAAAGGTACCAGCAGGACGTATGGGATAAATTGGCTGGTGGGTGCAGCTGGGTTCTGGCATCCTGCTCTTAAATGCCATCAGTTTTCCTTGCACCAACCTTTAAAACAACGTATTTACACCTCCAGCATTCCAAACAACATTTTCAAGCCATACTGATGAAAAAATTCAGGCAGAAAAACACAGTCTCTCCTCTAGCACACATCTAAATGAAGGAGTCATAGGTTCCCCAAACTGCAAACTGCTGTGTTTACACGAAACTGGCATGTGTATGCAGGTTAGCGGCTGCACTGCAAGGCAACTTGCAGTGCTTTAAGAAGCCTCATTACCATCAGCGCTCTGGTGCCTCCACTCCAGTAGTCTCTGCATAAACTGCAGCCTGGAGTAGAACTTATACTACAGATTGTCATAAACAATAACACCTGATAAGCAGAAGACTGAAAGCAACACCTTTTCCCACCTTTCATTGTGTGGTTTCATTACACAATGTAAACGTCTTTAAAAACCCGAGTGGTACCCCGAAAAAACAGCGCCCAGGTCAACGGGCCTGTTTGATGTTTTAACACTGGGGGAGGCAACTCCAGTCCTTGAGCCCCACAGTCCTGAAAGTGTTTTCCCTGCTGCAACACACCTGGCATACATCAGGATCAATTACGAGACTTGCACAGTGTTTGACATGAAACTCAACATTACCACTTAATTCTGGTTAATTAGCAGTTGATTTGAGTGAGTGTGTTGCAACAGGGAAACAACGTTTGCAGGTTGGTGGTACTGCAGGACCAGAGTTTTACATCTCTGTTCTAACAGATGCCAAAAATGTCCTCTCAGTGTTTAAAAGTCTACTTCAAGCCTGGTACTTTTGTGAGACAATGCAATGACGCTGCTGCAAACTGATGCTCATACAAGATTTTTAAAGGCTGATTTATTATTATTTGTTCACCATTTGTTCTTTAAATGTTCCGAAACTTTTGATCATGTCCCTTCATCAGGTGGACTAAAAACCTTCAGACTGTTTGTCGGGGAAAGTTCCTTTCTGCATCAAGCTGTTGATCCAGCGGAGCTCTGTAAAGAAACACGGTTCTGGATGATTATCACCACCTTTCCGTGTGTAATCCTCTGGCTTTCATTTGCTGTCTTTGGCGTCTGATATCACAGACATTTGTTTGATGGGAAAACAGAAAATGCTCGTAGCTGTTTTGTTTGCAGGAGTGGCTGCAGAATCCCATTTCTGCAAGCCGCATAGAAAGAAGTGCTAAATGAAAAAAAGACGAAAGTTGTTTGCTCAAATTCTTGTTCCATAAACCGCAGCATGATTTCTTTCCTAAAGACGAGCCGCTTACTGGCTGGATTCCCACAGCTGAGAGGATTTTCTTATCAATATCAGAGCACAGTGGCTTTGACTGCTTCAACTGCTGAGTGTGGTGAAAGTATGTGGACACCATTTCCTTTCAACTTACAGCAAATATTCAGCAATTTTTAAACTTTGATTACTTAAATCACAGCTTATGAAGAATAATATCAATGCTAAGGGTTAATGTCATGGTTAAAATACTCAAAGTATACAGCCCCGTCTTGGAGTGTTTGATCCATACCTTTATTACGAGTCTAAAACCCAATTAAACTCAACGCAGAAGATGATACGAAGACAGACGGTTTTGTCCACCTCCTGCATTAGTTATACATGTAGTTTGGTCAGTTTTTAAGTGTTTAGCCATCAGTCACTTAATGCAAAAAGCGGGCGACTCCACTAGAAATAGCAGGGGCTGTGATGCGTTAGCCCACACAACTAGCAAAAGGAGCTAACCAGAGAAGACAATGAGGATGATGACACCAAATAAAGAGAAGCAAAAGCAGAAGTTCAAAAAAGAAAATAAGGAAAAAAAGTTTCCATTCGTCTAATTTAAGTTCAGACTAAAGTAATCAAACCAAGTTGAGAGTCGCTTCCACCCACCCAGTGCAGATATACAACTCACACACATCTGCACAAACTCACTCTTTAATACATTGAATTATTCATTACTGAATTTATGTACTGCATTTTCTGTTTCTAGTAAAACGAAAGCAAAGCCTGTTTACTTAAGTTACAGCTTATGAAATTCAGGCCTGAGACGGTTTGCAGTTAAACCCAACGGGGTTTTTTATGCTGCTATAAACAACGGTGACTGAAAATAAAATAAGTTGCTTTGACTTTGAATTTTAGTTAAACTACGGCAACACAAAAAATGTGGTCAATTAAAAAATGTGTTCAACAAACGATGTCCACAACCTCAGCAGGTTACGTGAATAAATACACAACCGTATATTATCTCAGGTCAAAAAACAGACACACAACACCTGGCTTTGAATATTTGAACAAATATTTCATCCTAATGCTTTTTGTATTTCTTCCATCTGGGAGTTTTTCTTTGCACGGGTTAGTAATTTAAACTAAAACAAAGAAAAGCCAAATGCTACTGAGGTTCAGCTGCAGCAGCTTTGTTTTCACACACCCTAGCAGCTTACAGTCAGACTCACACCTCACAACAGGAAATAAGAGGTGCTGAAAGAAAACACAGCACCTTTGCTGCACACAGAGCTGAGTTCAGAAGCACCAGAAACCTTTCTACACTTTACTCATTCCCCCTAATTTCGATTGCCGGCAGAAGAGCCTGCACTTAAACTGCTTGCATAAACCATTTAACAACATCTGAAATTAAACAGGAAAAAATCATTAAAAGCTGCATAACAAAAGTGCAAGTGTGCACAGCGCTGCTTAGTTTGCTATTTGATCAATACCGAAAGGTCATGTTTGTACAGAAAGGCTGCTTTCAGCAGGTTAAAAGAAAAAATCACTGTGGTGATTAAATTAAAGCAGTAATTTGGGTGCCATGTGATTCCACAGGGGAGAACCCTCAACTGGGGGGGGGTGTTGGGGTCTCGCATCCAACTGTCACGGGGTTCTTTCCAAAACTTCAGGCAAGCAAAAGCTGTTTCATGTTTGTGACATTTATTTGCTCACCTTCTGATAATATCCATGTTTCTAAAGAGTCCAGTTCCTTTTGTACAAATCCTGGGCGGATGTCCAACCCAGCACTCCCCCATCACAGCGAGAATCCCTCTTCTTCCGCTATCAGCCCCTCCCACTAGGCTCATCATCCAATTAAGGGTGAAAAACAAAGCAATATACAATAACTACTGAAAACCCCCCAAAAAACACATCTTTGTAAAGCTGAAGTTCTACAATTAATTTCTACATAATTTAAGTCACTTTCAATAAAGAAATACCCATTTGCCTTCATTTAATTCCCCTAATTAATGGCAACACAGAACACCTTGACCAACATCACATGACAGGTATTGCCTACTTAAGAACACCAAAACCTTCTGCTCAGTTTTGCCAAATCACGACACATGCGGTCTGCATGCCATACTCCTCATCTACTAGAGTGTGTGTTTAATGTTTGTGTGCAATGTATGCCTAAACTATGCGAGATCCACCAAGTGTGCACACTTTGCTAAGCTACTCAAACAGAAAAATGTGAAAATAATGACAGAAACATGATGTCCATTTTAAATGAAAGACGGCAGAAGTGAGGTGTGTGTGTGTATATATGTGTGTGTGTGCGCATGCACCGCTCACAGTCGGATGGAACGTTGGCACTGCTCCGTGGCACCAACATAGGGGGAAACTGACATAAGCTAAGAAATCAGAAAAGTGCTCTTTAAATATCACATGACAGCTACATAATTCACCATCATGAATCATTTTATTCCTGCTGATCAAATCCTCAAACGCAGCATGAGGCTTGCACACTGACATCGCAGGGGAGAGGAATTAGCCGTCTCCAGCCATCACCCCCAGCTGGGCCAGAAAATCAACCTGACAGTCCTCCAGTCGCAGGGCATGACAGACAGAAGAATGGTTAAAAGTAAGAAATCCAATCAGCAACAAAATATTCCATGAGGGGAGCATGGAGAAGCAGCTGTGCTAGCTCTGCCACATGATGTTAATACTGACCATCAAATATCAACTAGTCACTTCCTTAATCCTTTATTGTTTATTATGTTTGTCTTAAAATATCAAGTTAATAAGTGAAAAGAAAATGTGAAATGTTTATTAAAAATTAAAGAAAGCTATTCTTTATGTCCCATCAGGTCAACTTAGAATGCATAGTATTACATTTACTATTGCTTCCTGGTCATATTCTACATTTATGTGTTATCACTGGTGTTTTAAGACCTGCGCTAATAATCTGACACATTCTCAGAAACAAATAATGTTAGATTTGTTTATATATACAGATAAACTGTAGAAAAATACCATTCAGAAACCATACAGAAAAACACCATGGCAGTCTGCCATCTTGAAACGGCAGCCACCAGAAAGCATCGAGATCACCTATCCCAGGTAGAAATAATCCACTGTACTGCCTAAATTAGCCTTAAGCTAACTTCCTTTAATTGGGTTTGGTTAGTGTTGCTCGTTTGCAAGGGGAGCATAAGAGGATTGTGCTAAAATACAGCAGCCTCGTTGGTGCAGAAGTGTTCGTTTAAGTGGTTTCAGTAGCTTTCAAAGTCACAGTAAACGTAAAAATCTTATAGTGTAGCTGAACTGCAACTGAAAGCTGGAGTTTACCAAGACTTTGACAGCTACTGGAACTACGGAAGTGTTTAGTTCCACCAAAGACACAGAATAATTATAAGTATGTATTTTGCCATATTATGAAATAGCAAACCTCTTTAACTATATGAACACATAATGTGGTATAGGATGACAGTTTTATTAGGCCTTTTGAGCCATGGTGGCGATTGTTGCTGCATTAGCTGTTTGAAAAGATGAGCACATTCCTATTAATATACGATTTTAACAGTAGATGGGAGTAATTCTTACACCATATCCCTTCAAAAAATGTATATATTTTTCTTTTGGAAGGTCATTGACGAGAAAGTTAACTTGTTTCTTGAAAGGTATGAAAGTATTCTGTAGAATTAATCACAAACAAAGGAAAATGTAATCAAATCTTGGTTTTCATCAACTTTTTCATTACTGAAATTGGTGAGTTGGATTGTTCTGAGGGGCTGCTGATTTTACATCCTTTAGACAAACATCATTCCACTTTCAAAGTTTCTAAATATCTTCAATTACTTTAAAAAAAAATGTCAATGCTTCATTCTGTCCAAAGAAACTATTTCATAAAATTTAAGCAAAGTTGCTGCAGAGCTGTGGGCGGTGCCTCATCAGGCCACAGTAGCCAGCCAATCAGAACAGAGCTGGCTTTTCAGAAAGGGGATTAGGGTCAGCTGCCTTAACTTCTATTTTTTCAGCCAAAGTTTAAAAATACAGGAACAAATGACATCCCACAAGACATTTCATGGGGCCTTTAAAGTGAGAAACACAGCTTTGACCTTGGCGAAGGAATGCAGCTTCTGCTGCTGTTTGTAATCAGGTGCTGGTGGATTCATGTTACATACTGTAGCCGGTTTCTGACAGACAAACTCAAGATAAGCTACAAAACTGTGTAAATTAAAAAAAGAAAAGGCTAGTAATTATTTTCTGACTGTGCTCATCTCAAATGTGAATGCTTCTCTACATATAAACAAATACAATTTGCCTTAATGGAACACTACTTTATGTTGGTTATTGAGTTTAAAAAACGGCTCAATCTGAAGCAGTAATCTGAAGCTGTAATTAAATCATCTCTCAAAATGCTTTCAAAATATCTTGAGAATATAAATAAAACAAACACATGAGGTCCAAACTTGTTTCAAAACAGACCTAAAATCTGAAAGCATGCCGCCCCCTTCAGGAGTCAAGCTCTGCTCAATTTTTAATCAAAAGAAAATCTTCTCAAGCAAATCTGCGGAAAATTTACATCAATAGAGCTTCGTTCCTTTCAACTTAGCCCTCTGTGTCTGCCAACGCAGAAAAAAAGCGAGAAGATTAAATAATTTTTCATGCAGTGCTGGGAACAAACCTGTAATTCAATGTGTCAAACATTTTTATCACTTTGTTTTTTAAGTTTTTTAAGAAAGTAGCACAACATTTCGACATAATGGTACTTTGAAAAGACATCCAACTTCCTTATAAACTAGAGATTGGTAAAGATTGATATAGTTCAATTTCTGCACCTATGGCATGGTAATGCATTACCTTGTTTTAAACAGCAGTCAGTACCACTGCAAAGTGGTGTCAATTTACCAAGTGGCAAATGTTTATTTATGTTTATAAATGTTAAAGCAGCTTCTCCTCTTCGTGAACTTTCTTCATTCACCCGGAATTTAAAAGCAAAAACATTCGCATTTTCCCTGACATTAAAGGGGACAAAAAAATCCCTTCTCCACAAACTTTCTCTGAGAAGTGTTTACTTTATTTCAAACACAACTTTGTAAATAGCTATGAGAAGTGGACGGAGGACGAGGTTCAGCCTCTTTGGAGTGTCTGAGTCGGAAACTTGAAAGTACAGAATGTAGGCTAAAACTAGTGGACAAGCTAGCACAGCTGAACGAAGGGGGAACAGAAAAAAATTCAGGAAAAGTTCATGAAATTGACGAACAAACCACTTGCTATATTAGCACGTAAGTCATGGAATACGTTTTCTGGATCTTAAAGAGCGATGGAAACGCACCGTAAGATCCAGTAAAGATCCAGACAAGCTGCTGTGTTGCTGAGCCTAAATCCCCCCTTTGGAAGATACTGTAAAAAACTAGAAATTCTGCCATTCTTGAACTAGCGTTATATCCCCAAACACCCCCAATCCTCAGTTTCCCTAATCCTGGAATGCATAAACAGATATAGAAACATTCAAGTATAACGTCATCATGTGACACATGTTCAGGTCATGACCTTCCATGCACATTTGATTAGAGATCAATGGGATGAATATTTTCAGAGATATAGCCAAAACAGTGTTCGATGTGGGCGCCACCTGGTGGCCAATCTGAAAATGATAAATGGAATCAGTTCATCCTCTCTATGGTATCCACACATGCAAAACATGAAACTCTGCGGCGGACATGGCGAACGCGGCGGAGGTGGCCATGGTGAAACCATAATATCCCCGACACACTGCTAAATATAACGTTTGATCCTACTAGAGCAAAGTTTGGTTAGTAAAAAGCAAATACAATAGTATCCTTTAACTTAAAGATTACACATAAAACTGTCAATTATCTGATTATATAAAGTTACAGCTATTGCCATTGTTTGAAGTCATTTCTTTCTTGTTCTGACAAACTTATAACACAGTTTGTATTTTATATTCAGCATAATTGAGATCACCAGACATGTCAGCAGGCAGTAGCAAATAGGAGGTCATTACCACAGTAATGGCAGCACCTCAAGATGTCGCATGGCATTAAACTACTGCAGGATCCTTCTACAAATAGTGTAACGAGGACTGAGCCAACAGGGCATGAAAATAAAATACAGAAAGTATTCTGGATTCAGTTTAACAAAGGGCAGCAGACATGCAGGAAATCTTATATTAGCAACTGTGTGGCAGGTAAAATATTATCACATGTCAAGCATAAATGAACAGCTACATACGTCTAAAGCTACTCATAATTTATAAAAATATCTACAGCTAATTTACAAAGCTAAGTCGTCGTGTGATTCTGTTGTTTGAGGGCATGTTAGCAGCACAGGGTCCCACTGTTTGCCTCCAGAATCTTACAAATGCCTTCCTGTGCTTGTTGACATGACTGCAAAGTGATGATAGATGGCTTCGTTTTACCGTCTTCATGATTATAACTAAAGAAGAGTGAAAGTTGGTTTTATGCAGGAGAATTTTTTACCCACAGTAAGAGGATTCAACACTGCCACGGAGGTAGATTTTCATGAGCATGGCATTTAAAATGCTAAATGCCACAGTCTGAAATATTGACCTGAGAAATTAATGTTTTATCTTTGCTCTTCCCAAAATAAATAAAATAAACATAATAAAATGTTAAAAAAATAATTTTAAGTTAAATAACTAAAGATGACTTTGTAATAACTAAATGAGTGAATCGATTAGTTATAAATCCATCGTTTTTTATTTTCCTGGCAGCATTTCTATGTTCAAATCGTAGACAGACAGAGATTGATGAAGATGGATGAAGACGGGCGAAGACAAACGGAGATGGAGGGAGACGGACGCAGATGGACTGAGATGCATGAAGAGGGACAGAGATGGACGGAGACGGATGGAGAAGGATGGAGATGGACTGAGATGGACGGAGACGGACGGAGATGAACGTAGAGGGACAAAGAGGGACGGAGAGGGACAAAGACGGACAGAAATGGATGAAGACGGACAGAGATGGACTGACATGGACTAAGACGGTCGGAGCCTCTCAGCAGGTTTCCGAAAGGCAAAAGTGAAGCTCGTTGGGCGGTTCCTAAAATCACCATCTTGGCAGCATCACACGTCCATGGCTCCTCCTTAAGAAATAATTTTGCTTTCCATCCACAGAACATTCTTCCAAATGTAAAGAATTCAGAACCACATAGTTGCTTCACAACATATTAATAAGATTGGACAACTATGAGAAAGACTGGAATCACTTCCTCCAAACACTCAGAGACCTAAGAACTTCTGGAACAAAGTTATTACACAAACCAACATCTGTTAATATCTCCAGTAATGCACTGCTTTGTCACAACAGTTGTCCAGATGAGATAAACAAGAAATTGTCTTTAAATTTCACATTTCATGGGTTTTTTTTAAATAGATATTTGAAGTTCTTCCAAAGTGCTTGAAAGGGCAAAGTAAATTGAGGGCAGTTTAGCTGGTAGCAGAGTGCAATCTGTCTCACTATATGCCTTCTCTATAATAATTGGCTGTGACTTGCTTTCTCAGCATCAGCTTTACTGAAAGTTTCAGTGACTTTTAACTGAATTGCACCTAATAAAAATGATCCTTTACTGTATAAACTACAGATCATGATTGAAACTATTCCAAACATCTCTGAGTCAACTCACAGCTTCCAGATGGATAAATACTCATCCTGTATTATTTACAGCTCATGCTTCTGCATGCTAAGGAGGGAAATGGAAGCTGATGGAATGCAATGGCAAGACGTCTGGGAAAATGCCTTTCTCTGAAAAACCTAAACAGCCATCAAAACAGATACTACCACAGACAAAGTCTGCAGAAATGTGATCCTTAATAAGTCTTTCAGAAGCTCATTTCAGACAAACACAAGCGTCTCACTGGTGTAGATCCATACAAATTTATTCTTATTCTGCATATGATAATATAGCTTTAAGCACAATCTTGAATCTTTTTATACTTTAATTTGTTGATTAGCTTGTTGATACGACAGCCAGCTCCAGCCGTCTCTTGCTGCTTCGATTAGTCTTTTTATTTACTTTGGATTTCTGCCATAACATGGTGCTTCCTGGCAGAGAGCCTGCTCATCAGACTCATTTTTTATACGTTTGTATAGTCAATTTCTTCTTTTTATTAAGCTGTTGGTCCGTGTTCATTTGCAGCAGCCATACTTTCCCTTTTCTAATGCTGTCGTCTCCTACGTCAGCTGCCCCGAAGTCACGCACGGTGGAATAAAACTGCCTTTCATTTCCACTATACTTTAGCTCACACATGCATACTTTCTTTCAAAGTAAGAATGCAAGTATGCAAGTGTGAGAATGAATTGTGGCCTAAATGGTGCCTCATACAATTTAGTGGTTTGTATTTGTATTTATCTGCATTTGCAGCTGGAGTCCAGTTGTTCTTCCTGAGTCAATCCAACATGGTGTTGATGTTGAATTTTGGTGTCATGTTACTGGAGCAGGAAGTAAACCGGAAACTTGCTTTGATGTCTGGCTTAAACCGGATGCACATGACAAAGTTTGTGCAAAAATGTAGTTTTATCCCTCTAAAATTTTACTTGTAATTATAAGTCTTTTTTACACTTAAGGGGTTCTTTACTGGGTTATTGGTTTTGGAGTTAAACAACATAAAAAGCAGCTTCTCAACATACCCAAGTTTGACTCCTTACTGACGATCTAAACCACACTTTATTTCAGATACACCAGAAGGTTCCATTTACACCAGGAAACATTTTGTTTCTGCATCCTACCTTGCAGCTGGTAATCCACAGAGATGTCCGAGGGGCCCTGCAGCAGAGCCGACCTGCGGTAAACTACGTGGACCCTGCCCTGGTCCTCCAAGTCCTGGGCACCTTTTTCCAGCGGCTCGATAAAGTACTCGTCAGAGTCGGTCCGGATCATGCCAGCCTGCAAAACAACACCGGGTCAGCGGCTGGACAGAACCAAAGCACTCATACATTAGTTAGGAAAGGAAAGGCTGCAGTCCTAAAAGGATCATCTTTAATTATCCGAACATCATAACAGGGCTGAAACAACCTAAAGACCTTTTTACGGATTAACAAAACCAAACGTCAGTGTCTTTTTTAAAGCATGATTATCTTGATATGATCAAATCAAAATGATTATGGCATTAAGCTGTAAAAGCAATTCTGAGAAAATCTTTTTCTCTGAGCTGATATGTAAATGCATCAGTTCTCTGAAGTCTCGGACAAAACTGAGTTAAATTAAGCTCATCCTGTCCTCTGCGTGTGCATAGACCCCACCAGAAGGTTCCACCAAACATTATCCCTGTGAAACACATGAATAATGCAGAAAGAAACAGACAGATGTGCTGATGTTATTTTCTGTTATTTATTCAGAAAAAATGGTGTGTTTGAGTGTTTCTTATGACTGCATTAGAATTCTGTCTGTGTACCACGGTTGCATGTCAAGATTCTTCTCCTGCAACTTCTCATCTATTTATGATTATCACATGGTTACCTAACAACCACCAGTGGTGATCAGAAAGCTCGAAATCATTAGTTACACACTGGCACAAAACTGCTTTGTGATGGCTACCTGCAGCCGTCGGATTTCGGCAATAAAGAGCTGGTCATGCCCTCTATCATTAGCAGAAACAAAAAGCTGCAATTTTAGCTGAAATAATATCCAACCTGGATGTGTGACTCAGTCCAAATCTTGTTCAAAAATATACTGAAGAACTAATCACTACAAAAATCATCCACAGCAGCTACTTTTCTGTAATCACTGGCAAGTCATCTGATTCTACAAACCAGTTTACAGAAAGGTTTTGAGGTTTTCTAAAGCACAGCTTGAAAGGTTCATCAAAATGATTTAAAAAAATACTAGCAAATGTAGAACTTCATGAGACAAAAAAAAACTGAGAATACTAATAAACTAAGATATTCAAAAGACATGAATGCAAAACTGTTTTAGAAGTGGTGAGGGTGTCAACACTGGGTATTAAACAAGAACCAAGCAAAGTTGAAAACATTCAATTCTCAATCACTCCCAGTCACCACAGGGGTCCCCCAGGGCTCCGTCCTGGGGCCCTTGCTGTTCATCCTCTATTCCCTCCCCCTCGGTCATATTTTCAGAAAACATCTCATTCATTTTCACCATTATGCGGATGGCACCCTGCTCTCTCTCCTCTAAATCAAACTCCACTCTCCCACCTTCCTTCCTCACAGAATGTCTTCATAAGATTAAGTCCTGGTTAACTTTAAACTTTCTTAAACTAAACAGTAGTGTAACAGAAATGTTATTAATCGGCACCAAATCCTTTCTCTCTAAATCTAATAGTTTCTGTATTCCCATTGATGACTTTTCCATCTCGCCATACTTGTTCACAATCTGGTCACATCATGTCTAGATTATTGTAACTCTCTTCTGTTTGGTCTTCACTCCACAAACTCCAACTGGTTCAGAATGTAACAGCTTGAGTCCTCACAAGAACCCCATCCATCACATCATCCCCATCTTACAGTAGCTTCGCTGGCTTCCCGTCACCCACCGCATTCACTACAAAATACTGCTGTTAGCTTATAAGTTCATCCACAATCCCCCTCTATATTTTTCTGACCTCATCCATGTCTCCAAACCTGTCTGTTCCCTCAGATCCTCCTCTTCCATCCAGCTCACCTTCACCCCTGCTTTCAGCTGCTCTGCTCCCCATCTCTGGAACTCACTGCCCCTGACCACCGCAACTGACTCTATTCACCTGTTCAAATCCAAACTCAAAACACATCTCTTCAAACTTGCTTATTCATTGTAAAATCCACATTACTATAATCACTGTTTTATGTGTTTCTATGTATTTTATCTTTTGGTTTTATTGTTTTGGTTGTATTTTTACTGTAAGGTGACCTTGAGTGAAAGAAAGGCACTTTCAATCAAATGTATTGTTATTATTATTTATTATTATTATTATAGGATTTTACATTCACTCATGGACTGTGGCTCACTAGTCTGCAAAAAGTTTGTCATCAATAAGGTTTAAGAAATGAATAAATAAAAGAAAAGTAACCTTCAATATATATACACGTGTTGTTACTCTAACACACCAGTCTCAAATGAAAAAGATCCAACAGCTGATGACATTTCGCAAAATGATTTATTAGTATGAGTCAGGTGTGTTGGGGCAGGGACACATGGAAAACCAGGATAAGAAGCAGGACACTTCTGGTTTAGAGAAAAACCTTGAAAAATATTCAGAAATTTTGAAGGTTTAAAGGTCAATGACGGAAACCACTGCCAGATGGTCATGATCTTCACCCCTTCAGGCAGAACTACACCAAATTCCAAAATTCATATTCTATATCCATAACTTATATGGTCAGAATATAAACCCAGGGGCTTAAAACTGCCTTGAAAATCATTTTCAGACAACACCATCGCTGCATCCGAAATGTTTCCTGAAACAATTTTTCACAAAGAAATATATCCATCCTTATGTCAATCCTTATATCAATCCTTATGTTTTCTGGACATCTGGTGATTTCAAAAGGACAGAAAGATGGTGGACGCGCATATTCAGTGGTCAGATGAGGGTGATGTCATCAGTGAAAGGTTGAAAAGCAACACCTGTCATATGAGGAATTTTAGCGTAACAGCACGGATAACTTGTACATGCCGCCGTGAAGCAACACCTCAATGGAAGAATGGATGCCATCAAACCTCATTCAGAACAAAACAATGTTTGATCGACTTGTCTGTCGTCAAGAAACAAAACAGAAAAAGACTAAATGTTAAACAGATTCAATATTTTATTCAACAAGAATGGCTGGAAATTCTTTGTATAACAATGAAATAACTTGCTTCCTCTGTTCTAAAGAGATTAATAAGTGTAACTGAAGGAAGGCTGATGCCACCAACAGGTAAACAAACCTGTTTAATAAAGTATGAGTGTGCTGCTGCATTTAAATCTACATCTTATAGATTCTCACTGTTTTTTTTTTTTCATTTTAACAATTGCAATATGCCAATTAACCCCGAAACTGAAATGGGACTCATCTCGACTTGGATATAATGAACAGCAGTTGTTGCTTTGCTCCAGTGCCCAGAGCGAAAGCAGAATTAAGATTTTCATCTTTTACTCTCAGGTTCTCATCCATGTTATCCTAACAGAAAACAGAAAAAGTAAATTTTGCAGCTGTATGTGGGCAGAGCGGCCTCTCGCGTACTCAGTTCGGCGTTGGACCGTCCAGCTTCGCTGTTGCACCTTGCAGCTGTAAACTCCCTCTGGCCTCTTCACTGACACTTTGTTGGACTACACATATGGTGCTTTGGAAGCAGCACTCACTCTGAACTCCCTTCCAACTCCCACAGTCCCAAATCAACCAACACTCCTCCTCTTCATCATTCCATTTACAATAATTGGCTGCACTTCCCTTTAAATCCTCAATTTAGTTTGCATGAAACATATTATATACTTATTGGCAGAATAGTACATAGAGATGAAGCTGCTGCTAAATGTTTAGCATCCAGCTGATCACTTAAAAACAAGTCTGGCTTGCTGTGATGATATGACATAACATGAGTCTAATGTGAAGACGCAGGTTTCTTCTGGCAACCCAACATGCTCTGCTTGCCAAATCTTCTAACCATGTGGTACCCTTTGAGCTGGTTTCATGTTTTGTTTGTCCAGTCACTTGGCATCTTTTCTCCACCTGGCAGCATTTGAGGCTAAAATGATTTTATAATGTGCCAAGTTTATCTATGATTGCTCAAACTAATGATAACAGAGTCTATAATCCTTCTACATATCTGTACGTGTTGCTTCTAAGCAGGTTTTTGACATTGGCTGCTTTTAACTCATTTTCTAACAGGATAACTTTGGGTTCAAACTATAAACAGTTCAGTTTGATACTATAATAATAAAACATTTTATACTTTACAGTGAGTGTCAATTAAACATCAATAAAACAATAAACTTCTCTAAAAATGAAAAAGTGTCTGCTGTCAGCGATTAAGCACATTGAAGTGCAATACCACCACCAACCACTGGGTGCAGTGTTTCAACCACAGCCATAAAAAATACCTGGCTTGTTGATAAAGTTGTTATAACTTTATTAGCCAGATTTCTTCGTCTAGTGTTATTATCTGGAAATTATTTAATAAATCAAATATAAAGCCTGAAAGCCCAGACTATCTGTCGATATATAGTCTCTATAGTTAGAAAAAAATGTTAAAGGATTCAAGGATTCAAGGAACTTTTATTGTCATACCAGCTCACATTAACATGTTTTATTAAAGCTTCATTTTTGCTTGTTTTCTGTACATCAGGATGCCCAAATTTTTTATGCAAAACTTGCTTAATACACCTGAATCAAATAAATGCTTGTTAAAAAGGTCCCTGCAGAGGTCGGTGACATGGAGATTTAGCCATTTAGTTGTTTTTTTGGGGGGGTTTTTTTGGTGTTTTTTTTTTTTTTTTACAAATGCAAACTTTGAAATTATTTGTAAGCGTTCGTTTACAGCTGCAAAATCTTTGACGTCATATTAGTCCCATAAATCCCGAGCAACAGTGTGCTCCTGTGCTATATCCACACACTCTCTGAAAATGTACTTTAATACATAAAGATGCATAACATGGACTACATGAATGTGCAGATACATAAAACTATGAGCGACATTACTCGTTACAATCCTAAGCGAACCGCAATCCAGCAGGTTTTCTGGTTCAGCTCACATTGAATCAAATCTAAAGGATTTAACAGACTTTCAAGTTCTGCAAAATGACTTGTTCGTTTGAGTCAGGTGTGTTGTAGCAGGGACACAAGGAAAACCTGCTGGATTGTGGTATTGGTAGGACTGAAATAAAGTTCACTATCATAGAGCATAGTGAGCCCTAAAATGGTGATGTCCCTGACCTAATTATTGCACGATACATTCCTTTGCTCCTATGCGTTTAATAAAATCAGTCAATATCTATAAAGTGCTTTTCATGCATAAAGATTGCAACAAAAAACACTTTACATTAAAAACATTGTACACAAAGAATTCCCCCTTAATCCATTAAGTCCCCCAGATATGCATGACATATCTCTGCTTGTCAATGAAAATGAATGGATTTCACTCGAATCAGGATATTTATAAAAGGGAAGATAATGCACCATTAAAACAGAAGCATATAGAAAGTGAAGTTGCCAGTGCAGGAGATGCCTCTCTTACGGATTCTGTGATAGCAAACAGAGTTTAAACCTCATCACATACATACACCAAAGTAAACCGGGCTAATTTAAAATATGTCACATAGGTGCCACAAACACCTTAGTCAGGTGCACAACCAAGTATGTGTCCAAATATAACCTTAAAACTGCAGGTTAATCTGTAAAAAAAAAAAAAAAAAAAAAAATCACTTTTCTGTTGCTGCAACCCTCGAATCAAATTTAACGAAATCGTCGGAGAGCATTTCCGACGCTGCTTTTTGTTTCTGCTTATCTCAGACCTGCAGACAACGCTTGCAGAGATGTTCTGTGACTCAGGACACATTATCAGCCTGCAGTGTAGCGAAGCAATTATACGCAGGAGCATTCTGAGACGAGGTCAGCAAATTTTACCAAGTGAATTGTTCCAAGAATTACACGATTAACCACTCAGTCAACCAGCCAGTTCTTCTATTTACTTTGTCCACATTTAACACAGACTCTTGTAAATTATTTTAAAATTAGCAAGAAAGCCGACTAACTAAATCTGGGGGGCATGATTTTGAAGTGTAATGAGCTCATTGCAAGGGCCATTTGTGAAATGGGTTTTGTTCAGAGTTCAGAAAGAACAGTTAATTGTCTCACATGTTGAAGGCCAGAAATGGAAATGAAAGTCTAAGTTCCTTCAATCTCTGAGAGCTTAAAAGTCCCTGAAATGTTGTGAAAGGTTCGGCTTCAATTTAGGCCCAGTTGAGCTCGAGCTTCCCTCTTTCTTCAAACAAACTGAGACGCTGTCTCCTGCCTCTCTTACGGCCTATTTATGGGTATAAAAGTGGACGGCCATGTAAAACGTTTCCTTGCATCATGACCTTCAGACTTTGGATTTATGTTTCTTAAATTTTTAAGTCAGTTCATCCACTAGTGGGCAGTGTTCAGTTCAGAATTCTGTGTTTGACACTGGTTAGCGCTAATCCATCCACTTCATCCAGTTCAGCGATGCAGGGATGCTGGAGTCTATCCGAGCAACCAGCAGGCAGAATGCAGGTACATCAGGGACAGTTTTTTTACAACAACTTACAAGCAACAAAAGAACAAAAGCTTTTTGCTCTTCTCAACTTTTGTCTTCAGGTGCTTTTAATTTGGCGGTTTCTGTGTATTATTTACTGTTCCTCTTCTTTTCTGTTTTTTTACGTTTGCCGATTACATGTCAGCTACAAGTTGACACTGCAACGATTTCCGGCAGTATGCATCATTTTCTGGGTCAAGTGACGGACAAACCCACTATTTTTTTTCTTGTCCAGCATGAAAGCAGAATGGTTGTCTGCTTTCTGTTTTTTTGCTCACAAATTTGCTTTGTCAAAAGGATCTTTATGTATTCATATATATACACAAAGATCCTCTTGATAGTTTGAATTCTTTAAGTAAATATTTATTCCACAGAATTTGTCAAGCTAGACCCGACCAGAGAGAACAGAAAAAGAACAGAAGACAACAGAAAACAAAAGAGATAACAGAACACAAAAGGGGAAACGCTGCAATCTGACCACACACACTATACCATCCATCACACCTGAACGTAAATATAAAGCATATCTCATGGCTTCTGCAGGAAAATGAAACCAGCAGGAGCACCAGAGATTAATGAGCTAAATGTGTAAACACAAATAAGGAATATGGCTGTTAGTGAATAATCCTAATACTTAGTGTCGGTGACAACGTGCAGAACATACGGGGTGAAAAGCGCCCACAGAAACA
Organism: Pseudomugil tenellus; assembly: GCA_037177515.1. Classification (NCBI taxonomy): domain Eukaryota; kingdom Metazoa; phylum Chordata; class Actinopteri; order Atheriniformes; family Pseudomugilidae; genus Pseudomugil; species Pseudomugil tenellus. The sequence continues at coordinate 2,864,989 of JBAMHX010000013.1, forward strand.
TGAACATGCTGAGGTAAACCAGTCTACCCAAAGGTCAGAGGCGGTGTTGAGGGGGTCATCTGAGCATAATGCGTGTAACCAACGGACATATATGTCTGCTTCAGTGTCCTGCAGGGAGCATGAGTCCACCAGGCCTCACACCAGTCCGCCCGGCCTCACACCAGTCCGCCCGGCCTCACACCAGTCCACCAGGCCTCACACCAGTCCGCCCGGCCTCACACCAGTCCACCAGGCCTCACACCACTCTACCTGAATTCAGAGCATTTCCATTATAATTTATCGAACCGTACTGGTACACTTTTTGGACTTCATTGTTGGGCCAGGCCTGTCGGGCCGTGCGGGTAGCATGAGGTCTGCAGGCTGGTGTCCAATGACTGGCTTGCAGCCACTACACAGCGATGTACACAGTAATGATAATTACTGCCTCTCCAGGTCGTCTTGTCTTGTCAGACGACGTCGTCTCCGGATTTGTGCCGTGAGTTTATTACTCATTATTAGCCTTAACCCGAGCAGCAGGTAAAAGGCTGCTTCACCGCCTTCCATCTGGTCTCTGTCGTCTTCTTTGGTATCTCGGAGAACATATTTTTAATTTTTTTTTATTATAAAAATTAAACCATACATTAAATCTCGGAGAACGTGTTGTTTTGTTGTGTCGTTATCAGATGACATCGGTAACTTTCTAGAAGGAATGCGCCGGGGGAACCCTCCCACAAAAGAGCGTCTGGACTTAGACTGGAATTGCAATGGAAAAGCATTCCAGCGGAGTAGAGCGCTCCCCGGTCGGTGGAGTACGGCGGACTAAATGATCATGGAAATCCGCCGTAAGACAGTTCGTTGCGCACCCAGATATGTTCATTCTGCCTCTGAAATGTTCACACCTTTGTGCTGCTTAATCATAATAATCCCAGTTTTCTATAATCAGATTCTTCTGGCTGCAAAACCTTTTCTCTCCATCTCCCTCATGGAGAGAATCAGTTGCTCCCCAGTTGTCTGACCAGTTCAGAGCTGCACAGTCTTCAGAACGAATCTTTTCTCCTCAGCTTTTACTTGTTGTTCCACAGCTCGTCTTTGCCTTCTTAGACCCCGTTTAATCCATATATTTTACTGTTTTATTATTTATTTGCCTGTGGGTGTATTTTATGTTGTTACATTGTTATCTGATGTTTAACTCTGTGTTTTGCACTTTTGTTAACTGAGATTGTTTTTAAATGTGCTACAGGAATACATTTAACTTGCCTGCTGCAGATAAATTGTCATAATTGGAGAAAAGTTTTGACTCGGTCCAGTGGTGCCGCATGATCTGCTGAAAATGTCACGATTCAAAAACAAATATTAATGACACACAAGAGCAAAGATAAGACTGAAAGGCACATTTTAATATTGATCAAATTCGATCCACACTGTCTGCTACAGCAGGATTTTTTGGAGGGAATTAAAGTTTTTGTTTGATGCGCCAACTGTTTTTTCACTGATTTTCTTTTAATGGAAAAGTTTTCCATGCAACAACTGCTACAAAAAGCCTGATCAATGTAATCAATACATGTGGATTCCATGGATGTTAACATCCTTTCATCTGAGACTGCAAACAACAGATGAAACAGATGCAGAAAGTAGAGTATCTCATTAAATTTCTATCCATGTAAACATAGACAACCACTGTGTGATATCAATATCATGCTGAAGCAGTGCTGCTATGTGTTAAAACTAAAATCCTCCCATGTCTCAGCCAAGGCAGGCGCTGAGCTCTCTGCAGTTCAAATAATTTGATATATATAAGCCGTCCAAGAATGAATCTTTTCTTAAAGTGGAGGCGCTGCATTTTCATTTTGGTCTCTGTGATTAACTCTTGTTGTAAAAAGAACGGTTTAGAAATGAATTTCAGCTTAGTGTAAATTCTTATCTTTTCACAGGCTCGGATGAGCTTAAAGGTTGCAGTCAGGAAGTGAGAATTTGAATAACAGCATGCTCAATGTGGTTATAGCAACTCTGCGATTCATTTCTTTATTAAAAAAAAAAATCATACAGAATTACTGTCTCCTCCCATTTTGCTCCAAACAGCATCAAAAGATGAAAAAAAAACCCTTAGACAAGTTAGATCTAAAACACAAATGGGGATAACAAGGTGGGGATTAGCAGGATGCAGTTAGACAAGGCAACTTGTAGCAATAGCATGTTAGCATTAGGGTCATGTAAATATTTAAATACAATCTAAGATGAACAAAAGACAACTCTAATATATATAGTATAAAAATAAAAATATACAAAAGAAAAAAAATGACCTGGCTCAAATTTCACGATTATTGGGATTGATGGAGCTTAATGCACAATGTCATATTTTGGCTTCATGTCTGGAACTATTTGTCTCATTGACCTCAAATCAAGTGCAAATAAAAGGTCATGATCTCAGGATGCATCTGGAAATGACATCATACCTGCTTAGATTAAATTCTAATTATTTAAGGTCTACAGTCTACTTTCTTTATCATTGAAATCATTGAGACTCAAAGAATAAATATGATAGATGACTTGTTACTACAGTTACAGGGTGTTTACATGAGCGGTTTTATATTATTGCATTGTGTTTATTGCAGGATTGAGGCGTTCGGAGATATACCCCTAGCAGTCAAATGGCATCGGCCTTGTTTTGAATATAAAGGCGAATGTAGGGACTGGAGTGCCAGGATAAGCAGGACAGATCGTTCTTGTTCTTATCACCATGAGGAAATGAAAAGAGTTCCTTGTGGGGCATGTATATGACATGTTATACATTTTAAATCTTCCAGAATAAGAAAACAATCTTTGGGAAATCAACTAACACCGTCAGAGAAACTGGTTAAAAAAAAAAGGTCATTTCTCAATCAGCACAGATACATCCCCAGTTCAGCATGAGCCTCAGATTAAGCTGGTAGCACTGGTTGCCTCATTATGTCTCTCATTCACACATGACGATGAGGGATTAAGGGAGCGATACAGTAGTGTGCCTGTAGAAACCTGGTAATATGAGGGAGCTGGAAGAGTTAAACAGAATTAGCATATAGATTTCAGAAGTATTGAACTGGCTCTGATAACAGAGAAAAGCATTTTTGCAGTGTCATGCTATGATGTACAGAATCCTGTTAATCCAAGCTCTTCAAATCCATGACATCAGCATAACTGATGAAAATGAGCGATAACCTGTTAAACACACCAATGTGAGCTGCTGCTTCCTCACAAATCAAAATGCAACAACTGCTTCAGTCACAAAATCTCAAATCATTCAATTCATGACATTAAAACCTTTTTCTGCTCACTCCTGAGGGACTGCGCGCCAGATCAGCTCAATCAGCCTGATCTCAGAGAAGGTTGCTGGTGACCGGCAGTGCCCACGGAGCCTTTCCCTGGAGAGGTTGGGGGGCTCGGGGGGTTGCTGTGTCTGGTCCCCGCTCCCCTGAGGTTCATACTTCATGGCTGTGGAGGCTCTGACTACAGCCTTCCCCTAAGTCAATGTGGGTGGGATCATGACCCCCCCTCCCCTGCAGTTAACCGCCTAGTTCTTCGGTCTGGGGTGGCTGCTTGGGGGCTGTCTGTAGCAGCAGTTCCATTATATCTTTTTTAAAAGTTGCAGGAGTTTGAGTTGAACAGTGTTTCATAAAATCTGACAAAATTTTATGAGTAATTTGTTTCACGCAAGGAAACCATGACTTTTATTTTAGTTGCAGCAGGAAACATATCTTATCGCTCTTGCTTTCGCTCCTCAATTGTAAAACACTGCGTGTCTGTTTTTTTCTCTCCATACTGGAGCTTCTCAACTGGTCATATGACCTAACTTCACATTCGGGGTTGCGTAAATGCGGAAAAAGTTCTTCCGTTACACTTCTGCAATATTTTTTTTACATTCAAACGTCTGGAAAAACCCCTCATGAAAGCGTAAAGATTGTTTAGCAATAATTGTTTTTCTTTTGTTTTGTTTTTTTCAAACTGTAGAAGTTTCAATGAACAGGTTTTAATTTTGACATTTAGGTTTTGCGCAATCGCAGGGTAATGAAAACGCAGCTTGTTTTTCATCTTCAGAGGAGACTCAGTTCAAGTGAAATTACTTACAACTCATTGCAAACACTGCACATGATTTTCATGTAGCTTCTTGCAGGTGCTTCTTATGATCATCTGCTGTCTTTTGTTACAGAAGCTGTAAAACATTTTCTTTGTTTGGAGCAGCCACTGGTTATACTGTGTATTTTTTTCTGTTCGGGGTTCTTTTCCAGTCTTCCTTTCCGTCTCTCCATCCTCTCCTTTTCCCAGTTGTTTCTTTTCTTCTTCCTTTTGTCCATCTTGTTAAGTCCACGCATGAAAAGGAGCGTCACATCAACAACGCAAATCAAAGTTATTTGATACAACATGGCAGCCAGACCATCATTCTACTTTTCCGATGCTGGACAAGGCAAAGTAAAAAAAAAAAAATAAATAAAAAAAAAAAAATAACGGACAATCAGAACTTAATAGACATCTACAAAACAATCACAACCTAATCTAATGTTTTCCAGAGTCTTAATCTGTGTTTTTCCGCCTCGCTCAAACACGCCCTTAATAAATCAAGCAAATTTTATTTGAATGTCTTTGGAGTGAAAAGGAAACTTGTGAGATTGGATAAGATATGTAAACAAAAAAACAGAAGAAAAAGAGTTTTAGGATGAGCATCCCTGTTGAACGAGGTTAAGCAGATGTGATTAAAGAGGTTTTAGGAATTAGGATTTAGAAATTTAAGCATTTGGTCATCTTTTCCCCGCGTCTCCGATTGGTGGACTTCAGGTTTGAAAATGTTGAATGGGACCTTAAATCAGTCCTAATCAGTTAATCAGTAGACGGAGCTCTACATTTGTGAGATGTCGTTGTTTTAATTCCATCTTTCAAATTCCCTCACATCCAAAGCAGGAAAAAGTTCACATTATTGCTCTTGGGGTGTGTGTGTGTGTGTGTATGTGTGTGAGAGAGAGAGAGAGAGAGAGAGAAAGAGAGAGCGTGCACTTGAGCGCAGCGGTTCATCTCCAAGCAAAC
>JBAMHX010000013.1:2878173-2892635 GCA_037177515.1 Pseudomugil tenellus
TTATTATTATTATTATTATTATTATTATTATTATTATTATTATTATTATTATTATTATTATTATTATTATTATGTAAAACAAATAGAAAAGACTGCAGGAACTTTGCCTAGACTTGAGATTTTTTTTCTTAACTGTTAAACAAATAGTTTAAACTTTTATTTGTAACTTCAGTAGAAAATTTAGAAATGCAGGAGAAAAATTGCTTAGCTTTAGACTACATGTTGATTAGCAGCATAGCTACTGCTTGTGACAAACTATACTGGGGAAGTCAAAACAAAGAAATATAACAATATATCTGAAATTAAACAGGTTTTTTAATGAACCATTTAACACAGACAAAAAAAAACAACCTCATACAGAATTAATCATGATTGCGCAGTGATGTGATGGATACTAACACAGTTTAGTTCAAAACAATTCAAATGATAGATTAGATAGATTCATTGCATAAACACGGCATCAAGTTCTGGTCCTGAAACTTAACCAAGCTGACATTTCTATGTCAACCAGAGAATCCACCGTCAGTCTAAATGCAAGTAAAATGAGCGTCGGCTCTCAGGCCTAACTAAGTCACCCTGGAGCAAAGCTAAATATGCTGACATTTACCCTCAAGTGGGCTAATAAACATCAGCTACAATATGGATCACATTCAGGATCAGATTTTACAGAACCGTTAGCGTGGAAAGGAAGGTCCAGTCAGTTGTTTTTTTAGGAGTTGAACTAGCATCTAGTTAAGTACCTGAGATGCAGGCATGAGAACAGCTGGTTAAAACATTTTATTAAGTCCCAATACTTCTTTTATTCTTTAGCATAAAGTATACTAAATAATTCATTTATTATTTTAACACTTTCTGTGAACATATTTAACTTTTGAAGCTTTTTAATTTAATTTTCCGTATTATAAAACAAATATTTAAGTTTTATGTTTATTATTAGGTAGAAATTACATCAAATGTGACATCGAGCTAAAGTATGAGTTGTCTGGGGAGTTATTTCAACTACATTCACATAACAGCTCAGTGGCACTGAGGTCAGACTTCAAGCATCACGGCTGTTTCTTCCAAAGTCCCGGAGAATTTTTTTGACCACGTAACCACATCATGTTTCCAATTAGGTCAAGGCAAAGAGTTACAGAAAACATGGTGATCTTTATGACTAATAGATAATACACTAAGAGCAACTGCAGTGTCTTTTCTTGTTCTGCAACTCATTGAGGTTCAACATCAGAAAGGATTATTGTGGCATTGAACGTAACCCTTTGTCATATAATAATGGGCTCTTGTTCAGTTTGTGGATAAAAACAGCAAAAGCAAATACCCATGAAGCAGAGATATTTTCCCAAACTTATTTTATTATATACGATTTGTAATCCCTTATGTGCTTCCAGACTGTCCCATTTAAAAACATTTGTTGCATATTAACTCTAAATGCTCATTTAATCCAGCACTGCAGCTACATTTTTATACATTCCCATTACATCTCTATTTTGTAAGTTTTGTGTATTGTACTGTATGTACAATGTATGTGAATTGTCTTGTACATGAAAGGTGCTATACAAATAAATTTGCATTTTTTTTTATTCTAACAACTGAGATTTGGTTCTTAATCAACTTATCTGTTTAAATAAAGTTTATACATTGCTGGTGTTGAAGTAAAGTTCTCCCGAATACACTTTTGTTTGTCTTACTGACGCGTATGCTAACCCCCCTTTAGCTTACACCAAGTTCTCTCTGTTAGCTAGCAATTTAGTGCCTTAGCATGATAAACGTTAAATATCATGCTAAATGTTGGATGGAAGAAAAGTAGCTGTTGTTGTCCAGTTACTCTTAATTTGCTGTTAAGTGTTTCTTATCAAGGATGGCAATGGTAGACTTTAAACTTTCCAAACCAGTTCAGCACTTCTGTGGTTTTTATTATTCTTTTTTTCCCCAGTGCTTCAACTGGAAGGTGGGGAATCGATTCCAGTCTTCCTCTAACATGTGCCAAAATGTCCTTGGGAAAAAACATTGAACCCAAGTTCTCCCCTGATGTGCTTATTTGGGGGTGTGTGTGTGTGTGTGTGTGCGTGCATGGTCAACATGCCTTGAAAAGCACTATATTAAGTCCAAGTACCATAAAGAGCTTGTTAATGCCTCTTATGTCCGAAAAGGAAATGAATGTTTACTCAGTCCTGCATATGTCACGTATAACATCGTAGGGGGGCTACTTATCTCACACCAGTTTAAGAAGACGATGGTTTACTTCTGTCATTTCCTCTGATCCTGATAACTGGACAAAATGCAGAGCCACAGATTACATTTTGAATTCTTGAGTCCAAAAATACATCAGACATGAGAAGCTTCCTGTCTTTGCCTTTCAGGGTAAAGATGACAATAAAACATGTGCATAATGTGAACCAATAAACTGACAAGCGAACGCTGTGAGCACCAATGTGCCTGAACTAAGAGTCACGTGTAGGACGATGGATATGATAACGTATACGCCCACTTCTGACATCCCGAGGTCACTAGCATTCCTTTCTTGTTTACTCTGATCCTTCTAAAAAGGGGTGCGTGCTGTGTTTCATGTGAAAAAATAAAAATGTTCTACTTTTCACTGCTTCCTACAGCAGAACTGTACTTGTAAAACACCTATATGAAAACCTTAGCACTAACCAGGTGTGTTTCTTGGATCAAACGCTGTTATTACACCCCATAAACAGACTCAAAAGCACTCAGAGCCCATTTATCCAGAAGCAGAGAAAAATGTCAGAATACCTCCTGCTCCATGTTTGCTTTTGATCTTTCCACAAATAAAAGACACAAGATCAATGCAGGATTAAAATGTTTTTAAGCTTCATCTTTCTAATCAATCTTCGTATTAAAAGTAAAGGGTTCAGGCTTTAAGAAAATATAAAAGGAAAGGTACTGAATCACACAGAGCTGCTAGGCAGGTCCTCCTTTCTGTGTAGGAGTTGAGCTCCAATAATCATATTTTCCAAAGTGAAAATAAAAACTAAATGGAGAATAACAGAAGGAATGTAGACTCATATTGGTGGTCAACATTTTATCATTAGCATATCATGATCACAGCTTATAAAAACAAGACCTATAACATCTGAAGCGACGGATAGGGGTATATCCCTGAACGCCCCAATCCTCCAGTTACCCAGTCCTCCATTAGACAAAATACAAATATATAAAGCTGCACATGTTCAGTCACAAAGCTCCACATGGTGTTGAAACTTTGAACCAGCCCGGTATGACGTCAAGACAGGATGCATCCTGAGGTCATGACCTTTTATTTGCACTTGATTTGAGGTCAATGAGACGATTGTTCCAGAGATGTAGCCAAAAATTTAGATTTTAATACATAATATGCCACCTGGTGAGGAAACCATAAATCTAATCATCATATCTATAATCATAAATCTAATAATCGTGAAATTCGATACAGGTCGTCCACTTGGGGACGTAAACAGATATATCGAGTATCAAATTGTAAATGTTGCTTGAGTTATCGCGCTCACACAAAGGATATCGGCGGAGGTCAAAGCGAAAACATATCTTCTCCCGGCACTCCACGTTCGGGGAAATAATTATCACAATGAGGACAAAGCTCTTTGTAGAAATCGTATCCAATACTACAAGATTAAAACAAAGCATGTAGGCATTTTATGCTTCAAAGCAGATATGACAACGCTGTCAAAGGGCTTGTTGATGCCAGTAAAGAAGTGTCAGATTTGTCATGTTGTGTTTCTGGTTCTCTCAGAGCATTTATGCTAATGCGTAGCAAAGTAAAACTTTAAGAACCAACCCCACATTGTCTGCTCATTGGCAAACAGCAAAACACAGAGACTGAAGCTCATCAAAGTGGAAAATTCATGGCCTAAACAAGATAATTTAATCATGAATGATATTTCCAAAAGTCATCTGTTTAGCACAAACACGATCCCAAGTAAATAATTCTGCTCGCCAGCTGTTAGGTGTGGAAATCTATGTTTGCTTGAAAACGTTGCATTAAGAATTTAGATGCTAGCTGTAAAGATTAATCAGCACGCAACAATCATGAGACACACTTTGTTCTTCATTTTGTGCTTTAAGGCTGTAAGACTGTCAGCTTTCACACAGGTCTCAAGCATTAGATCTCCAAGCTGTCGGAAGCTCTTGCAAAGTTATTATTTGGAATTTTGCTGCCTTTTCTGGGTTTTCTGCTGAGTCCAGTGTTTTTAGAGGATTGTCATTTTAGTTTGAGAGGCTACATAATGCTGACAGATTAATTATTCTGGCACAAAATAGTCTGCATTGTTTAAAGGAAGAAGCAGTGCTGTCTCAAAACTAATTCAAAACAGTTTACACTGGATCTTTAAGCCCTTTATTGCTTCCACATTGGAAGAATCTAAAAGTGATTCCCTAAAAGTATTGAGACGCAACTTTCTCAAAACGAGATGTCAACACATTGGAGGTTTTGAATATGCACTTTGGACGATTCTGGAGGCAAACAAGAGGACATTGTCCGAGGATGAGAAGAAAAGAAAGTGAGGAGTACAAGATAAGACGAGCTTTATTCGCTGAAAAGCTGAAAAGCACAGGCAGGGGGCAAGAAGGATGCCAGACTCCCTGAGACCATATGCCACAAGTACAGAAGTGCAAAATCCACCTCGACACAGAACCTGAGACATTTACCCTTCATACGATCCATCTATTGTCCATCAAAGCCTCATTAGAAATGGTGGAAGGATGGATGTCTAGATGCTATCCTTGAGAAAAGTTGCCGTTAGCCAAAAGACACTAGACCTGGACTGAAAGGTCTGATGGATCCTCCAGAGCTCTACATTACTGAAGCAGTGTGGGATTATCTGGACAGAAATCAGAACAAGAGGAAGCAACATGCAAAGAGGCATTTCTAAAGGCTACTCAAAGACATTTTAGGATCAATTCAAGAATTATATTTTTTTTTTTCATTTTTAAGAACTTTCAACAAATTCCACTCATTTCTCATTTTCCCTCCAAAACAGACGTTATGCAGTACTGTAAGGCAATCCAGCTGCACTGCACAAATGAAAACAACTTTCATGATGAACTGTGATTGCAAAACAACGATAATCTAGTGATTCAATCAACATTAAACTCACCCTGATTCATATCTACACTCCAAGCATTTACTCCATGCATGCAAATGGTGCTTCCTTAATATTATGCTAATGATTTCTTACAAACAGCTCTTTAAATGACAGTTTAACTCAAATTATTAAAGCCACTTATCCGAAAGTCAGATTTTAAATACTCTAGCAAGGAAAAAAAATGAATAAATAAATAATATACCGTGTTATTGTAGTGAAGATGAAAACTAAACACACAAATAAAATGAGCTGCTCTGACACATACTTTTAGCTCTACTGCAACAGGAAGAAAGCAGAAGCAATACCTTTAATCTTGTATAAAAAAAAATTCTTTCCTTTTTTCCCACCAACATGCAAGTAACATGAAGGCCGTCTCCCACACATAGATCACCCACGTGTTACCCCCACACTGCTGCTGCTTCTGCTGCAGAGGAAGTAACTGCTTCATAAGCATGTAGCTGCCAGGCTGCCTGCCTGCCTGCTGCAGTAAAGACTTCCAGACAGAAGCCTGGCTATAATTAAGAGACAGTAAAACACACACCTAGGCAAAGGCTAGGGCTACCACTTGAGATCAAAGACCACTGGCCCTCAATGACAAGCTTTTTCATTAAAAAAAAAAAAAAAAAAAAACAGGTTTGCCGAGTTTTTGATCTTTAGTCCCGCAGTTCTTTACATTCAGGCTGTAAATGGAGCAATACTGTTGTGCATATATAATCCATATCCCAATGTACTCATACTGCAGATAAATCCCTAAATATGTTTGTAGAAAATGGTAAATTTGACATGTTTTGTTCCAGTCGCGTTGCTTGAATGATGAAAAACTAGAAAAGAGACCTTGTGATGAATTAAGCAAAAGTCTTAGAAATAAACTGATGAAACAAAAGAAAAGCTTCAACAAGATGCTCACCTTGCACTTAAAACACGAAACAGTCAAACTAAAGACACCTTCAAGTGCCAACATTAATTTCAACCCCTCATGATGCATCAGGCGGAGATGAAGGAGCGGATGCACTTCAAAGCATCAACAGCAAGCCAAATCCCCACGAGTCACCTGTTTTCATTTCTATATTAGATCCTTCTTAATTTGATACTTGTTAAAGAAAATGATTAAAACCCCTCTGGGACAGAGGCATGTTTACCACTGTGTTGCGTCACCTTTTTTGAGACGTGAGGAGGAATGAAAAGTTTGCTGCCGTTTCAGAACTCTTTGTTGCGTTGTCCTAATTCAGGCATCTTCATAGGGTAGCCTGCTGGACTGCATTAACTTCCGTTTATTCATCTTTTATGTGTAGTCACGTTGTAAAAAGGTCCAGATTGTGGTTTTGTAGTTGTTTCGATCAGGTGCGACCTATATACTGTCACTGGGTGCGACGGTCCTCTACATCTACTAACCTGCAACCCTTCTCCATCACACCTGAATGGCATTAATGGCTCTTTTCAGGACTCTGGAGAGCTGGATGACATGCAAAAGGAAATCAGCCATTTTAATCAAGTGTGTTGGAGAAGGGATGCATTTAAAAGTTGCAAGATGTAGATCAAGGACCAGACTTGGGCACCCTCTGGTTTAGATCCCAGGTGGGCTGCAATCCTGCAAGTTTTTAATGCATTCCATCCTTCACCACACCTGACTGAAATTCAACAGCCTACGAAGTTCGGGCAACCAAGTCCGGTCTCTGGGAGCAGTAGTCCTGCAGGTGTTAGGACGTGTAGAGGTGCAGCTCTCTTGGCCCGGAGTTGTCTAAACATAAAAATATATATAACAGATTAACTGCATTTCTCCTATTCTCTGGAGAACAGTATGTTGGTGAAGGAATTCAGCTATCTATTCTAGGGCTATTCAGCTCAGTCCCACAGGTCTTCACTGTATCCCTGCTCCAACACACCTGACTCAGTTTAATCAGTCATTGTGAATACCTCCATTGGCTGTTGAATCCATTTAATTTGAGACAAGATTCAAGAGCTGTATAGCTTCGTGCTAATAGCTCCAAAATAGCAGAATGAAGACCAGACTTTCCCTGGTACAAACAAACCTCTTTATACCCTGAAAAGATACAAAGGCTTATTTATGCTTACCGCAGATACACAGATGGACAGCTTCGTTTTCGTCTGTAATTTTCTTTGTTTTCAAGGGGGTTAGCCATCTGTGAGATGACGCAGAATACGACGCAATACTACAGAAATTCCAGGGGCAGCGTTGAGTTGTACAGCTGATATACAACCAGCAAAAAGAACAAACCAGAGAAGAAGAGGAACAGAAAGAATAGGATGCAGGAATCACCAAATAAAAACACAAGAAGAAGAATTAGTTGAGAAAAACCTCTGGTGCTTTGGGCAGTTGTAAACGACGGTTTAACGCTAATAACCTGCATCAAAACGCATGACTGAACTCCGAGCTCAACACTTCCCACTAGTGGATGAACTGTGGCATGAGGACGGTGACGTTTGAAACAGATGTCCCTCTTTACATTCATAAGGGAGCATAAATAGGACTTAATGACATATTTTGGCTGTGCAAATACCAGATATACCAGTATTCCCCAGCAAGTGTAAATTGACTATCAAAATGACACGCTGATATCACCAAACCTCCCTAGTAGAGGCTTTCACATCATTTCCTGCCCTCTCCACAAGATCGTTCTGAATTTTTTAGTTCAGTGTTTCAATTATATGATTATAAAAAATCTTTTCAAACTTTCTTTTCACTTTTATCTTGGATGAATGTCCCCAAACAGCCACCCTCCAGTCAGATACATTGTGGTCTCAATTTACTTTAAAATGCAATCTAGGATCCCTCAAATAAATGAAGTCTTCATCGGAAATGACATTCCAGTGTCCCCTTTGAGGTTTGAGAAATATTCAGTTTTAACATGTGAATTCAGAAGAATAAAAAAAATAATATTTGAAGATCTGCGTTTGTGCAAACTTTTATTTTTATTTAATGCTGGGTACATTAGAGATAGACCATCACAAATACTTTGCTTCTAGGATGAGGGGGAAAAAGCCAAGTGTAGATTTTGTGGTTTTAAAAAAGTGGTTAAAAGACTCATTTTCACTCAGTGTGCAAGCGCATCACATCTCTCTGAACCATTAATGAGTCATGAGGAGATTGCCACCCTTTCTCATGCATCCCTACTGACAACAGTTTTTCAGAAGTGAAAACATGATTTCCAGAACACAAGCAGGTCTGTTTTTAATGGAGCACTGCCCGAGGGCCTGAAACATCACAAGCATGCGTTGCTTGTTTTCAATGTGCAGAAATTCATCTGGATATTATAATCTTTTAATAAAGAATATCCTTGATGATCCTGCAGATTATCTGTAAATATAAACTAAATAATTAATTATTTTAAATGGCTAAACTCTTAGTCTACACAGTTTTCCACAGAGAGACACATTCCTGCCCATATATATGGAAAGCCTTTTTATTACCATCAGGTCACTAACCTGCTGAAAATTACAACCTAAAGCCCAACTTTTTCTTTTACTGCTGCTGTTCAGACTTCTTTTAAATGTACAGCTGCCATTAAATTTAATGATTAAAAAAAAAAATTACAAATCGCACAGATTTCAACATCTGCTATCCAACATCTCCTGTTGCACCTTAAAGCAAACCGTTTGCTGGTTTTTATAATAGAACATTTAAAGGTTCTCAACTAATGTCTGAGTTTTTAAAAGCAACAAAATATCCATGATACTCCGGAGACACTTCACACAGCAGCAGAGGCCTTTCAAAGTCCAACAGCAATGGGTTGAGGACCCTGAAGTAAAGCTGTATAGTGATTTACAAAGCAAAACGCTCACATCGTACATGAACTCCCTCTCTTGCAAGCTTCACATCTCCGAGTCGGAATATCGAAGAGATGATCCGACTCCTAAGATTCGACACAGAGGATGAGGCCAGCAGAAAGGTCGCACTGACTTTTTCAATATTACTCTCCCAGAGTACATAATCATGAGTTCACACACAGATTAAATGAAAGGAGGAAACTGGTATTATGAGTAGCTAATGACTCAAATCCCTGTCCTCCCATGAAAAAGGCTGAGCTGGGAGCCATTATGACCAATAGGGACCTTTACTTCTAAAGATCACTTTTCAACCAGTTGTTGATCCATCTTACAAGGTATAATCCAGTCTTTGCTGGAAAAAAAAAATCAAAGAGTCAGGATTCAGTAAGACTGTGAAGATTCCTGTTTTTTTTCTCTCTTTCATATAATCTATATATGTGACACCGATCTATATTGGCAAGACACCGAACCTTAAGTTGCCTCCAGATGTGCCTTTCAGGGTGGGCGATTAATCGATTTAATCGATTAATTCGAATTTTTAGTTTATGAATATTTATTTTTATGAAAATTTAGATTTTTTTGCCTCTCCAGCACTTTTTGTTAACGTACTCCTGCTGATTTCCCACAAATCCGCATAAACACATCAACATAGCAGGTAGCAAAGAAGAGCTTGTTCCCAAAAAAAGGCCAATTTAATTTATTATTTGGAACTGATTTAGTTTTGCAAACATGGATTTGGAGCAATAAATGCAAAGTTGCAAAATCTGTTTAAGGGCTGTTGCAACCTAAATTTATTTTAACACCTGAAATAGAGAAACAGAGAAGTAGGAGGAATTGTGCATCTACGACATGCTCAAAACAGCACCAGCCTACAAAATCCCACCATGAAATTATTTTCACTCTGTCCCCTAAGAGCAGACGGGCACAATGGAAAGCCATCACGGACGTGGTCTAAAACTAAAAAGCCATTTTGAAAAAGAATAACTTTGTCGTTTGTATTTATTGTTTTTAACAGAAGGGGGGAATCAACAGAAAAAATAGGAAAAAAATCGTAAATAGGATTTGGTTTGAAAAAAATCAGAGATTTTACTTTGGCACCATAACGTCCAGCCCTAGTGTGAGTGTGAGTCTGAGTGTGTGTGTGTGTGTGTGTGAATGGTTAATATGCCTGGAAATGTCCCGTATCAGCCCCTTAATGCCTGACCGAAGAACAACTGGGCAGAAAAGTCAGATTTCTAAAAAATCTGGTATCTTTATTTAACCCTTAAAATAAAAAAATCGGGTACTTATTACCATGTGATGGGTCAAAGTTATTGCAGTGTATTCTTCTGGTTTCTGGTGTTCACCAGGGGACAGGAGACCAGTATCATATGGTCTAAAACTGGGTTTTGAATAAAGTTTCTACCATAAAGTGATGCTAAATGTTTCAGAAACTGAATGTATCAATGATAACACATTAGGTTTTAATGGGTTAAGTACAACTCCACGAAAAACTCCCGTTCCACTGCATCCCAAAGCTGCTGATGGGCAGAGATCCCTGACTCTGAACCATCACTGCCCACTGTCCTGCAGACAGTGAACTCATCATGTTGGAGGACAGTGAAGTCATCGTCATGGAGATGATGGGAGCGTTGTGACATGGTGCATCATCCTGCTGGAAGATGCTACACCAGTAGTATTCAATGTGGCCCTAAGAGGGCTGCAATCCTGCTGGTTTTTCATGTGTCCCTGCTCCAACACGGCTGACCCAAATGAATGAGTCTCTGTGCAGAATCTGATTGGCTGTTAAAACCATTTCATTTGAATCATGAATGATGAAAATCATGGTGAGAATTCCTCTGATTCAGAGAATCTTCTGCTTGGCTTTTTCCCATCATTCCAGCTGAATGATTCTGGGAAACTTCTGGATTATTGGCTGTAAAACATGAGCGAAAACATAATGAAGCAATTAAAAAGAAAAAAGAGGGAAAGAAAAAAACTTCATGCATAGTTTTAATTTTTTCTGCAAGAAATAGAGAGAACAAAAACAAAGAGAACGAACCAACAAACCTCGACAGAGTGTGTCAACACATGTTGAAAAAAGAGCAAAGTGAATTGTTGAAGCTGATTTCTCACCAAATCCATGAGGAAGAAAAACATTTTAAACCATAAACATTCAGTTTCACCAAATCAACCAAAAAACCTCCAACCATGAAGAAACTCAGACCAAACCTCTTCTAAAGCTCAAAAGAATTAGATTTAAGTCCCCACCTGCTGCTGGATTCAGATCAGGCTGAACAAGGTTTCATTTAGATTTCATTTCAGCTTTTAGCAACAGGAAATCTTTCCATCACCCTGAAAAGTCTCAAAGAAATGAAAAAACTGTCTCGCTGACCTATACAAGTCATAACAACCTCTATGAACTTTATTATTGCACTATAAAAAATGCATCTGCGCTGTCGGGCGGACAGAAGGAGGCCGCAGGAAGTTCCCTGCAAATGCTGCAAACATTTTATTAGCAGTTCGCTGCATAACCCAAATCTGAAGGAAAAGAAACGCAGCAAGCAGAGACGGGAAGCAGGATCAGAGAGCATCGCTTACAACTAGCTGATAAGATATCCAAACACCACCCAGGAACTGATCCAGCTTCACGTAAGCTGATTCTGTCAGAGCAGCGTGATGTCTGCAGGCCAGCGTCACCATCCAGCCCTCCGACATCTGCACATCCATATACAGAAAATAAAATTAAGCTATACAGGAAACCCTCTGGCCATCCTCTGAGACTCAACACACAAACACGTAGGAAACTGCAGAGCAGCACACTTTGCATTGAGCTTAATGACTTCACTAAAGGTCCCAGCGGCTCCCTCATCTATCATCATCATTGTTTTTTCTAAGCCATCCTGGAGTTCTTCGCCAACTTCTGTTCAAATATGCAGCGGTGATGCGGCCAAGCACAGGAAGATGCACACACAGCCTTCAGCTTATCTTCACGGCTTCATTTATATAGAACTTCCAGAATTTCAATCACAACACTCAACAGAACAAAATAAACTTACACAAGCAAAAAAAGCTGCAAAGCTTCACGATCTGACGTCATTGACTCGTAAAAGCAGAACAGGTCGTCTGAATGTCGACCCTAAACTACAAGCTGGTTGAAACTAAAAGGATTTACATCTGTCATTAAGCTGCATCCCATAATGAAGTTAATAATATTCAGGCAGGCCACAGAGACATTTTACTTTTAATTTCCAGCACGTCATGTTTTGATGCATCTGTTTTGGAGTAAATAAAACTCCTCAGAAAGTCGTTGCAGCAGTCGCACACCCGTTTCTCGTCACAGAATAAAACACACGAGCAAAATGCATCCGCATGGCGGCAAACTGAGCAGCACATGGCTCTCTCGCTGGGGAACTGGGAACAATAAAAAGATAAAATAACACCATCCATGTCCTTCAAATTCTCCATCTGCCAACAAATAGCTACAATACATCCATTGTCCTGCTTTTCCAACTCTGCTGTATTTCAGCTCTGACTTGAGGAATTCTCTTAGCCGGTTCCTGCTCTCAATGCACAGATGCTTCAGTGACCCACTCCAAGAGATCTGGGCCCAGATCCTTCCCCAATTATTGTTGGAGTGTTTTATGGGGGGGTGATGGGGAGGATCGGACCGCCGACTTTTGTCAGTGTCTTTTGTTTTATGCTGGGAAGTGGTTTGGAGGAAAATCTGTGTTTGTTGGTGCAATAGATGACCACTCAGCCGTGACACCGGCGGAGCATCTCCAACAACAATGTGCTATATAAAGTGCTGACGTAAAGACTCACAGACGTCTAAGATCGCTTAGAGGCGGTTGATAAGGTCATGGCACTTGTGTAATAAAAAGGACGAGCTTTCAGGGGGAAGTAAGTGGCTTTATGGGTGAGGAAGACTTACCAGTCCATCACAGTTGTTAATGGCAACAGAGGCCCCGGGGACATCTGTAATGTCACCAATAAAGGTGCAGTCTGTCTTCAGCAGCTCGCGGCGAAGTATCCTCTGTGTCTGGTTGGTGGGCTCCGTCTGGTTGGCGCCCTGGCTTAAATTATTCGCCGTGCTGTCGCTGATGTTTGCAAACCCCTGCAGCTCATCGTGCCACTCCACCATCGCACCCGGCGCCACCAGCCTGTCGTTGGGGCGCAGACGGAGGTGGAACTCCTTCCCGAAGGCAGTGATGTTGAAAAACAGTTTCTGCTCAGACTCTGAGGAGAAAACGGCCCTCTTGACGCGCTGCTTGTGGGTGGCCGAGAGCAGGTGCGATAGGTAGTGTCCATGGGAGTCGGTGCTGAAGGGCGTGACCAGACCGTACTCCTTCAGCCGGGTCCTCAGCTGGTCTGCAAAACACAGGGACAGCTTTTACCTCAAGGAAACACCAACAGCTTAATGTATTATTACGGACAGAAAAACCGACCGTCACTGTGTGTGTGTGTGTGTGTGTGTGTGTGTGTGTGTGATCATGACTTACAAACATTAACCAACTTGTGTGTAACTTGGTGCTGTGTAGGACAGTTTTTAAATCATTTTCTACTTCTAAATGCATGCTCAAATACACACACACACACACTAAAGGGGATTAGATGCTTTATATGAGTCCAGTAGCCTCATAGCTTCATGCGTACATGGTGCATTTTCTGGAGAACAGCACATATCTCCAATCATGATGAATAAAGACAAACACTGGTTCAGGACCAGTCCCCCAGCTACTACCCAGCTGGTTTGTAGTGGTTTCCCTGCTGCAAAACACCAGACTTATTTGAGTTGATTGTTAACAGCATTGTGCAGAAGTTTTTGGGAAGACGCATTTAATATGTACCAGGTCTGTTGGATCAGGGAAACATCTAAAACCTGCAGGATCGTCGCCTTCCAGAAGAAATGCTGAGTCATAGTTTGGTTCATTCAGCATCATAGTAAAAGTTACACAACGTCAACATGCGTCAGATACGCGTTGAGATGCTGTTCAGGTATTTAAAGGGTCTGCTAATATTCTATCCATCACTCCATCCATTCATCTATCTATCTATCCCTATATCTATTCATCCACCCACCTATCTATCCATCCATCCATCCATTCATCCATCATCTATTCATCCATCACTACATCTATTCATCCATCCATCCATCCATTCATACATCTATTCATTCATCCATCCATCCATTTGTCTATTCATCCATTATGAAGGGTGAATCATTCTGTCATATGCAGCATTTTATCCCACCTGTGTGTAATCTGTAACGTCTTGTAATTACTTTAGGACGTTACTTTTTACTCATCTTATGACAGTTTATGCATGTAGTACCTTTCCTTATGTATATATTGTGTGTTTTATAACTGTCCATACATTTTTGTTATGTGTGATTTCATAAAAGGATTTTGGAAACTTGACTATTACATAATTGTTTTATGTTAAGTGTTAGTTTTAAATGTATTGTCCTTGTAGTATGTACTGTGTAGTGTTGTATGTTATCCTTGTTGTATTATGTGTACAATATTCCTTTGTATGTGTTTATGTTTGTTGGTCCCCCACCCCGTTTTTTAAACAAGATACTAATATATATTT
>JBAMHX010000013.1:2895405-2918901 GCA_037177515.1 Pseudomugil tenellus
AGAATAGAATAGAATAGAATAGAATAGAATAGAATAGAATAGAATAGAATAGAATAGAATAGAATAGAATAGAATGATCCCTATGGGAGTGTCCCTTTGGGAAATTTATGTATCAAGCTGATAAAACATCCACAGGAGTTTCCTACAAATATTAAAGGATCCCAGTCTGTACAGGAAGTACAGTCAACTTTGTCCCCTCTTATATAGGTGCATATTAGCTTGTCCAGCTTATTATCTAGACACAACACGAGGTACTCGTAGTTGCCAACAGTCACCACCTCATTACCTATGATAGTCACTGGGTATGGTTGTAGGCAAGACTTCT
This sequence comes from Pseudomugil tenellus, assembly GCA_037177515.1. NCBI lineage: Eukaryota > Metazoa > Chordata > Actinopteri > Atheriniformes > Pseudomugilidae > Pseudomugil > Pseudomugil tenellus. The sequence goes on from JBAMHX010000013.1 coordinate 2,895,731, forward strand.
TTAAGTCTTTGAGGTGTTGACCTGGAGATGCTTCCTCTGACTCCAGGTAACAAAGTCACTGACTAGACTGCTGTACTCCTCCTCTCCATTATCTCCAATACACCTAATACACAGCCATGTATGATGGCTGTGTCATCCACAAACTTCAAGTAGTCGTCAATCCAACACACCAAGCAGGAGTTCACTTTCATCTCCCTCAGTTTGTCGGTAGTATCAAGGGCTGGATTGTGTTGAAGGCACTTCAGAAATCCAAGAATAGGATCCTCACTGTGCCAATCCTTTTGCACAGGAGGTAGAGGATGCCATCCTCCACACTCACACCAGCCCAATAGGCAATCTGTAGAGGGTCTTAAGCCTGATGTACTTGTGGCCTGAGGAGATTGAGGAAGAGCCGCTCCATTGTCTTCATAAACTGGGATGTGAGTGCCACCATGGTCTGTAATCGTTCAGCTCACCAGGATGGTTTTTCTTCGGAACTGGACTTAGATTGTAGACATGAGCTGCTCCCCCAGTTCAGCAGCACTGGTCTTAAGTAGATGAGAGGGTACTCCGTCAGGTCCTGCAGCTTTCCTAGGGTGAAGCTTCAGTTCTCCACTCACCTGGCTTGCAGTTATGAGGAGATTGCTGTGATGGCTGGAGGGGTGGTAGATGTGGGAGGGGCCGCTCAGGTCACGGAGTCTGTAGGGTCTTGAGCTGTATGTAGTGAGGAAGGGGGGACAGTCTGGGCTTTAAAGAGGTTGAAGAAGTTATTCAGTCTGGTTATTCTTTCATTGTGGGGGGGGGTGGGGGGGGGGGGGGGGGAAAGTTTGGTTTTGAAGGGGTTTAGAGAGGTGGTTCGGTTTGGTGTTTTTCCACTGGTCCCCCCCCCCCCCCCCCCTCTCACTCAGCTTCTCTTCCACCGTTCTCCAATATATGTCCTTTGTCTCTTTCAAGCATTGCTTCACCTCCCGCTGTGATGATTGTATGTATGTATGTAACATGTCTATGTTGATGAAAGCCACCTTCTTCCTTTCTGTTGAGGACAGCTTTGACTTCTAGACTATGTAATTTATGGACAAAGCGTCAGCGTCTTGGTGTTTTGACATTACCAGAAAATCCTTGGTGTTACCCAAGATTAATTTGGGTAACAGTGAACAATTTTATTGGGCAACACTACATCTAAACAGAAGTTAAAGGAGTACTCCACATTCAGAGTGATGTTTCTTCATTTTGTACTCATCCTCATGCTGATTAACACTATGAAACACATTCTCGATATGTATTATGTAGCTGGAGAAATGAGGATTTTTTTGTTTTGAGGAAATTCCCATAAAGTGATGTTGAACGGCGCCCTGTCAAAAAAGTCCACAAAAACTTGTCAATATTCCTCCATACTGCTCATCCGAAGTAATCGGATGGTTCTCAGTGGGCAATGTTCATAATTTACTCAAAACAACTTCATTTAGTATATTCTTTTTAGCATATTTTATTTTATTTCCTGGATGATGTCATCAAAGTATGGTGGCCACGGTAGACCAAACCATACGGGAGTGCTTAAAGCCCCTATTTCTGCGGCTAATAGAAGCATAGAAGAAGAAATACCTCTTTACAGTCCCTTTGCAATCCCCATAGACTCCCATGTTAAAATATCCCATTTCACAGCAGAAATAAACATGTTTACAGAGTCCATTTTGATTGATATGTGTCAGAAGGACTATCACTGGTGACAGAGCTCTCTCAGCTCCATCTTTTCATCCATTTTAGGATTTTCGGTAATGACGAAACACCAAGATGGCGATGGTAGGACCCACCTTTGGGCTATTCGCTTTTCAGAAACCTATGGGTGATGTCACTGACGCTTTGTCCATAAATTATATACAATCCATGTGGCAGACACCCTCTTAACCAGGTGGGTGCACTTTGGCTGCAGGTAAACCAGATTATGGTTGGATTTTCCAAGTGGGGGAGGGGATTGCTCTATATGCATCCTTCACATTACAGTACAGTAAGTCTATAGTCCTGTTGTGTCTTGTGGGACAGTCTGCATCCTGGTGGAATGAGGCCAAGGTGGAGGCCATGGTAGCGTGGTTAAAATCCCCAGACATGACCATAAATGCCTCAAGGTGCTGTATCTGTAATCTTGCTGTTATTATATCTTCCCACAGGCAGCGGTTGTGTCAGCACTGGGTAAGATATAGCACACAGCACAATCACATGACTGAGCTCCCTCGGCAAGTAATATGGCCGCAGGCCAACCAATAACCACAATGACACACAATGACAACACAGTAACTTTTTCATAGAGGCATATCCTGAGCAGCATCACCATTTGCTGACATATCCTGATGAGCCGGCCACCCCTGCTTTTCCCGCAAGCGTGTCTCTGTCTGCTCACACAGCAGTAAAATCCGGTAGATCCACGTTAGCGTCCGATATCACATCAGTGAGCCACGTCTCTGTGAAGATGTATAAGCTGCAGTCACTCACATTTAACCCCAGAAAAACCTGGAGTCCTGGCATCTTCAGAAGATCTTGACTCTGAAGCATTGGGGTGTTACTAAAGATCAACACGAGGTGGAGAACAGGAAGGTGGAGCCGTCCTGCATCACGACATGCAAGAAGAATGCTGAACTTAACTGATGGGAAAAAAACTGATGCATTACAAGAAACAAACTCTACTTTCTCAGGAACCTTTGGTCATTCAGATGCTGGGAACCAACCAGTCAGTTCCTCGTGGGACCAATAAAACATCCATCTATCCTTCTGTTTTTTTTTTTTTTTTTTACAATATCATTAACCAGCAGAAAGCTGCAGAGTCCAATAGAACAAAGATGGAAAAATTAAACTAATTTAACTTAATGAAAGGTGATGTTTCTTATCCAGCTTATCTGGGATGAAACACTCTGACGTTGTGCAGATTTATATTGATGTAAACTGACCTTCCCTCTTAAAGTGATCAGTCTGCATCATAAAGAAGGGGGTGTATGTAGGTAAAGGTGAGAATAGGGATTAAGAAACTAATCCAGTTTGAGCTAAAGGTCTACCTACTCACAATAACAACATTGGGACAGAATAATAAATTTGTACGGCTGTCTACATTTAAATCAGCTTTACTCTGATCCATTCTGTGAAAAGCTGCTCTCAACTCTTAGTAGAATGTTGATCTAAAACAGTCGTCTCTAAACCAGAATAACAGGAAAACTCATTTAAATGTTAACTTTAGTCAGAGTCAAAGTCAGCTTCGTTAAATATACTATACATGCAAAACGTACAGCACAAGTGAAATTTCTGTCCTCTTTATTACTTTATCACATCATGGTTCTGATGCACAAAAGGTTTTTTTTAGATCTAAACAGATATATTTAATTCAAGTGGGAATGATCTGTTAAACATACGATTTCTCTAAAAATGAAAAGTTTAAAAAGAGAAAAAGCTGCAACAAAATGCTTTAACTTTAAAATAAAGTGTAAAAAAAACTTTTACATAAATATGTAACAATTGTTTAGTTTTAGGAGTCATACGAGTCATCTTTGAAGAGAATGATGGTCCAACTTGTTGTTTCCAAGGAGACCTAAGGAGATCTAGATTAACCTCCAAGTGGACCAATTTTAAACTTGATCTTTATTTTAACTCAGTTTTCTTTCTCTTGCATGAACTCTGTGCAGCATGCCTCCAGTTGTGTGTGTTTTTTTCAAAAACACTCTTTTAAAAAACAACACATACACAAACTTCAAGCAAACTTCAAGGCCTCTGCAGGGTGGCAAGACTCTCCCCTGGAGCAGTGTTTCTCACACTACGGTTCAGCACCCCCACAGTGGCCATCCAGTTATTGAATAAATATATATAGCCTACATTTATTATTATTAGTTTTTTTTAAAAAGGTATTTTACAAGGAATTCAAAAATGAAACAACATTGCAGAAATAAATCTGGGAAATTATTTTTAGCACATTAATGCATAAATAAAGTACAGATGCCATTAAAAATCTGACTCAGGGAGAGAAGCTGATTTTGGAAGATGTTTCGTCACATGTGAACTGAACCCACCAAAAATCAGGTTTCCCTTCGTGTTTATAAAGATTCTGACTGTTTTCTGTATCTCTGCACCACCAAATCACAAAGGCTACATTACCATCACTTCTTTTAAAATCAGACCAATCACATGCATGGCTCGGGGACACCAACCCCCTTACCTGTACCTGTACATTGTCTCTGTATTCCTCATGAAGATTACTTGAGGTCTTCATCTATCCCAACTGTGGATTATCTGATTATTTACTCACTGTTGCAGCCATCAAGGTTGTCTTCTGGTTTTAGCAAACACTCTTTTCCCTCCAAGAAATAATGTCTATACATATGCTGTGTATGGTTAGCATCTCTATCTTTAAGCATTAGCAGTCAGCGAAATGGATACCAACGGTTCCAGTTTTCCAGCTTGACAATTTGAGGATGGTTGCAAAACGACCCATTTTACAAATCTCAATTACTGATTCATTGCATGAAGGTCACAAACACCAATGTGTAGGATGAGGCTTAATTAAAAAAAAGCACACTTGCCACTTACATGCAGACCTCTGCCCTGATTCTTTAGATATTTTGATATAATCAATAGATGATGATAACCGTAAATGCACATACACACACACACACACACACAACGCCTGAACCAAACAGCTGATTTCACTGATCAACATGTCATTCAGCTCTGCAGAACCCTGGCAACGAGCAATGCATTTGATTTACATGAGTTGCATCTAAAAGTTGCAGGATAGTAGATTCGGGGACCTTTGTCTTAAAATGTTGTGATGATGAACCTCACCCATCCTTGCTAGTGAACAATTAAGCCTTCTGCGGGTTTGCTCCTTTTATACCCGATAATTACACCCTCCTGTGTCCAATTAACCAGTTAACGTGCGGAATGATCCCAACAGGTGTTTAAGCATTCCTTTTTTGTTTGATTGTCCCTGTCCCAGTTTTTTTTTTCAAACACATTGCAATATTGAAAAGGAGTAAATATTTGCAAGAAAAACAAAAAACAAATTTTGTCAGTTTGAACGTTAAATATTTTATTTCTCTAGTTTATTCAGTTGACTTGCAAATCATTGTATTCATTTAAATTTAATTAACATCCCAACTGGAATCTGGGTTGGTCATTAATGAACATCAGCTTTTTATATAAAGTGTAACAGAAAAGTAAACTAGGAAAAAAATATTACTCTTTACAGATACCAAAAAAAGTTTGGTGAAATGTTTGTATTTCTTTTAAATAAACCACATCTACAACATCTGTACCTGACAGTAAAATTAAGATTAAGAAAAGATTACTGCTCCAGGCAGGAAGTAAAACGCAGGAAAATACGGTCCTGTCAGAGATATACAGACTGTTATTTGTGGAATCACATCATTTCTTCTGGTTGCTTGTAGTCCGGGGAAGCTGACATCTAATACTTTTCCCTTTCCCACTTTTGAGTGAATAACCGTTTACGGCTATGTGTATGACTGTAATCTGTCCGTTTTTATGTGCAGATGGCACGCCTTCCAATTCCTACCTCTGATTAGAAATAATGACACTTATTAGACCTTTGTTTCATTTTTCTTGGTTGGCTACAGTTGCCGTGGAGATGTCATTATGCAGATCACTGTCTCGACCAAACAATTCACTAAAATGACACACAGCAAGTGGGAAACTCAGAATGACAGGTTGAGATTTAAATAGGAGTCAAGATGTGGACCGAATTGAAATTTTAACCACAGTTACACAGTAAAACAGAAACAGCTCTCTGAATCATGAGCAGGCGCTCCTTGCACCCGATCAAACAAATGAATATCATGTATATGTTTAAATCGAATCTTTGTTTGCAGCGTAACAACACAGTCTGCATGAAATTCATGTTCAAATGTTTTGTCTGAAGAACAAATGGATGGTTTATTTCTTTCTCTTTTTTTCTTCTTTTTATTCTTTACACCATGGTAACGTATTGAATTCAAGACAAGAAAACAGTCCATAATTACACACCATAATACAAAAGAATTGGAGTAGGAGGAAGAAATAATTTTATTATAAATAAAATAAAACAAAATAAAACTATCAAAATTAGATTAAAATAAGAAGCGTTGAGATTATGACAACTGACATTAAATGATCATTGGATGTATTATAAACAGTATTTTAAAAGAATAATAATGTATTAAAGACAGTGTGAACACCTTACAAGTCCCATATGATTTTATTAAATCTGCAGTTTCTTTCTAGTATTTAATTTAAAGTGATTTTCTTTTTGTTTATAGTGAAATTAATTGTAATACTTTTTAATTTAAAAGTACCAGTCATGGAAAAAAGAAAAAGAGATGGAAGATAAAATGACTTGGTTACTTCCAAATGATCACTACTAATATTGTATATGTATGCAAAGAACATGAAAAAAAAAAACATTTTCCTTTGACAGCGGAATAAACCCTGCATGGAGATTAATTAAGCATTTCTCCTTGAAGGAATAAGGATTATAAAACCCATTTTAAAACTGAATTTTGGTAACATTCAGGGACACAGATTCCCATTTCATGGTGGAGCTTTAAGTTGAGAAAGTCACATTTTACTGTGTGTATTATCTATATCATGCAAGATGTCCAAAGACCTGTTTGATGTGGGAAAATGAAGTTTCTCATCTGCTATTAGGGGGATTATTCCTTTCATTTCTGTGAAAGCATTTAACTATTATGTATTTGATACAGGTACAAAGAATAATAATATCTACTCTTATGCTAGGGAAATCATTTCGACTTTCACTTTCCCTTTGGAAGCAACTTTTTTCACATGGAGGATACAGAAAAAAGTGCATGTGTGATTTGTGCATAGCATAGATGCATTGCATTGTGTTACACCATAAAGAGGCATAAAGATCTTTTTTCTTTTAATCACTAGATTCAGCTGCTGAAAGGGAATTTTATTTTCCTGGTGGAAACACAAAAGATGGATACATACAAAATCCAGATAAAGGTAAAATGAATAATGTAAAAAGTAAATAAATCTAAAAATGCCATTTGCATTGCTGTATTTACAATTGTTTCTTGAATAAATTGATAAATCTCTCCCTGAATCCCACCTTTACACGTATCTGCACATGCTCGGTATTTCATTCTATTTTTGGTTCAGAGTTAAAGGCCTTTACACAGAGACTGACTCAAAAATATGACACAAAGTTGCAAATAATCTGGAGGGGTAACATTGACATTTGTGTTTATGCAAGCCGAATGAAATGCAAAATTTCAAAAAGATTATGAAGATTCTCAAAGAAACTCATAAAGTGGCAAAAACAAACATGGATTTTACACGAAGCGACAATGATTTTGCACCAAACCTGAAAAACAAAGCGAAATAAATAAATAAGATGTAAATAAGAGGGGTACTGTGTCCCATAAGAGCTCTGCCCTGTTGCTAAACATAGAGCATATATTTATAGGTGTGTACAGGCTTGAACAGTGCCATTCACAAGTCTGACATACTACTTAATGATTCTACAGCTTCTTTAGTGTTTTTGGATGAATATTCACGTTTCTTGAAATGTTTTTTTTTTTCAGAAAAAAATGTTTTTAAACCTAAATTGATTTGGTCTTCATGTGATTGTAGCCAGAATGCTTTTTTTTAATTTACTGCCTATATTCTGAATCATAAAATCATTCTGCATCCATATATAAAGACACATTTTCCTGTAGCTGTAATAGACTCCAAAAAGGTTGACATGTAAACATAAAATAAAAGAGAGTTGATGAATGAACACTGCATCGACTTGTGTGGCCAAAATTATTTTATAGACACAACTTGATGTGCTGGAAAATGTGCTGTCACAATGCAGACAGTTATAGAAATTATTTTTGAGAAATTATTTCTGGCTGCTGTTTTCCCAGCTTTAAATTGACATGAGGCACCAGAACAGAAAGCTTTTTGTTTTTCATCAAAGTTTGAGTGACGTGTGAGAGAAAAGGATTTTATCATGTATATCCATCCAAGCCGTCAACTTCTACACGAGTTGCTTCTGAAAATGCAACTATTTTTATTTTACGAGCGATGAGCTGCATTTTTAAATTTTGAGGTAAACGTATTTATTCTGGTGGACACACTTGATCTAAACTCAGTTTATGGTTGTGACATTTCCTTCTTGTAAAGCAGCATTTTGCTCTGAGAACGTCCTGTTTCAGTCCTCACATGACATTCATGAAGCTCCTCTTTCTGCAGACTCCAAAGGATTGCTGGAATGCAGAAGGAGGGTTTGCCTTCATGTCTGGTGAATGTTTGGTCAGCAAGGCATGTGTGGGCAGCCAGCAAAAAAATGGTCCTCTGTCTCCCTTTTCAGAAGCACCCGTCTCACTCAAAGTCATGTTGGGACATTTAAAAAGTCTTTTTTTCCATAAATTATCCAATCTTTTTCTAAATCTCATTATGCACGCTGGTAGGCATCCAAACCCCCCAAAATAGAGAAAAGGAATCATAGTTAGACATCTTTAAAATAAACACAAAGCCTGAGAAGTACATACAAGCCTCATCAAAATCAGACATCACTGCCTGCAAATAGTTTCCATTTTACCTCCCAAAATGAGGGCATCGTCTTCAGCACAAAATTGCCACTTATCTGATATGTGACTGGAATCCAAACATGGGAAAAGTCTGTGCTTCTGCCTTGGAAGTTGCTCCTGATGACCGATGCACTTAATTGGCTGACAATCGCCCAGCTGCCTAAAAAAATAATTGAACCACAGTCAAACTTTGTCAAACTTTTTTGTCATTTGCGCAGCACAATAATTAGCGGAGCAGGAACAGCCGCGATTTTCTGCAACAGCAAGCCAAATGCCTCCTGCAGATGATTTACGTTGCCTTTGAAATGAACCCACTGACTGACTGGTTTCTGAGAAAACTGCTGGATTGCGATGATTCACCCGATGCACAGCACAGACCTCTGATTGAGTGAATTATTTGGACTAACCTACCAGTCAAAAGTGTGGACACAGTTTTCTAAAGGATTCCATGGGAAAATGTGTCCAAACTTTTGACTGGTAGTGTATTTTCAACTTATTGAAAGCACAAGCGTGCCAAGCATAAGAAAGTGTTTGTACTCACATTTTACAAGCCCAAATCAGACATTTCACATATAGTATTAGATAACCCCAATTTTATTATCCATCTTGTGTCATCTTGTATTGTATGTTCACAGGGCAGAAGCTTATGCAGAAAAACCCAGACTTCTCTCAGTCTGCTCATGTATCGGTATCCCGAAGTGTTTCAAGGCCAGCTGGGAGGTAATGCCTCCAGCATGTCATGGGTCTATCTGGAGCCTCTTCTTAGTGGGACACCTCACCAGGGAGAGGTTCAGGAGGCATCCTATCAGATGCCTAAGCCATCTCATCTACACCTGGAGCTGTACTGACAGTATTTTCCTAATGACCAAACTTCTCACCCTTTATCCAGGGTAGAACCCTCAGGAGGAAGCTCATTTCAGCTGCTTGTATCTACAATCTTTTTCCAGCTTGTGACCCTGTGTGAGGGTAGGACTGCAGATCGACCAGTAAACTCACCTCCTTTGTTAAGTATGACATAGTCTGAATTACTGTAGTTTCTTTATTCTCAGGTGTAAATTTCTAGTTCTAGGAGTTAAATATCACAGCATGATAATGCGAACAAAGGCACATCATCTGCAAAAAGTCGAATAAATCACTTTATAAAAGATGTTTCTCAAACATTTCATTGTTTGTTTTGTGACCTGCCGCTTTGGTTTAGTCTCAGCTTTTCTATCAATATTCTTTAAAGATGGTTTCATTATTAAATCATTGCATGCCCATGTATTAAATCATAACTGAGCCCTAAAAGACTATTTTAAAAAGAAAACAATACAAAAATAAGACACGTCAATTAAGTGACTCTCACATATTTAAATTCTAATTATATGTGAAAAGGAAGTAGTAAGTTGGTCACTTTTTATGACCGAACTTTTTATACCAGGGGAGCCCAAATCATATCCTTGAGATCCATAGTGCAACCAAAGAATGAAGCCAAACCCACACCTTGAGCACGAATCTGTGCCAGAGCTAATCATAAGTGACTGAGTCTCCAGGAGTTGGATCAGTTTACTATATCATGTTCATTTTTAAAATCCAGGAAAAGATGCTCAAGGTTTTTTTTTTTTTTTGTGAAATATCGATATTTGTGAACAGTCTGAAGGTCCATTTATGCTGATACTGTAGATCAGGATATCTATTTCAGACTTCATACACACGCGCCACTTTTCTTGAAGTTTCTTTTGTAAAATAATTTGATTTCAGGCAAATTAGAGGTAAACTCTAGATCAATTAACAAGGCCTATGCAGTCTGAAGTGACGGATTGGGGTACGTATATCCCAGAACGCCCCCAATCCTCCAATATGAAGTAAGGACAGGATGCATCCTGATGTCATGACCGATTTATTTGCACTTGATTTGAGGTCAATGAGACAAATAGTTCCATAGATATAGACAAAAATCAGATTTTTGGTGCATAAAGCGCCACCTGGTGGGGAAACTATAAATCCAAAATCTTGAAATTTGACACAGGTTGTCCCGTTGGGGACCCAAACAGGTATTCAGAGTATCAAAACTGAAATTCGCCAAAGTTGTTAGTTATGGCACTCACACGACGGAAATCTGGGAGCGGCGGTGGTCGGGGCAAAACCATTATATCCTTGACAATCCATGTTCATGGATATAATGAAACTAATTTTACCAGCATGTGTTCCACACATAACCTGGTCAACAGGCTTGGTGACCGTGGCTTCATGACTAATGAGGAAGGTGACTTAATGTTTCATAAACTAAGATGAAGTTATCTAAAATGAGTGTAATAATGTAATATGCATGTTATCTTTCCAGCTGTAACCAGTGCATCTGATTTTAGGCCTGTGGGGATGAAGACCCCAAACAAAATACATATAACAACATTTATGTCAAACTTTATCTTGTTATTTAGACAGTTTGGTCATTTTGGTAGATTCACATTCAGCAATGTTCTCAGAAAGTAATATACAATCTTTAGGTAAGATTTCTGAGCTGTGGGTACAAATTCTCAATGAAATGTTGCATCTAGGAGGACAAGAAGCAAGGGGAAATCAGTTTGCGGAGTGAATGGTAATCTGATTACTGTCATGTTTGGTAATGAGTAATGCTTGCTATTGTGCCCTTTACCCTGTAGCAGAAACATGTAGCGTGTCATGTAAAGTAGCTGTTATGAAAGCTAAATAATTCTTCATATAGCTTTAATGTCATCCAATTTCATATGTGTCAATTTCAGATGAAACGCAAGATTCAATTTAAGATCCTCCTCCTCCTCTTCAGTTTGCCTTGAAGTCTCTCATCAACAGCCTTACTGTCGAGTATATTTTTCAAACTAATGCCTCATCCTTGCAGACTCAGGCTTTTCTATAAATGTCCCCTTAAAATTGAGTATAAGGTACTTGTGGATGTTTAGATCTGAAGTCGTTTTTCCAGTCATAAAATGTTTTTTGAGCTATGCCTTTGTAACATTTACAAATGTTTCACAAGACAAGTCTGTCTACTTGCTGTTAGCATGAAGCTAAATAGCATAAGTAATAGATGCTAGCACTAGATTAGTTTTAAGATGTGGGAAAAGCATTTTTCTCTATTTAGTTTTCAGTGAGTAGTCAGAATTATTAATTCAGTTTATCAAGATTTTCACATTTGATTTCAGTATCGAAATTATTTAGCAGCGTTGACTAAGCTACATAAGTTTAACTGCAGAAGGCTGCAAATTGATTTTGAAGTAAAAATAAAAAAAATCAGTTTTGTACAAATACATCCTTTTTTTGTTAAGAAAGCTTTAGGAAAATAAAGAAAAGGGATATATTTAAGACTTTTATGTAAAGAGGAAAGACACAGGTGACAGAGCCAAGTCTCAATGTCAGCAGTCACAATAGCTAGCCTCAATTCATTGTAACACCAAATACCACATACAGCACCCAAAAGCAACTAATTCATCTTTCTATGTTCTTTTTTGGTCTAGTTGCCAAAATTTCCACTTGGTGATCCAGATACTGTGTTTTATTTCTCTGTAGGGACGAGTGTATGTTAGAAAGAACACAATGGCTTCCTTTCTTATTATGACCTGCTTGATAAAAGTCTGACCCAGCCTCAGTCTCCACCACTGGGTCTTCATTTGATGAAAAGCATCTATTGTTCAAAGTGGTTTTCAAACTTTTTGAGCCTTGATGTGGCAATCTCCGTTGGAACGAAGTAAAACCTATGCGGGAGTGCTGCAGTTCCCTCCTAATCCACTATAGGCTCCATAACCTGCAATCCCCCCTCATTCACTAGAGACTCTATAACCTGTAGTCCCCCCTCATCCACTGGAGGCTCCATAAGAGACCAAATATGCATTGACTCCCATGTTAATAAGACTTCACAGCAGAAATAAACATGTTTACATCCTGGTACAAACATTTTAGGTCTATTTGGTCAAGTTTGTGCTTTTTGACCATTTTTGTATTTTCCAGTTGCAAAGGCATGTGTAACACTGCCAAGATGGCAATGTTAGGAACCACCTAACAAGTTTCGCTTTAGCTCTTCATAAACCTGCTGGGAGACTTCGTCCATCTTCATACATTGTCATAAAAATGAGGATAAAGGGTTTTTGGTGGATTCAGTGCACTGTTGTGATAAAGCACCAACAATTACAACAAGCTTCCCACTGTAATGGCAAATCCACATTTTTAACCCTTTATTTTTGTGGGATTGGTTCCAGCCCCCTCAACTCTGATGATGAAATGAAATGTTGAAAATGTTGCTATTTGATCACCTCGGTGGACATACAAAATACATCTGCACAATAGTCCATAAAACCACTGAGAGATATTATGATTTCACCGCAGCATGTCCTTCATGTTAGCATGATGACTAAAACTATTCAATTTAGAGTGTCATATTGTACATATGTATTAATATCATAAAGAAGATAAACTGGTTCCATTTTGACCCATTTATCATTTTCAGGTTGGCCACCAGGGGGCGCTCACACCTGAAAACTGTTTTGGCTTTATCTCTGAAACTATTCATCCCTTTGAACTCCAATCAATTCCAAATGAAAGATCTGTAAGATAATGACATTATACCTGAATTTTTCTACATTTGTATATGTATTCCAGGATTGGGGAAATTGAATATTGGGGGTGTTTGGTTCCCTTTTTTTTTAACCAGGTACAACCTCCATTACATCTTCAGTTGCAGCTTCCATAAGTTGCAGGTAAAATTTAATATTTGTATTGGTTGCCGAGCAGCCCTACAGCCCAGGTTATCACATATGTTTCATGTTGTTCTGTGTCTTTTGTGCGCTTCTGCATTTCAGTGTTCAAGTTCATCCTAAACCTGAGATGGTTCAAATTTGTTGATTTGTTTCTTCTTTCAGCCAAAACAGCGTGGCTCCATGTAAGATTTCCTGCACATTTCCTGTTGTTTACAAGTCCAGACCATTTATAACCCTGTATGGATCATATAACAGCTAAAGTAGCCTATGGTGAAATGGATGGAGCCCTAAAAAATCTGACCAATTACCATTATTTCACACAAATAGAAAGTAAATGTCAGTGCATTCATTTCCTGTTTGTCATTAGAAAAGAATTAAAATGCAAGAGTGTTTGATTAAAAATGCATTTTCTGGAAAGGAGGACTTTTTTTTTTTGCATTTTTACTTTGTTTGATGGTAAAATAATTACCTTAAATGGGATCCACACTGTCAACACGTTTCGACCTTTCACACAGCAACACAACTGAAAAGGACCACAAAGCATTTCATAGTCGAGCCACTTAAGTCCTCGTTTTTCCTCCTAAATGAATACTGTACATGTTAACTCCTGCTGAGCAGGTTTAGTTAACGAATGCTATGTTGGATCTTCATCTTACTTTATTCTATTTTATTAATTAAATGTATGTAGGTTTAGGTTCTAATTAGGTCTTCGATCAGCAGGAAGAGATAAAAAAAGTGTCAAACACAACAGCACCAGCCCTAATTTTCAAGTTTTATAGTGCTGAAATATTCTTAAATATATTTCTTTAAAAGTGTACAACTTTAGGGCTTAATTATATACTCCCCTGAATAATCTGCTTCATAGTTTTGGGCAGATATGCAACGCAATGATGTTTTTAGGATTTTTTTTCACAGCAAACAGAGACCAGCTGTTTCTAAAAGCCGAACTGATAAAAGCAGAAATGCAAACATAAAAAGAAAAATGCAGTTTGAAGGACCAGCCTCTGCAGCTGAAACACACAAATTTTGAGGAAAAAAAAAACCCCAGAAAATATATCTCATTAAAATAAAAGCTCCAGCAGTATATTTATATATAATATATTGTGCAATTTTTACTTAAACTCATTAACCAGCATAGAACAACTTAAACTCTATAAAAATTAACCCTGAGCTGACTGGAGTAAAAGCAGAATTAAGCAGAAATTTCTCCATTAAGCAGAAAACTAAAACAGAAAAATTCTTTATGACCTTTTTCTTTGAGATGAAATTCAGACTAATTTCTTCCAGGTCTTTGATTCAACGCAGCGCATACTTGAAAAGCAGGTTTATATGGGATTGGAGTGAACCTGAAAATGGACTCAAAGGAGGCAGAAATGATCAGAACCCCCTGAATCGCAACATGTAGGTCATAATTGGTCTTTTCTCAGGTTCAGTGTTGCTTTTCTCGTGAAGCAGCTGATCAGTTGTTTATCAGCCAACACGGACTGAAAGCAGCGTGTGAGCAGCAGCAACAGCAATCATCTAAACTAGGAATGTCCAGCTCTGCTCCTTGAAGGTCACAATTTTGCAGGTTTATGTATTTTCTGCTCCAACACACCTTATCCAAATGAAGAAGTCTGAACTTCATGTTGAACAGCATGTTGGATCCATTTAATGCGAGTATGTTGGAACAGGGATACATCAGAAACCTGTAGGACCCTCAAGGACCAACTTTAGACTGATGTCAGCTTTTTTTTAACATCTTTAAATAATGTTTGAAAATATTTCATCATATTTTTGTTATATACAGTGGTGTTATATACATAAGGTTATTGGAGTTTGATAGAAATAATTCTCAGTAAACCGTGTGGAGCAAGATTTTACATGACCGCTACAATGGTGTGCAGTCATGGTAACAGAAAGCAATAAATTAAATACACCCCTCTACTTAAGTCACAGCACTGTGCAACGGTCAAGGCCACGCCCTTCTACTGAAGGCACAGTGCTGTGTTAGGGTCAAGGCCACGCCCCTCTGCTGAAGTCACAGCACTCTGCAATGGTCAAGGCCACGCCCCTCTACTGAAGCCACAGCACTGTGTTAGGGTCAAGACCACGCCCCTCTACTGAAGTCAGAGCACTGTGCTATGGTCAAGGCCACGCCCTTCTATTGAAGTCACAGCACTGTGCAATGGTCAAGGCCACGCCCCCCTACCGAAGTCACAGTGCTGTCTTATGGTCAAGACCACGCCCCTCTACTAAAGTCACAGTGCTGTGCAATGGTCAAGGCCACGCCCCTCTACTGAAGTCACAGCACTGTGCAATGGTCAAGGCCACGCCCCTGTACTGAAGGCACAGTGCTGTATTAGGGTCAAGGCCACGCCCCTCTACTGAAGGCACAGTGCTGTGTTAGGGTCAAAGTCACACCCCTCTACTGAAGTCACAGCACTGTGCAATGGTCAAGGCCACGCCCCTCTACTGAAGGTAAAGCACTGTACAATGGTCAAGGCCACGCCTCTCTACCGAAGGCACAGTGTTGTGTTAGTGTCAAGGCCACGCCCCTATTGAAGTCACAGCACTGTGCAATGGTCAAGGCCACGCCCCCTACCGAAGTCACAGTGCTTTCTTATGGTTAAGGCCACACCCCTCTGCTGAAGTCACACCACTGTGCAATGTTTAAGGCCACGCCCCTCCGCTGAAGTCACAGTGCTGTGACTTAACATAGGGAAAAAAAAAATAGTGCACCTAGCACTGCAGGCAACACTTGTGCCCAACTACACTACAGCAGTGCGACTGCACTTATCTATGATGTCTCTACTGTTTGATTTTGTGCTTGTGTCGTTCTTATTCTCAGATGTAACTCGCTTTGGAGAAAAGCGTCTACTAAATGACTGTAATGTAATGCTGTCGTATGGTTAAGGCCACGCCCCTCTATCGAAGTCACAGTGCTGTCTTATGGTTAAGGTCACGCCCCTCTACTGAAGGCACAGCACTGTGTAATGGCCAAGGTGACGCCCCTCTACTGACGTCACAGCACAACCCTATCTTTTATTCCCCTTACATCATCGCAACAATGTGTGTTCACATAGTCAGTTTCTTAGTATGAAATAGTTTAAGTAAAATGGCAAATCGTTACACTTTTTCTACTGTTCAATGCCAAGTTGATGCTTCACTTGAAGCTAGCTGATGGGCCCACTGTCAAGATGACCCTGCATGAGAGACTAAACAACCTTTACACCCTTTTTTTTAGAGGATAAACATTAACTTGCTGCTAGTAGCTACTGGTTTTCATGACATGTAAAGTTAACTGGGAAAGTCTGTGGACTGCTACTGAACCATTTAGCTAGCTTTGGTTTTTTTTAAATGGTGTAGTCTTGATTATTTTTAGATTAAACAGGCTCTTAACCGCCCGCATGTAATTATCATTGGTTTGTCTGTCACAATATGTGACTAGCTGCCTAAATCCTAGAGCTCATTGTATGCATCTGCTACTAGAAGCCCCATATTCTCTGACAATAATTATACATATTTACTGCATAACTAAAGAGGAAGAGAGACAATGACACATCCATATGATGAAAATTGCAAATGAATTAATATATTCTTTAGTTTTTTCTTTGTTTTTAATATAGTGTTCACAGTTTCCAGATTGTTGCAGAAAGTTTAATGGATAAAAAGCTGACCTAAAAGTTTCCACGGTTTGGTTTACTTTGTTGTCCATCTGAGGTATTTACCTCACTTGAAAACCTCTTCTTTTCTCACATGACTGTACATTTGATCAAAGGCTGGATGGTGCAGCTGCAGCGATGATGTTGTCAGAAGGTCGAACTGCTGAGACAACACGCTGCGATTGTCGCCTTTTCCATCCAGCCACCTGCTTCAGCAGCCGTTTCTAATCCTGCTCCTCTTTCAGACGGTGAATTCCTCAGAGTCATTTCACTCTTCAGAGATGAAATGAAAGTGTCCACATGCCTTTATTCTGCTCCCCATCATCTTTATACCATCTTGCTTTGAACTCACTGGAAATCTGAGTAACCAAACAGCGATTCTTTCTTTCTTGTCTTCGTAGGTCAAACATTACATAACGCTGCTGTTCAAGGTTATCCAGACTGGATCAGCAAAGCTCAATGGAAAAACGTTGACATAACTTTAAGGTCATCACCTAATGACAGAAATCCTGAATCTGGGAGCCTAAACGCAGCTTGCAAAATTATTTTCTATAAGCTAAGATGAAAAGGTCATTGAACAGCAGTTCACATTAATTATCCTTCACGTTCCTGATAATGTCAGATTACTTCTGAAACCTGTGCCAGCCTTTGTGACATATATAGTCTGCAGCCTATAAGGAGACCTAAGTGATGTGTAAGAGAACCGACAAAGAATAGTTTCAGAGAGAAGTAAAGAAAAAATCGTTAACACCCCTCCTGCGTGCTTTCATCTCAGCTGAAAAGCCTTTGTTAGATACATTCTGGTGTACACTGAGGTGGTAAAAGAGGAAATATTGGACACAATCCCACAGTGGCTTAAAACATCACATTAACATTGATGTCATACAATAATGTCACCATAATTACAGAGAAACGTCGCAATACCTCAGCCTTTTGTATGTGGGGCTTATTCTCTGCTTGGATGATGGAAATTAGGATATTTGCTCTGCCTCATACAGTTTCGTTGTAGTAATTATGTGAATTTAAACTGCGCCTGGCTGACGGATGACTGTCTGGAGGATTTCTGGCATTGTAACCGTTCAAACTAAAGGCTGCATGCAGAACATTGATTAAATTAACTGCACGCTGAGGGAGAATTTCTGTTCAAACATCACTGCAATGCCTGAGTAAACAGTTCAAATGGAGTGCTGCCCGCTTTAATATTTATATTTAACTTCACTGGAGAAGGAAATCATTCCAAGACCTGCTAAAATATGTTGAAACCAAAATTCAATTATGATACTGAATGGAGAACAGGTTTATGACTGCTGCACTAATTAAATTCAGCAACTCGCCGTCTTCTCAGCTCATTTCTGGTTTATTAAAATATACGATAAATTATATGATTGTTTTCTGTTTCAAAAAAAATTTCCCCCAGTCCTACAAATCTGTATCTGTTAGTGTCTAGACCCTTCAAAGTGCTATAAATACCAGCATGTATAAGAACTATTTTATTTTACACCAGTATAATTAGTAGTATTAGTTTAGTGCGACCCCCCCCCCCACACACACACACACACACACGCACACACACACATACACCTTTATTTGGAGGACTTGAGGACTGTGTTGTAATTTTTAATCAAAGAAAACTGGAAAAAAAAACACACTGAATTTCATACTATTACAACCTTTTGGCAGATCTTCAGTTTTTTAATAATTTGTAGTGAAAAGACCAGACATGCCACACAAAAGGCAGTTATTTCTGGATTTTAGGGATTTTAGACCACATTTTTATGTGAAAAAAAATCAAAACTTTTTCCTTTGTTTTTTTTTTTTTTTAACAAATCACATTTACATAACAGTGAAAAGATCATTTACACAATGATTACTATAATTTCCTCCGTAAAGCTGAACCCGTCTTCAATCGCTCCAAAATGCTGCCTAGATCCCATAAATTCTCACACAGACTCCTGTCTGCATCCCTGCACAGGCTCCCCGTAAATTTCAGGCTCCATTACAGGATCTGCCCTCCACAAGCAGGCTTCTCCATATGTCTGATTTTTCTTTTTGCCGTTCTGTGAAGTCCCTGCAATCTGCTAAATCCCCACCGCTTTGTGTCCCACGCAGCAGGTTGCTGATGGAGCCTTTCAGTACGTTGTACTTGTGGAGCTCACTTCCTCCCGAGTTAGGAACAATAGCCTCTGCTGACATTTTTAAAAAACCATTAAAGAGGAAACACCTTTAGGCAGGTGTTTGAACTAGCTGGCAGGTTTTTTGCTACATTTTAATGGCATTTTGCTGCTTTTTTTCATTTATCGTCTACAACTTAAATGATGTCTGATGTAATTTTAAATTCCTTTTATCCCGTGAAGCAGTCTGAGTTTTCTGAGATGTGTAATATAAATAAATTCCTGATCCCTTGTTATTGTCATTAAGCAGACTCTGAACGCAAGATGATGTGAAGATGCCGAAATATTCAGATTCCATTTAACACCAACAGGAGTCACTTTGAGATGTAAAAATATTTCACTGTGGACATGAGTGCCAAATCACAAAACTCGGTTGCCATGGAAACAAGAGACCATTTTGTAGGGGTGTCCAAATGTACATTGGGAAAAAAATAGTGCACTCAAAATAACCCACAATGCATACTGAAAAGTAGTGAACATCGATGGTCACTATACAGGTCAATATAGACCACAGTGTATTACAGGCCGGAGCTTACAATAGCTGAAATGATACGAAAATAAAAAACTAACATAAAAAAAACGTTTAACAAAAAAACTACAAAGCATCATTTTTTATCTCTTTTCAACCGAATAATTATGATACAAAGCAAGAATAAAATGCAATATAGGCAAATAAGACATTTTCACTGTAAATTAGATTGGATTTGCATTGTCACATTCAAGTCTGTTGTGGTTGCCATAGTTACAGCTGGTAGTCACGTGATGCGTGACAGAGAAAAAGTAGTGAGCTTCGTGTCCGAATCACAATGAAATTGAGGGCACTATATAGTGCAGCCCTATGTATGAATGAGGGGAATGAGTAGTGAATGAGGGGTTAGGGTTAGGGGGCACATTCGGACACAGCCACCGTCTCACCATTTCTTTGGCTCATCATTACAAACAACACATAACCATAAAATAGAATCAAGGCTACTATGATAACTAAGTGTGATAACAAAAACACAAATGCAACAAAAATACACCTGAATCATACATGTCAAATAAAAAGTCAAATTTCAGCTGTTTAACTAAACCTGTAAGAATTGGTGCATTATGAGTACTGATGGCATCTGGGATAAGGGACATGGTGAAGGGACATGTAGCCAGAGGAACTAAATCGCCGTCTTGACTTCAGGACATCAAATCGAAGACGATCGCTACCTGCCAAGACTCTTATATTTTCTCATTTTTTAATATTCACAAGAGGCATTAAGGTTTTCCTAACACTTTTCTGCTATCACCACATTGCTGTTTACTTTGTTTTCACAGCTTAAGTAACCAAAAGGTTAGAGGTTAAACGCTGATCTAAGGACACATAAAAGATACATAAAAGTAAATAAAATACAGGAATCGTTATGCGGTACTCTTGCCATCTTGTTGACAGTGAACCTGCACTGATCTTAAAACGTTGTGTTTGCTTGCTTTTGTCGTAATCTCTCGTAATGTCTTAATAAATGTTTTGTTTCATTTACAACTGCTCGCATTGGAGTAGTTGCAGATGAAAATGGACCGGCACCCCATCCAGACTGAAATGTCGTAGATGGACAGATGAGTTAATTTGCTTCCTAAATTGCAGGACCTGCGATGTGACTATTGCACAAACATACATTGTGATGATGATGTTCAAACTATATGATAGAGCTCTAAAATTCATCTTTGAAAAGAGAAGAAGAACCAAAGCTCTTCCAACATAGTGCGATTAACTAGGGCTGTGTTGAAAAGATCGCTTAATCGATTCAGAATCGATTCTCATATCAATTCCTAAAGATTTATTTAATACATTTCCTTTGGTGAATGTTGACCTTTCATTCACGCATGCGAGTAAGAAATGAAAGTAAATTAAAAAGAAAAGTCCTTAAAAAAAAATGTAAAAATTAAGCTTCAGTCAGCAGAGAAGGTGGAGATTACAAGTGATACCTGGTGGACATCTGTAGCTACAGAATCGTGCATTAGTGTGACAACACACTACATAGACTAAGACATGAATATCCTCATCTGTACTACGAACCACAGAAGTCATCTTTAACTTCTGACATTTCATTATTTCTTTTAGTTGAATGTCAATATAATACTACTATTAATGTTTTATAACTATTTATACATATAATTTAACAAAGAAAAAACAAATTATTTTAATAACACTGACTAAAATCCATCTCTGATCAGAACAGATCGTGAAAATTGAATCTTGAAAAATCAACTTTAAATCTTGAGAATCGGAATTGAAATTGATTCTTGAAATCTGAATCAATACCCAGCCTTAGCATTAACACGAAGCCCTTGCAGGTGGAAAGATAGAAAGTTTAATATTCCAGACCATCAGGCTTTTAAAGACCTGCCAGTGTTTTCAATGCAGTGTGTACCTTCATTGAAATAACAACTGTACTAAAGTAAAAGTAATTGCAGGACATCCCCACCAGATTCGATCATTTTGGCTACTTAGTCGTGAAGATAGCCAAAACGTTTTACATCTGTGGGAGCCTTTTGTAAAACCACATACAAGCAGTATGTTTGGCTAAAATTAACTCTCCTGACTTTCATCTGGTGCTTTATTTAAGCTGATCTGAGGTCCGTCAGTCAGGGCGTCTGCCTCCCACCAACTCAGAGCACAGCTCTGCTCATTATCCACCATTTTTACTGTTAATCATTCATGTTTGGCTGCGTTACTCCCAGCAGAACAGATAGATCTGACATGTGAGAAACTCAGAAGCTGAATTTAGTTCAGAGATAGCTGCCGCCGTTATTAAGTGGCTCCGCTCGCTGCCCACCTCAGGCACAGAGATTGTCAAGGAGAATACATTATTATAAATGACCATTAAATTGACTTTTTCATATTGAGGAAGCTGTAATATGGAAAAGCCTCACACAGTGTCATGTACAGACCTTCAGGAGGTGCCTGAGGGAGAAAAAGCTGTCATCCATCCCAGCAAATCCAGTGCATGTGTGAGATGACTAAACCGTCCAATTATACCTGAAAGATGTGACATTTGAGGAAAGAAGCTGTGAAATGAATCCAAAACAAGGGAAATAGACACAGTTTGCATGTTTTTCAGATTTTTTAAATACCTGTAAATTAATAGGGATGTTTACCCATATGGGATGTTTAAATCATACATTTGCTGTAAAGATTCATGTAACTTCAACATAGTGACGTCTTAAAGGTGGTTTTGAATTCTAACTTGATGTGAATAAGAACAAATTCTTTCAGTCTTTAGTCAAGATGAGATTTTATCTAGTTAAAGAAAGAAATTAATTATGAGGCTCTCAATATCATGATTAAGCTAATATTTCAACTCTAGACTATTTATAAAGCACATTTTTAAAAAAAAAACCACAGCTAAAAATCGTGTACAAAACTTAAATAAAATTAAAATACTAACTAGAAATGATGCCGTCTGATACGACGGCTATGGTTATATCCCCGAACACCCTACGCCTTTAGTGTCCCGAAACCTGGGATACATATGCATATATAGAAACATTCAGGTATAACATCATCATGCAACACATCTTGCAGGGAGGCCGGCCCGGGGGCCGCAGGGTCAGTGGACCCGAATCTGGTGGAGGGCCCGGAGGCCGAAGGGTTAGGGGGCCCGGATCCGGCGGAGGAGCAGGAAGAGGAGCGTCCCGGCCTGGGACCTCCCCGGAGACGGGCGGCGGAGGAGCGTCCCGGCCTGGGACCTCCCCGGAGACGGGCGACGGAGGAGCGTCCCGGCCTGGGACCCCCTCGGAGACGGGCGGCGGAGGAGTGTCCCGGCCTGGGACCTCCCCGGAGACGGGAACAACCAGCGGCGGAGGAGGAGCGTCCCAGCCTGGGACCTCCCTGGAGATGGGCGGTGGAGGAGGGTCCCGGCCTGGGACCTCCCCGGAGACGGGAACAACCAGCGGCGGAGGAGGAGCGTCCCGGCCTGGGACCTCCCTGGAGATGGGCGGTGGAGGAGCGTCCCGGCCTGGGACCTCCCCGGAGACGGGAACAACCGGCGGCGGAGGAGGAGCGTCCCGGCCTGGGACCCCCTCGGAGACGGGCGGAGGAGCGTCCCGGCCTGGGACCCCCTCGGAGAC
>JBAMHX010000013.1:2926924-2952288 GCA_037177515.1 Pseudomugil tenellus
CACACACACACACACACACACACACACACACACACACACACACACACACACACACACACACACAGAAATAATTAATCCTCTCCACATTTTGGCAATATTAACTGAATATTCCGGATCTTGTGCAACTGCTTATCTGACTGGACACAGATCGTACTTGTTTTATTCCAGAACACTTTGTCAGAGAACATGCCGACCGGGTCGACTCAGAACACTTTCCCAAAGTATTAAAAATGAGATGATTGGTACCGCACGATTCAGCAAACTGAGCAACCAGTTCTCTGTACTCTGCTTTTTGTCCGTCACTGATACACCCAATAACTGCAGAGTCATCAGAGTATTTCTGCAGATGACACGACTCCGAGTTGCACTGGAAGTCTGAGGTGTACAGTGTGAAGAGGAAGGGTGAAAGTACAGTTCCTTGTGGTGTTCCAGTGCTGCTGATCATCTCAGAATCTCAGGATCTCACAATCTTTCAGTCTCACAAACTGTGGTCTGTTTGTGAGGTAGTCGTAGATCCAGGTGGTTTTCGAGGTAACCGCCTGGAATTTATGGAGCTTCTCACACAGCAGAAGAGGCTGAATCGTAATGAAGGCACTTAAAGAACATGACCCTCAAAGTGCTGCCTGACTGGTCCAGATGAGAGTGGGCTCTGTGAAGAAGGCAGATGATGGCGTCTTCAACCCCAAAGCCATTACGTTATGCAAAATCTCTTGAGAGGTGTTCACTTGTTTGTTGAGGTGACTTTTATGATGTGAGATGTCAGAGCAACTTGTCAAAAGTCATTCGATTCAGCTGGTTGTGGTTTTTTAGGCACCAGAACAAGGCGGGATGATTTCTTTTCTGACTCAGACTGAAATTATTTTTTCAAAATTATTATAATTTAAATGATAGTTTATAATTTATAAAATGTTATTGTGAAGCAGCAATAACCAAAAGTTTTTAGGTCTCAGGCTCAAACTGTCACCAGCTGTGTTACTATGGTTACATATTAGGAAAGATCAAATTTATTTTTCACCGTTTTTAAGCCCTTAATGGACTCATGGGAAAATTATTGCCAAGCAGAAGATGACTACAGGATAATACCGCAAAGTTTAACAGCTGCTGCTTGAAATGAAAACCTGAAATAAAGTGCTTTAAAACGTTAAAGCAATGTTTGGATGCAACTTTTGTTTTTGTATTCATTTGAAAGTTCTTGAATTTTTAATTTAAAATCAATCGATGAACAAAAGATTGAGATAAAAAAAAGCATTTTTTTGTGCATCAGCGGCTCCAACCACTTAGATTTATTTATTCTTGTGTAGAATTTATGTTTTTATTTGGCTTATACACTTTCTCAGTGGAAGCTGCTGCAATTTTATCACGATGTACCAAAAAACTGCAGTCCTGTAATAACCTGCAGTCCCCCCGTCATCCACTAGGGGCTCCAGCACAGCGGAAATCCTATGACTCCCACGTTATAGGTTTAATAAGTCAAGTTTACTTTGTGACAACAGTGATTTTTTTTTTTTTTACTTCTCTTGTCCAGCATTACAGAAAGCAGAATGATTATCTGGTTCTGTGTTGTGCTGAGCAATTTTGCTTTGTTAAGAGGAATTAATAAAGATCCCCTCGATAATCTGAATTTGCTGTTTATTTAAAAAAAAAAACAAAAAAAAAAACCAACGTTTTGCTACAGAGTTTAGTGTTGTTCGAGTCGACCAGAGAGGATAGAAGGGCAGAAAATGAAAGTAAATCTCATGGTACTTCCGCAAAAAAGAAAGTGAACAACTGTCAGGAGCACCAGGAGCGGAGTAGCCTTTCTGTGTGGAGTGTGCATGTTCTCTCTGGGTACTTCAACTTCCTCCTATCCATAACATGTAACTTAGCTTAAATGCTATGATCAATCACTTCTTGTGCTGCGTTGGATAAAAGCGTCTGTCAAATGACATGATTGCAGATCCATCCATCCATCTACTAGTGGAGTATCTATGATGTAATGGACTGCAGCAGCACAAACTGCAAAGCGGACTGAGACCAGAACTAAAGTACCAATGTTATCTAGTTAGCATCTACTGATATCAATGCTAACGTTGGTATTGATATTGTCAATGTTACAACTGATCATTCTACCACCAGACTGTTAAATAATCAAACTGAAATTTGGCATTTTATTGTAAGAATTAGTGATATTAGCAAACTTTCAACTGTCGTTTAAATAATTTATATACATTATATAATTTATATATATTTTATATAATTTCAAACTTGTGACTAGAATATGGAACCAGATGCTGAACATCAGCTCCTTTAGCAGCTTCATGTGGAAATATTTTATTTAAGGGATGATGTAACTAGTCAAAGTATTATCACAGCTCTAATCTTTTTAAACATATTCCAGTACACTCAGGTTTACAAAAAAGCAACCTCGGGGTAGTCCTGGAGGCTGGACCTAATACCTGAAATGCTGAGCTCTGCTCAAATAAATGGGAGAAACTTCCAAATTAAGGGTGTGCAAAGTTTGACAATTCCCGAGAAGACTTTGGGATGTTGCTGCTAAATGTTTAAGCAAGTAGTAAATAAAGCACTGAAATGTTTTTTCTTTGTCATTGTAAACATGTGTGTGTCAAATTAAAAACTGAGACTGAAAAAGTGTAGAAAATTGAAAACAAATTATTTAAATTTAACTAAATTTCTTACAATGCCTGGAAGCAATATTTGTAAAACTGTGACAAGCTTTTTTTTAAATCAGTAATTTTTTTCTGTATTTGTCAGTATTTTACAGCAGAAAAATTAATAAAATCAAAGACTTGGAAATTTTCCAAATTAAAATTACATTTTAATTAAATCCTGTTTAATCAATATGAAATGATTGCAACCAACACAGCAGAGAGCAGAAAACGCAATAATACATAAACCATTTCTGTGCTGAAAATCAGTGATATTTATTTGCCCCGGGCTATGAAATACAACCACAAAGAGACTGTGCAAAGAAAGCAAGATTAAGTCAGACTTATGGAGAGTCGGCAAGCACGTTACACAAACAAAAAGGATATATCGGCATGTGCACAGGGTACAGGGTACTGTCAAGAGTTCATGCTACAGCTAACAGAAAAATCAATAAAAGGAAATTAATTCACACGAAACAAAAACACTTCAATCTCAATGAATAAATCAACACACTGGTAAAAACACACTGTTAATAAATGTCAAATTTGATTTTGATCTCGTAACACTGTTTACTTTGAAATATTAATCAGCCATCTTTGAAAAGTCTTCAAACCCAGCTACAAATTGTTAGCACCCGTTTTTGCAGTGCAGGATGTATTCAAGTTCTGCGTTTCCTGCAAGCTGGTTTTACTCAACAAACCGAGTTGTTTTCCTGTCGATGGGCCGTTTGGAGAGGACGTACGCTGAAGGCCAGTTTCTTACTTAAAATGATCAAAGCACTTGAGAAAATTGTGTCAACAAATATACAACACACACATTTTCTAAAATATTAGAAGAAAGAATACACAACATACAGTAATTTCCTGAAAACAGTGTGCCATCTGAGTGATATATGATTACATTTTCAATAAAAAGGCAGTTTACAATTCATTCCGCTTCAAATTAAACAGCAACTGGAACTATAACTTTAGATATCTTCTGTGTAGGTTGTTACAGCTGTGTTGTTTGGTAATTGCTGGCTAGCTTTACGCTAACGTTTTAAATCTAACAAAATGACCTCTTTCATTTCATGGCTATTATAAAAAATTTACAAAAAAACTAAAATATAGAAACCTGGGCATGTAGATTAGTAATAGTTTTATGAACCTATGACAGCAGAATACTGTTTAATGAAAGGAAACTAATCAGAATATTCAGCCAACATGACAACCAAAGGTTAGTGTTTAGGGAGTATCGAATTGCACAAATCAAATTAACAGTTGGAAAGCAAATGATTAACGCTGATTACTACAATTCAGTCAACTTCACGGACATTAGATAAAAAAACAAAACGAGCCAAATCCTCATGTTGGACCAAATGTGACTTGTTAAATTTAGATGGTTGTTGTTTGTTTAGCCAATGGTTATGTTTCGTCATGTTAACTTTGTCTACTTTAGTTTTATGTTTGTAATGTTATATTTACTCATGTTTCGTCACATTGAGTCGTGTTATGTTTAGTCTTATAATGTCTGCCATGTTATGCATGTTTAGTTATGTTATGATTAGTCACGTTAATTCATGTTAAATTTAGTTATTCTATGTTAAACTTTGAGTTTTATATTGGTTTAGATTAAAGTGTTGGTCTAACACACCTAATAATGTGGTTCGGAGTTAAAATAATCTATAGATATTAAAAAATGTAACTGGTCTGAACCTTTCCCCGGCTCTGGTCCTCGAGCGCTGTTTCAGATTATTTCCCTACTGCAAAACAAAACCAATTTAAATAAAATTGATTTCCAACAGCTTATTATCAAGTTCTGCACAAGCCTGTTAATGACCCATTCAGCTTAATGAGGTGATTTTCTGCAACCTGCAGGACACCAGTCCTAGATACAGTGTCCATCTAATGTCTAAAAGTTTACAAAATAAAGAGACGTAAAACTTCCCAATTTCAACCATCTATATAGTATGAATTTACCACAAAACCATCAATTATTCTCATTTGAAATGTAAAAGTCGAACTGGAGCCCAGGGCTGAGAAACCAGCAATCACAATGAAGCCATAGCCCAGTGGCGGGAACGTGACCTGGTTAGTTTTAATGTGTTTCTACTGTGAACTGTGTTCATCACAACGATGAAATTATCATGCATAATTTAATAATAACGAGATGAGTATTCTTTACTTTCAATACAACTCATTAATATGGTAAAAGCCTCAATAATTTATACACACACACCTAAAATGAACAAGTGAATGGTAAATTTATTGGATTGTAGGTTAATTTTTCCTGCAAATCTACTAAATTGCCTCCAATGACCAGCTGAATTCTCTTCTATACTTTCAATGAATACCAAAGCAATTCTCCACTTTGGTCCTTGTTCTGTTTAATGGAATAATCTATGCCAGTAAAGAGAAATTCTCCAGGTATAGCATTTCAAGAACTCGGCAGAGGGAAGGACAGGTAATAAAGTAACATTAAAATTACACCGATTTAAACATTAAATGGTACAAAATTATTTGTGGATTTATTTAAGCTGTTAATGGAAACTATTGTAACAATTTAGTAAAGTAATTGTGATTACATGAAATATCTAAGACCAGATGATTATGTAACATTGTGAGCTTTACTGTTAGCTAACTAGAGCACAGAGTTACACTTATGTCTACTTATAACTATATGGGTTATATTATTTAAAAATGTTACCAATAAAAATGATTATCAGTTCAATTGGCACTTGTTACAGAAGAGAAAGAGTTATTAAAATAATTGCATTTCTATATTTTAGATTTAGTTGAACCTACTTGTGATTGGATAGTTGCTGCATGTGGGTGGGGGATAACATTACAATTTTTAAAAAAATCGTAAACATTCAAACATTTGGCACAGCACAAGGTTAAACACGGAATAAAACAAAAGAATAATTTGATTGCCTTATTTTTTCTAAATCAGTGACTCCAAATTCAGATGAAATTGCTTAGTTTTCTCTTTTGTCTTTGCTTAGATAGTTTTTGTTTATATTTCAAAAGATTTTGTCAAGAATTTTTAACAGTGCAAGCAAGCAAATGCAAAAAGGGAAAAAGCATGTGTAAAATGACAAATGTACTTTAAAAGTATTTTTGTTCTTTTTTTCTTTAAGCATAAAGTTTAAAAAAATACTACAAAACTGTCTTAAAAACAGGAATATAAGCTGACGGGTATTGCTGTACGTTATTGGTTTATTAGTAATACGCGTCGAGGCTGGTGAGAGAAAATGATGCACTACAGACTGAAAAGGAGCCAAAAAATCGAATGAAATTTACAGTTTAAACCTGAACAACAGCGATGAAAGATACTGTCCTGTTTAATGAATGGCAGAAACAACATCTTCATGTCCTCGCTTCCTTTTCCTCAGTCGTCATCACTTTTGCTCCTATCTGACTGATCCTGTAAGAGAAAAGATAAAAATACACATGAAAAAGGGTCGTTTAAAAGATAAAGATGCATATAAACTGCAAGAACGAAAGGAGTTTATCATTATATCCGGCTATATTTGCACATCTGGGTCCCAGAGAGGTGGAGATCATCCCCCCCCCCCAAAAGAAAAACCAAGGTCAGGCGAAGCTAGCTAAACACTTCCAGCATTTATATTCAGAGTTACAAGGTTTCTAGCTACTCTGAAGGTTAATGGAAACAGTTCAGCCAAATTAGCCTTCACAGATCTTGCAGTTCAGCTGACGACGACGCTCATGCACCACCACCACGAGGTGCGGATCACAAGCTGATCGCTTAAACCCAGAATTAAGAGGAAAGATTTCCCATCACTGTCGATTAATATGAAAACGGATCTCACTGAGGTTTCCAATTAGAACAACTGATTTGTTTTGTTCTTAGTTTGACATAAAAAGAACAAACAGGGTCAGATAAACAGTAATGAACAGCTGGAGAAAAATTGTGCTAAAAGGTTCAGATTGAATCAAAACACGTTTTACTCCGACAAGAGTTTAAAACTCAATAAATTCATCTCAGATCATGCTGCAGTAATATTTCACTATTTAACATTTACTACATACCCATGTTGGATATGTTTGTCAAAACAATACCAAAATACCAAAAGCACACAGCAATAGTAACATGTTGCAAGATGAGAAAAAAGGTTGTAAAACTATAATTACCAGATAAAACACTGGAGGAGTATTTGACAGGACATTAGGTTGATTAGCAACATGTTTCGGGGTGAAAGGAGCATCTCAGATGGAAAAGATGGGCTGAATGTTTTACAGTATATTGTCTTTGTTGAGTTCTGCAAAATAAACTATAAATTGATGAACCGGAGAAACATGATCCTGCCAAACAGTCTTCAACTGGAAAAGATGAATAACCCTGCTCTAAAGTAAGGTATGTTGACCTCCTTTAACATGTAACCTGAGCAGGGATCAGATCCCAAAACTCAGTTAAAGCTGCTGTTGTTTTAATAATAACTCTGATCCCGGCAGGGATTATCTAAATAACATCGCCAGATAGGAAAAAACAGAATATGACATCCGACCCCTGCTGTCCATCCACAGATAAACAAGGTCAATCTGACAGCAAAAAAAAAAAAAAAAAAAAAAGTTTGATGTTTGGTTAAAAAACAAAACGCTGGCTGCATTAAAGTGATTTAGTCACCGTGGGGAACATTCAAAATGTGACTAAACCTATTTACTATTTCATGTTTTGTTCTCTCACAGCCTTGTGCAAAAAAAATAAAAAATAAAAATGCATTAGTTTCTATTCAATACCCCAAAGTGACAAGGCAGCATTTGTTCCTATTCTCATCAACAAAAGAAAACTGTCCCTGTGGTTAACACATGCACACTTTGCTCTGAAACTTCAGCTCAGACTCAAAGATTTGGTTGGAATCAATGTGATGTTCCCCGTTTTGATACGTGATTCTTACTTTAATAACATTTTATGGTTTCAAGCTGAAAATGTGCTTCTCTGAAAGAAAAAAAAACAGACCCAACAGGAAGTTTGGACATTTCATGTTCTGATTGTTGTGGCGACTTTTACAAAGCTGAGCATCTTCTACCCTCACCAGCCACTTTATCAGGAATAAAGTCATATCTAATGAACCAATCACACGGCAGCAACTCAGACCTGTGATCCTTTTCCTGCTCAATGTATTGGATGTTTCCCTGCTGCAACATACCTGATTCACATTAAACCACTTCTGTCAGCGAAGAACAAGAAACTGAGGCTACAATTCAGCGGCTGTACGCATGTGAACATGAGGGGGGGCTGGGAGAAATCTGAAGGGGGCATCATGTGTAATTCAGCTAATTATATTGATGTTAAGTGTTTTCTTAATAGGACTGGCTTGTTAGACGAGCCCGACTCCCAAGAAACGGATTTCAGTTTGTCAGGACTTTTCCTTGAGACCCGTCTAGCTGGGGTGTCCCCCCCCCGAACCCAAAGCTACAGATGATATAGTTCTTGGAGTTGGGGTCAACGACCAACTGAATGACTGGAAAAAGTTGCTCTTCACAGCTAAAACATGTTTTTATTTCATAGTATTTACTTATATATCACATTATTCCATATAATGTTTTATTCAAATGGAGAATGTTAGATTTTACATTCTGTTTGTGTTTCATACATGAGCGCTTTCTTTACATTGTTACATGTTGAACACTGTGTGGGCTCTACTGTCCTTCATTGTTCAGTAGTAGATGAGAAAGTGGATTAGTCGGAGTTGAACCTTACACCAGGCTGCATGTAAGGAGCAGCTGCTTTATCAGATGAACAAACATCGCACCGAAATGAGCATTCAGCTCCAACAAAACCAGTTATTTTCCCTGACTTTCAGTCTGGTATTTTCGGTCCTGAAACAAACATTTCTTTGAGGTAACCGTGCTTTTCTGCTCTGCTGCCTCCACTGTCTGAAAACTGACAGAAACCAGCAGGCTGGACTTTACTGTCGACCACTGCAGTACATCCTGAACCGCCGGCATGCAGCTCAGTGCGGAGGGAAAACAGAGTTTAGGACGCTTGTGCCTCTTTCTACTGATGTGACATGAGGGGGCAGGTTGTTTGTCTGTGTGGGAATTACTCCCTCTTGCCCCTGCTAAAAGCCAGCCTCGCATTTCACATGACTCATGAAAAATAGACAATAAAAGATTAAAATGATGAGTCTATTCAGTCCATTTGGTGCACATTCAGATGGTAAAATCAGAATTTGGTGGACAGCATGGTGAACCATCCTGGCTTGATCACCAGTTCACGCTCCTGGTGATGCCATGATGCAGTATTGCTGCTGACCATGTCCATCCCTTTATGAGCACAGTGTAGCAGCATGGATGATGCACCATGTCACAAAGTTCCCATCATCTCCATGATGGTGAGTTACTGCAGTCTAATGGCCTCCACAGTCACCAGATCTCATTCCAACACAGCAGCTTTAGGATGCGATGATTCAAACAAACTGAATTAAAGCAGTTCTGTTGCTAACAAGGTGGACCTGAGCATATCGTTCCAGCTACTGCTGGCCTGAACTGCTGCTCGTCTAACTTCGGGAAATCTCGTATAACAATAAATAAATGAAAATAAATGCTTTAACTCAGGGATGTCCTGCTCCAGTCCTCGAGGGCCTGGCCTCGAGTCCTAATTTTCTACCACATTATCCCCAAGGCCTTAGAAAACATTTTGAAAATGTCCAAAAAGTTGTTGATTATAGTTGGTGTGTTTTTATTATAAAAAATGTGTAAACATTATATCTCAATTTATATATTTCTCTCAATTTATGGATTCATGGAATTTTTTACATCAATTTGACTCATTTATAACATGGTTTTTATTATAGTTCAGGTTGTTCTGAAGAAAGGATATGCATTTCATAATGGTGACTTACAAGATGTCCATTTTATGAGCTATAATACACAAACATTTCCTGGTGAGGATGACTGCGAAATGCACGCCTCGGCCTCGAATGTGTTTCATGTGTATCAAAGTAGAAATACATGAACACCTGCTGGATTGCAGCCCTCGCAGGAGCGCATTAAGAAGCTGTGGACTAAGGCATGATGAGAGGAGGCCAGGAATATTTGCTGGCATGTGAACTGTTTTCAGCTGGAGAAAATATTCGGTGGTAGATTGAGCTGCCAGGCTGAGCTGATTAAGGTAACCATGGAGATTCCTCCTCCATCCACAAACAGATTGATTTTCATTTCCCTGACACCGACTTGAACTCATTTTGCTGTCAGTGTGAAGCGTAAACAACTATTCTATCAATTCCTTTGCTCATCATTCTGGATCAATTCTCCTAAATGACATTTTTTTATTTCAGAAGCCTGGGACATTATTGGGCCTGAGTCCTGTTTGACCTGAATGAACAAGTTAATAACATCGACATTCGTTTTCTAAAACTTGTCCAAAGTGTTTTTCAGTATTTTCTGAGATATTATGGGCCTCACAATTACTTCTTCCTCTGCAGACAATTTAAAAGCAATAACTTCCAGCTCTTTGGCATCTCAGCTGTGACTGAGCTGATATTAGACAACAGGATCAAAAACAAGAATGATTGCAGTGACCGGGGCTGACATTTACAAGCTGTTATTTCTCCACAGTTAAAAGCAGAAGATAAAACATACTTTTTACCTCAGTGGGGAAAACTTGGAGGTTCCTTTAAAAGTACAACTAAACTTCATGCTTTAGAAATATGAGAATCATAAGAAAAAAACCTGTTGCTTCTAAAAAAAAATCTGTTTTTTTGTTTTTTTAGGGACACATGTTTTGCATTAACATGTATGACTCAATCCAGATCTTTAAATACATCCACTCCAATTTATCCGGCATTATGACGTCAGACTGGAGCGTCCAGGGGTTCACAATTATCCCTTTAACACCACGGGTGGGATTAACAATTTGTTCAAGCTGTGCTGCAAGAGACTCTTTTGGTCCTCCAGCTGCTTTTTCTTTCCTCCTTCAGTCCTAAAACTCGTGCAAAACACAAATGTTGTCATGGTTATGCATCTTTTTCTACAGGAAATGATTCTTTGTCAGGAATAAATTGTTGATGAAGAAAAAAAAGCACATCATCTTCAAAATAAAGTGACTGGAGAGAAAACCCTTGGCCTCTTTGGGTGTGCAAACGGCAGGAGAAAGCCGATGAGACTTACGTTATCGTCCTGGTCCTCATCACTGTCGTCGTCGCTGACCACCGGCTTGGCTTTACCCCGGCTCTGCCTCTTCTTGCCTTTGTCATGTCCGCGTGCCTCCCTGCCCAGTTTGATCTTCACCCGCACAGACTTGGCTAAATGAAGCAAGCAGGAAACAGCTGGTGTTAAACCCCCCGACATACATGCAGAATTTGTTTTTTGCTAAATAAAAGCCATATTTCTGTGATTTTCAGGTGTTTCCATTGGATGTCGTTAGTGCAAAAGACAAAATTCTTGTAATTTCTGATCCTGACGACATGTTAGAGCAACAGATTTTCTTTTAATCGATAGCATCTCTCGAACAAGTCGCCGTTCTCCTCCATCCTTCTGCCTCTTAGCCGTGTTGTGGCTTTACATCATAGTTTAAGGAAAGCGTCGCATCCATCGCCATCCGGCTGGAACTCCACCTCTCAGGTAGGGTTAGGGTTGGCTGTACGAGCGTTATATTAGTTAACTGGTCCGTCCCAACCAAGTTAAGTAACTTAAGTAAGTTTACCAGTAGGGTAAACAAGACTGAAAAATCCAAGTTCAAAACCAACTTTAATCCTGTCCGTCTGCTGTTGTGTGCTTTGATAAGTTGCTTCTCCCTTCGTGCCTCCAGTTTCAGCAACGCTGGTACATGAATGCGTGTGAGCGTTTAAAGCGCATCGGGTGTGGGGAAAAGCACTGTAATCTAATCCAGTTTAGGTTCTTCCGCATGATTTTTAAACAGTGTTTAATATTTCTTAGTCTATTCGGAGACGTTCCCAACACGGAGGCAGCATCTCCTTGGTAACCAGGAACACGGAGCTGTTCTGGCTGTGCGCACTGATCCAGAGCTTTACTCTTATGACAAGTCAGACAGAAATGATGATAAGAAAGAAGAAGCCCATTAGTTGGAGCGGATATTTCAGCAGGAGCTGTGCTTTTATTCCCATGCACGTCTGTGAGCCTTTTGTCTGGCTTGCCGTCAACCTTACATGATTGGAAGGGAACCTTTGTGCGCTGCAGACTCTTTTCTACAATTAGATTAAAAGAATATATATAAATAAATATCAAAACCAAGCCTGACGCGGCCATTTCCTCTCAGTCCCATTTAACCACATGCCCCACTTGCATGACGTTTTCCCTCCAACGTGCAGGAAAATGTTTCTCATCCTTTCCAGCCTGTTTTGTTTTTACCTGTGTTACAGTTTGAAAGCAACAGAGTTGCTGTGAGTGAATTAAAAAACCAGAGCGGCATCGTCCGGGCTTTCAGCATAAAATTTTTATTGACAGTGTGTGTGCATCTCACCCTCAGCCTCGGACTCATAGTCATCATCATCATCGTCGTCACTGTCATCCTCACTGTCTTCGTCCTTGGCAATCTTCTGTCTGGCGCTCTTGAATACAGACTGAAGAACAATGGAGTCCTCGTATATCTGAGGAGAGTTACAGTTACAGGTTAGTTACAGCGTGGAGGGAATAATTAAACACATTAAATAATACAAACTAAAGCGACGGGTCAAGGATTTAAGTAATATATGAAGTAAATAATACAGATATGCAGGATTATGTATGTCACACTTCTGTTTAAACGCAAGCAGGTAGATGAAAAAAGCAGGTTTAATTAATAAAGCGAATGAGTTTCTAACCTGGGAACCCTCCAAGTTGAACGTCTGTGCATTCTGACAGAGCAGCATCACGTCCTTCTCCAGGTCTGCCACATTCCTGTATTTATGATTTCTCACACGCTCCTGAAAAGTATTAACAGTGGCCTTGAGCATCAGCCTGAATCGTGCTCTTTCATCAGATACAGTGAAAGTCAAGGTTTTATTGTTTATTTATTTAACAGAATCAGATATTATGTTCATTTTATTTTCAAGTAGAGCTCCATGAGGTCCTGCGATAGACATTGGACCTAATTTATTAAACAAAGAGCAACATTTTCCCCATTTATAGCGATTCCAAACTTACACCAGCTCAAGCAAACTACAATCAGCACAACAATGAAAATCTACTGATGATTTAGTGCAAGAGTAAATAAACTGACATGGAAAGCTTTGAAGTGTTTTCCGGGTCAGGATGCAGATTATTGACAGGAACCAAACATTTTAAACCCTTATTTTCCCACTGTGGCATCCCATTATGAAGGCTGATCCAGCATCTGCCAGCCAGCCTAGCCACCATGCTAAGAGTTTTGTTAGTGAGTCTATGCTCCACCCCCGACTGATTATGAGCTGCATTTCCTTTAAATAAATTTCGACAATGTACAGTTGCAGGTATTTTCCAATGAATGGTTTTATCAAAAAGTAATTATGTATGTGACCACCTAAATGACATACATGTATGTAATGTAGTGAATATGTAAAAGTGAAAAAGTGATTCCAATAAACGTCCATTAAACTTTGTGATGAGCTTGTATATTGAGACGTCTTAAAAACGAATTATGAATCTAAAAGCTTTTTTGTGATATTTATGAAGTTTTTCCAAACGTATGTGTTTACATTTGCAGTGTTTTTTAGGTTTTAGGACAATTCCAGGATTTAATGGAAACACAGCTACTGTTAGCATGAAGTCCAATTAAAACACTACAAGTGAACGTTGGTCATTTTTTACACAGTCGAGCCTCCAAACAGGCTAATTTGGGATCTATCTTTCATTCTTTCTCTTCTCTGAGCTCTCTCCAGCCAGGAAAAGTCAGTTTGATTTTGACTCTTATTATCTCTTGGTTTGGTTGGTTTCTACTTTCCTTGTGTCCATCTGATAATGTCCTCTTGGGTTTTTAACTGAACCAGCATGAAACTGAAAGAAAAACCCAGCTTGGATCGCAACTCCAGGAATGTAGATAAGATTTGTCCCATAATTTTATGATGAGTCTGAAGTTTTACTTCTTAACCATACATACAGATTAAAGTGCAGTGAATTAAAACCTAAATTACTCCTAAAAAATATATAACAAAAAGACAGAAAATAGCCAAAATTATAGTCTCGTATTTATTTTCATAGACGTTAAAATGTTTGGATTTATTTTTCACAACGTAGTGAATAATAATCATATTGTTCATCATCTTATCCCTCTTTTACACTCATTTCCGGCTCATCCTGCTTAACTAACCTTGATTTTCTTGAAATCCACTGGTTTTCGAATCAGCTCATAGTATTCAGGAAGTTCCTTTCTGGACGGCAGCTGGACAAACACTTCGCTCAGTTGTCTTCCAGACCTGCAAAAAAAAGAAACTTACATTTATCCAGTTTTACATAAATGCATTCACACTTCATCCTGTCAGAAAACAGGATGTGGAGACATTTAGCATTTTCCAGCAAGATGAACCACTTCCAAGAAAAGTCCGCTCACTTATAAAAGAAATAAGTTATAAAACTGATACGGCTGCCAATTTCTTTTCTATAAATCCCGTGAGGAAGTTTTAAAGGTTAAGGTAAGTCTTTGACCAAATATTTGATGTATTTCCATCCCACAATATTCACTCTGTGTATCGAGATAAAGCCAAAAAAATATAGTCCTCATTCACTAAAATTATGGTATCCTGAATGTTGAATTAAAGGTTGTTTCTGTTCACAGTACAGCAGTATAAACACGTCAACGTGATACAGCAGAGCGAGCCAGTGATGAATTTAAAGTAGTTCATTTCAAATAAAACTATTATTTTCATTTTTATCCCGTAAAAGTAAACAAGTCTGAGAAACAATGAGCAACTTTTGTGATTTTGGAAGATTCAGAGTCATCTCCAATGCTGTCCAGATATAATTTGTTATACTGAGAGGCATTTTGTCACCAACACTTGGGGAAATGCAGAATGTTGAAGTGGGAAAATAATGATGGTCACACAGAACGGATGGAAAATGAGAACCACACACATTCAAAACCAGACCGAAACA
Organism: Pseudomugil tenellus; assembly: GCA_037177515.1. Lineage (NCBI taxonomy): Eukaryota > Metazoa > Chordata > Actinopteri > Atheriniformes > Pseudomugilidae > Pseudomugil > Pseudomugil tenellus. The sequence continues at coordinate 2,941,582 of JBAMHX010000013.1, forward strand.
CACCCAAATATAGTCCAACACAGCACAACAGCACCAAGCACAACTTGTCCCCCCCGCCCCAACCAACCCCAAGTTAATTTCCCCAGAGCTGATAAAAATGGGAAAATAGTTTGTTTGTGTTTCATTCCTTTTATATCCACCTTGTAAAGCAACGCTCATGTCTGCTCCTTAATCGCACGTTTATTACTCATGTCCTTCCAAGTCCATGTAAACACAAACTCAACCACTCAAAACAGGATTTATAAAGTTTTATCAGTTTGAAAACTATTTTAAAATAAAAAACACAATATATATATTAAATTGTTTTTCAGATTCATCCTTGAGAAATAAAATAATGTGAAATATAGCAGCTAGAGTGGTGATTGAGAAGCAGAGAAACTGAAAGATGCAGGATAACAGGTTCTACTGTACATGTGGTTTTACTGTGACTGCTTGTTAAAAACAAAAAAGTTCAGAAGCCTGGAAGACAAAACTGGATTTTCTCTTATCAACGTTACTTCTTTCTGACTCAGAGTTTTTGGTACTATGTAGGTGGATCGCTTCCTACCAGGGTTAATCACCACGGTAACTGATCCTGGTTATGTTCTGGATACAGACTGTTACAAACTTTGGCTCGTTCTCAAGGTTGCGAGAACAAAACGTCGCCGCTTTGGTCTGTCGGATTTGGGACACATTGTTCGCCACATGTAGCTAAGTAGAATTCTCCAAGAAGTATCGTGTGATTGGTTGGACATTTGATGTGGGCGTGGTTAAAAGGCAAAGCTGTCATTTCTTTACTTTTGCTGATGCAGGTTGAACGCATAGTTTTACTAAACAGCTGAGAGATGGTGAGAAAGTATGAAAATTCCCATTTACAGACTCGAACTGTTAGTTTAACAAACCAACAGATGAACGAGTGTAAAAGCACAACCACCTGACTAATCAGCTCTTTCGGGAAATGTCTGCAGATTCCATCGATGTTGGTGCGTTTATAGGGACAGATGCATCCTTTTGATGACAAAACAAAAGCTTTTCTGACCGCCTTGGAATACGTTTTTTTCTTGTCCTCCAGTTGATTTAGCTCATGTGGGTTTCATTGGAAAAGGTTTGGTAATAATGAAGACTCAGATATGTCAGAACTGCAGAAACCTGAATCTATAAACACACAGCTACTCGTGGTGTCAATTAGGAATTAAATAAAATATGTAAAAGAAAAGGAAAGAAGTGAGGAAGCTCTGAAATGTCTGGACTGTAACAAAGCGATCAGACTACTTTATTATATAAATCGATATTGTGAAATCTGCCTCATTTACGCTTGGTTGTTGCTATGGCAATAATGTTGCTTTTGGTCTGGAGGACATGTTTAATTTCCTCATATTTCTGCAGATTAATTTCTACAATTTCCAGGTCAGATCCTTTAAACCGTTATGTGAGCGCACACTGATGCAGATGGGACAATCCTGGGTTTTATTAGGGAGTCTGATAACCAGCTTCGTCGTACCACCTATTCATGTAAGTTAACGCAGGTAAGAGAAAGAAATCCCGGGTAAGTTAGTCGTACTAACTATCTATATATCAGTCTGATTTCAGAGCTCGTGACATCAGAGGTCACAGCAGAGTGATGTCTGTCAGCATAGCAACCGTTTCTAGGAACACAGACATCGTGAATTTTCCAGCAAAGCCTGTAATGATGGTAAGACAACAAAGTGAATCAAATCAATCGTGTAACATAATTATTTGAAGATCACAGCATGTTTAGTCATCGGATCTCCACGGTGATGCACCTTATCGAGGCGCGAAGAGGAAATTAAGCCTGCACTGTTGTCCAGCTACACCGAGGAGATAAAGGTTTATTAAATGCCGTGATGCTGGATGTCAGGCTTAAGCTAAAATCACATTTGTTCCATGTAGTCTGAAGATGCTTCGTGCTACTGGAGGAAACAGCATCGTAAGCTAGTAATCTAAAGCTCTGGGGAGGAAATTTCAAAGCCTCTTTTAGTTTGCTCATGTGAATGGAGTGCCAGGTTTGATGGAGAGGATTGGGGAACAACCGCGAACTGAGAGGAGGGGAAAAAACGACTTCTGGAGGAGCAGATATCACTTTCCTGGAGCGGTTTCAGCACTTCCACTGCATGTTTGAGCAGCAGGAATACATATTTTCTTCAGTGCATCAACGCATGTCACTGAGATATTTTTTTCACTTGGGTTAAAAAGAGAGAATCCAGACAGAGGAGAACAGACTACACATTTACTCCCACTGCAGTGCAAGGCGGAGTAGAAGCTGTGACTTCATGTCTGCTCAGGCTGAACCTGGTGCTCTGCGCTGGATAAGCAAGTCATGATTGCACTCAAAGTCCAGTTTAGCATTAACATGAGAAGGATGAACCCTTATGAGGAAGATATGCTGAGCATATAGCAGCAGAAAGCATCTCTTTTCTATGTTTTAGCATATACCCAGATTTAAAATGTGAATCTGTAATGATTTCTTTATTTTCTTATTGATCATTTAACATAAGCTATCCAGTTGTTTATGTAACTACAGTCTCCATCTGCAGCAGTTGGGTTTGTTCGTTACCAGGCCTCTGATTCAGGTGTGTTGGAGAAGGGATGCATCTAAAAGTTGCAGAATAGTAGATCCTGATGACCAGATTTGGGCTCCCCTGGTTTTAACAATAACCTGGTAGTAATGTGTTACAATCTCCACAAGGTGGCGTCAATTTACTGCGCTGGTTCCCACCAGCTTTCCCCCAACCCAGACACTTTTTCAAAAGACCATTTTTGTCCTCTGCACTTTTAATGGTGCAATAAATAATATGTGCACACTGTCCTACATAGTGTCCTACATAGGGCTCCCACCATGTTGTAGGGTGTCCCAATGTACTTTGGGAAAAAAGTAATGCACTCAAAATTAACACTCACAATGCATCTTAAAAAGAAGTGAGACGATGGTCTCTAGATGGGTCAATATAGACCACAATGCATTGTGGGCCGAAGCTTATAATGGCGGAAATGATACGAACATTAAAAACGTTTACCAAAAAAACTATAAAGCATCATTTTTATCTCTTTTGTACTGAATCAATATGATACAAAGAAAGAATAAAATGCAATATAAGTAAATAAGACATTTTCACACAGAATTAGTTTGGAAAACTTCCAAGTCTGTTGTGGTTGCCATAGTTACAGCTGGTAGTCACGATTATATTATATATATATATATATATTATATTATATATAAAATATATGTATAGCTTTTCTGACCTTCTTAAGAAGTTACAAGCGTGAAGTATGCAATTTTTTAATTATTTAAAAAAGTCATTTGAATGGAAACAAAGATCCCTAGTTTTACTAAACTTGGCATACAGACGTTATTTAACGCACAGACCAATCTTCAGGAGTAGCATTTGGAAAGTGGTTTGCCCTTCAGAGCAGACAGCCTCATTCTGGCAGGTTTCTCAACAGTTTTCTGATGTCTATATGAAATCCAACAACCTTGAGGTGAGTTCACATGCTCTGTTACTACCACTGAAGTAATAAAAGCCGCTTGAACACAGTGAGAGCAAAGTCGTTTGGGTTATACGCGATATGGTTCGTGTCAAATTTCAGCTAGAAAGTGTATTAAAAAAGGTGTAGCTGAAAGTCACATGTGGGCATTTTGCTAAAGTGATTCCTCTGCTCGTTCATTCATCTAACAATACTATTTAAAAACTGATTTAAGGGGTGCCCTGCGATTTCTACAATACAGAAACTTGGATGTACTTTTAGGAAGACAAAAATGGATTTAGGATCTACTTAAATTGCTTAAAGTTCAGTGATGCCAAAATGGAGCAGGTGGTCAGTGGTAGCTTTACTAGAAATGGATATGGAATTATAGTGGATGCTGAGCTCACGTTTAAGGCAGCTGTCGTCAAGTTTTCTGTTCATCAAACAGCACAGCTGGCTAAAATAAATACAATTTGCTTTCTTACAAGGCTTAAACTCTGAGACTGTAATTCATGCATTTATTTTCCGTCTAACTGAACCACTGTAATGGACTTTGGATCAGGGTTTGTGCATCCTCCACTGCACGTCTTCTATTTTGTATAATATGAGCGCATTATTTGATCCTCTTCTTACTTCAGCCTTGGAGTCTGAATTCTGGTCCCCTTTAAAAGCCATCTTGGACTAAAACGCTAAAAGGGACAAATGAAAAGAGAAAAAAAAAAAAAAACTGCCACAGTGTTTGAGACAACTTAACTCTGATATTTACAGTGGATTTCTACCGCAGACTCCCAGAATCATCAAGCTCTCTCCTCTTTATCTCCATCCACGGTTCAAAGTCACGCTCCATTTGCTCTACCTCAGAGTGAGATCTACACTCTTCTGCTCTTGACGTCTCAAAATGTTACATAAGAGCAGCAGGGCTGTAATTCTCCTGACACGGACGCATTCAGATTCATGTGCAGCGAAACCACATGAAGCAGATGTGAAATGACTCCTACCCGTCTCTGTAGTTGATCACCGTGTCGATGATGGCGTTCATTTGCTTGGTGAGTTTGGGCGGGTTGGGGGAAAACTTCTCCGCTGGTGGTCGCCCACGTCTCTTCTTAGCCTTTGAGCCTCCGTTGTCTCTGCTCGAGGAGTCTTTGTCCTGGCGTCTTTTGCGTTTGCGCTTTTTTAGCCGGATCTCCTCCTCCATCTCCTCCAAGTTTCCGTCCTCAATGGCCTGGAGGTTGGAGACGGGATTAAAGCTTCGGTCACTTCAGAACACATGCAGAATATTTGTTTTATTTATGCCGTTTAGCTGTTTATTTGGAATCACACACAAACAGAAGATGAATCTTATTCCTATGAGGGATGCTGGTACATTAATTTCACTTTCACCTGACAGCTTGTGTCGTATTTAAATAAAGTAAAAAGGTGCTGAAATTCAGGTCTTGCTTGACACCCAGAAGCAATTACTTGCTTCATAGAAGCATGTCTCTATGTACAGTATGTGGGCAGCCTTGTCGTGGAGCTTATGGGGCAGCCTCCAAATCTCGGCATATTTTTCCTTCTTTTAATGAGAGCTTGTTTAAACCTCACCCAGCAGTGGCTTCAACATAAAATCACATTGGCCTCAAAACGTCTTTGTTTTATTTTAGTTTCCCCCTGAAAACTTCGGAGCCGGTCAATAAAATGGATCTGCCTGGCTTCAGATGTCTCCCCGGGGGACTGTGTCACAGTCTGTTAGGTGTGGGTGACTGAATGCCACCAAAAACACCCCAAGAAATGCTTCCAATTAAAAGACTTGATTTGCCGATGGTGGGTAATGACTGCATGGGGCATTGAAAAACTTGGAATTACAGAAATGAAACGACGGGACAGTGCAGCACCAGACAAACATGCTGGGTCCTGATCTCATTGAAATATATTTATCAAAATGATGGCATGGAAAATGAATTTAAAAAAACTGATTTTGATCATTTAAAATCTTTTTGACAGAAAAAAACTTAAAAGATTCAAATTAGGTGGAAAAATACTTTGAATTACTACGAGCAGGCAATACAGTAAGAATAACACCATCCTGCAACTTTTACGTGCATCTCTTCTCCGACACACCTGAATACCTGCATGTCACCTCTTCATAGGCCTGGTAATGAATTCATTTCATTCAGGTGTGTTGGAGAAGCATTGCAACTAGACGTTATGCTATTTAGATCTCCAGGACCAAACTTGGGAACCGCTGATGTAGATCACAGCTTTCATCACTGATCACATGACTTGCACGTTGGCAACGTGGCAAAAAGGTAAACACGGCAGCTGGGAAGTTTTCAGACCCTTTTAGCAACTTTTCCTGTCCACAAAAATAGAAAATACTTTACAGTAACATGCTAAAAACTTTATTTAAACCTGAGCCTGGCAAGTTGATGTATCATTATTAATTTAACACATGAATGAATTAATGTGCTTATTTGCCCAGCATTAATCAACAAAAACAACTTATTCCTGATGTGTAGCGTTTGTTTTTACAGGAAAACTGCGGTCAAATCTTTTGGTTTTAAAAGTTGTTTTACTTTTTTGTTTGTTATTTTAAACCAGATAATCAGAGGTTGTTCAGATTAATCTGTAAATATTTTAATTATTTTAACATTTTAGTCAAAAACTTTAAATAAAAATGGGAATAAAGGTATATTTTGTCTTTTATCAAATAGCAACAGACGCCACAAACACGAGCATATATAATATGCAGATAGAGCCAGAATCAGCCTTCACCCTTAGCCACTGTTTTTCTGTCAGCGTGTCGCTGTAGTCCACATCCCGGCGACAGCGCGACCCTCGACCGAACATCTTCTCCTCTTCCTCTTCATAGGTGAGCCTTTCCACCTCAGCGTCATCTTTGATGATCCAAGAGGGCAGCTCGTCCTCCTCCATCAGACGGGGCTTACGCTTTGGGTTCCTGGCATCCTCTCGTCGTCGGTCCATGTCCATGCGCTTAAGAGGAAAAACAAGGAAAACCACAAGCAGATACATTTAACATAAACATTTATTTGTCGATTTACATTAATAAATCAGAGCTAGATAGGAATAAAGTTTGAGAAGTTTGAAGAAGAAAAGAAAAAACTGCTGATTTTAAACTAACAGGTAGTTCAGCCAATGGTTGAACTGCAAAGTGCTTGTAACCATGGCAACACTTGTTGACGTTCCTGAACTCCTAAGTCTAACTTTCATCAGATAAATAAGCTTGTCAGAGTAAAAAAAAAAAAAAATCAGCTTTTCTTCACTCCTTTAAGTCCTAAACATTTCTCACCATGAAGAGCTCAAACTCATCTTCATTGCGTGCGATCATCTGGTTCAGGGTTTCATCATCAGGTACCTCATCTTCCTCCTGAAATTCCACAGGATGAAATCATAAACAGTGTTTTCACTGCAGCTTGACATGTTTTTCCTGCTTTTATGAAGCAACGAATACATAGCAGAGACTGTGTTACTAAAACATTAAGTTTGATTTAATTCGAAGGGGAAAAACATTCATTTATCACCATATAAAACAAAGACATGAAATATTTTAACGTATAAACAATAAATAATCAAACAGATCCGACGAACCTCGTTCTGCTCCTCGTGCTCTAAAATGGCCTGGAGGAAGGCCTGGCGCTCGTGGCCCGAGGACTTCTGGTCAAACATGCCTGCCTGGATGACCTTCTGATCCACGTTCAGCTTGTATTTGGCAGCTGCTAAGATCTTCTCCTCCACGCTGTTGACGCTGCAGAGACGAAGCACTCGCACCTCGTTTTGCTGACCGATGCGGTGAGCGCGATCCTGAGCCTGCAGGTCCTGGAAGCAGCACATGGGTGGGGGGGGGGGGGGGGACAGTTCAGATGCATCCAAAGACTTCAATTTGTTTAAATAATGATGAACCTGAACATCAACAAACATCCCAGTAAAGCCAGAAACTACCATCTCAGCATTTCTTTTATACAAACACAATGTGGATGTTAAACATTTCTTTCAGTAGGATCTCAGTACAGCAGGGCTGCAGAGGCACCTGGTTTGTTCAAACTGATTAATAATAAATCCCATTACAGGCAGATGCGACAACTGAGTGGTTAATTCTGTGTGATGTGATTCGAGGCAACAGCAAAAACGTAGGATTTCAGAGCAAGAAAAAAACGTTTTGAGAAAGAAGAAATTGTGTTTAAAGTAAAAATTTTCCTTTGATAGCAAAGAAAATAAATAATTCAAAGTAAAAAATGTTTTTTGAGATTCTTTTTTTAAAGAGATATACATTAATTTAAAATGTCAAATAATTTTTATATGCTCTGTGATAAAAAAGTTTTGAGATCAAATATTCTATCAATGTGAAAAATTACTATCAAATATGTTTTTCCTTCCAAAACTTTTTTTTTCCTTCCCAAGATTGTATATTGTTTTGCATTTAATAAACAGACAAATCAGCTCCACAGCAGGCGGATTGGTGTGAGGTCTGCAGTAATGCGGACTCCATGCCAGTCTGTCGTGGTGAAGAAAGAGAGGAGCCAGAAGGCGCATTTCCTCTTCTATGGTCATGAGCTGTCTGTAGTGACGGAAAGAACGAGAATGAGTTTAATCCGCGAGGTGGCCGGGCTCTCACTTAGAGATAGGTTGAGAAGCTTCCTCATCCGGGAGGGACTCGGAGTAGAGCCGCTGCTCCTCCACATGGAGAGGAGACAGAGGAGGTGCATCTGGTTAGGATGCCTTCTAGACGCCTCCTGGTGAGGTATTCTGGCTCTACTTTAACTGCTGGATGTTGTCGCTCGGGTTGCACACAAACTGACAACAAACATGTTTTTAATTGATCCCCATCAGTCTGGATTTGGGTTGATTACAGAAGGTCTGAAGAAGGTCAGCACTGTAGCAAGAGGAGGAAGAGCAGTCGTCTTTCCACCGGAAAGTTGGGAGATAGATTCCAGGCAAAACACTGAACCTTCAAGTTGCCCCTCAGTGTGCTGATCAGGGTGTGAGTATGAATGATGAATGTATAAGTACATTTATAATATTATTCTTAAATATTCTTTACAATACTCTGAAGTGACCGAGTTAAGGCTGTTACATACTCCACGAGAAATTTGTTCTTGTTCTCGGGGCTTCGAGAAGAAAATGACGTCATTTTGTTCTTGCGGACGTGTTTGAAGACAGTTCTCGACACACCGGGCTGGCAGAACTTTTTTCTGGACGGGCTGCAAGTAGTATTCTGTGATTGGTCAGAAACTTGAAGGGCCGGTACTGCCGGTTTTCCACCAGGGTCCCCACTCTTCCTCTGTTGAATTCGGCGTTTACCTTTGGCAAATTTGTCGCGAAGGTAGCGCCACTTCCTTCATAAGACGCTTTCGTTGACTGATAAAGTTTTGGCAATTTCCTTCCACGAGTTGCAGCCATGACTGTATCTTTATAGGTTTTTAGAGACGTATTGTACAAATTCTCATACTGCCTGTATTTCCGTACCTAAATGCATCATGAGCAGGCAGTACCGGCCCTTTATCTGTCTCTGCAGTGGCCTGACGCGCACATAAACCACCGCGTGCACATAAAGCATGCTATCGTGGGGGGGCCGTATGAACACCTCGGCAGGGTGACTTCTTGTGGAGTATAAATGCCATGCCGAACAAGTACTTTTTTTTTTTTTGTTCTCCTCAGACCTCAAGAACAAGAACACATTTCTCGCTTCTCGTGGAGTATGTAACAAGCTTTAGTAAAACACTGCCAAGCTTTGGCCAGAACTGTCCTCCCAGGTTAGGGGTTAGGATGGATGTACAGTACCTGGTGTGGGTTCCAGTCGCTGTCAAAGATGACAACAGTGTCAGCAGCCTGCAGGTTGAGGCCAAGGCCCCCGGCTCTGGTACTGAGGAGGAAGATGAAGTACTGAGATCCCTCCTCGTTAAATTTCTTTAACAGCGCAGCTCGATCTTCAGACTTAGTGGTTCCTGAAAAAAAATATATCTTATTGCCCCCTTTTTTTTAAAAAAATATATATATATTTTACTATTTCACGTAAAACCAGCACTATTAAATCATATAATCTCTCAAAATGAGCTGAAAGTCTCATCAGTAACAGAATTGTTTTATGATGGGACTTTCACTTTACTCTAATGTTGGTTTGTTCTTATAGCATCTAAATGTTTTCCAGCCATCAGAGGGAAGAAAAGAGCTTCTTCCCCTCATTTCCAACCATCTCACCATCAAGACGTAAATACTGAAAGTTGCGGTAGCTGAAGTAATCCTCCATGATTGTCATGAGCGTGGTCATCTGACAGAAGAGCAGGACTCTGTGGCTGGTGGCCTGGAGCTTCGGCAGGATGCGATCGAGCAGCTCAAACTTCCCAGAGGCTCGATACAGATCTGGCCTGAGCGGAGAGGAAGAACTTAAATCATCTCTGACAACTGGTAATTATTAAAGCCTCTGCAGCGTCTTAAACTGACAGAAGTGGGGGGGTGGTTATATGATATCCTAACGCTGCGTCTTCATTTGGCTGTTAACAAGATGTGAAACCTGGTATCAACAATGTGGAACCACATAATAAGAGGAGCTTTTAGAAGCGAGTGTGTGTGAAGAAAATGGGCGCCATTCAGTGTTACATCTCCACTCTAATAGCTCCATTTGCTAAGCGGGAGGAAATGTACCCAAACAACAAATGTGAAACATGTTATTGTTGCTTTGATATCTGCTGGTAATTTAACTTGAGAAAGTAGCCAGCAGAATATTTTACTCCTCAGTGCTTCTTAAAGCCACCATCACCAAACATCATGTATGATCCTCATTAACATCATTTTCATTTATTCGTAAAGCAGCAAAGAAATGTTCAGAATAACGGAGAGAACATTAAAGGAGGTCTTCAATCTACTGCTGGGGTGATGAATTCATGCTTGCTCTCCAATAACATGGTGCCGATAGCATCTGCTCATCCATGTGTCGTCTGTAACTAGACTTCTTAAGCTGTTTGTGTTAATCGATGCTTCATGACTCACTGATGTTGCTTTTTAATGTGGTTCCATTGAAGCCGCCAGACTATTTTCCATTAAAGGGCAAAAAACGTGATAACTGTATGAAAGGAAATTAAAGCAATTATTTTTTCCATTTTTTGGATCTGTTACTCGACACATATGACTCGACACTCGGGATCCCCTAGCCAATCCCACTCCCCTGTCTGGACGAGCATGCTACGAACCTCCGATATATTACTGTAGATTTTAGATGAGCTAATCAACAGCAAACGGTCCTGGGTACATTTG
>JBAMHX010000013.1:2954722-2966374 GCA_037177515.1 Pseudomugil tenellus
ACCTGCATGTGAAGCCCTCTGAGACAACTTGTTGTGATACTGGGCTATATAAATAAAATTGAATTGAAAAATTGAATATGACAAGCAGTACCATTGGAAATGGTGGTAATAATCCCACACGCAACACGGAGTGGAAAATCTGCACCTGCACTGCTGACACATGGAAGTCGCTGCTTTAAACTCGCTTCTCCTAGTCTGACCGTTGAGTTTCAACATTTACTTCCCTGTTTTTGCCCATTTGGTTGATGTTTTTATTGGGTTTATATTTATCATCTTGATTTGTAGGAAATGTGAAGCATTTTGGGGAACATTATTGTTTTTAAATGTTCTGAATCAAATTTTATTGATCAAACAGTTTTTATGCTGAGAAACACAAAAGTGATCAATAAGATAAAGAACAAAAAAAAAAAAAAAAACGAACTAAAATAGACGACATAGCATTTTAAAAACACACTCATCATGTTCTCTTACGTAAACAATCCCTAACTTCTGCCTCTGGTCAAAACAAATAAGAAAATAAACATCTGGCTTGATGCTGATCTGAAAAAACAGATGTACACAGAGGCCAGCACCACAGCAACCCCCCAGGTCAAAGCAGGCCGGTCTCCACGCCACAGCTTTAAGGCTGCGGTTCAAGACTTTCTGTCACACAGACAAGGACGGTCACCATGGCAACAACCCCCAGACCAAGCAGAACCCCAGTCTGGAGGATCCCCATGAGGAAAACACCGGGGTTTAAACAAAATAAAATAATCTCAACATACAAGAATAAAAAAATAAGAGCAGAGATAATAAAAATACATATTAAGGTCTTCATAAATAAATGTAACAGGATAAAAGATGTCCAGTGAAGACAGGCGTGTTTGTGCAGCTTACCCACTGATGATGCCGTTAGGATAGCCCAAGTGCTCCGCAAAAGATTCCTGAACCAGAAACCAGAAATAATTATCCAGAATGTTATGATCGAAGGAATGAGACGCCGGCGGACTCGCAGTGTTACACACCTCAATGTGCTGGAACATGTACGGATGGTTGCAGATCTTCTTCAGCTGCATGATGGTGTTCATCAGGGTCTTCGCACCTCCTTTACCCTGGAGAAAATTAGTTCAGACAATAAAAACGTTTTTAAAAATCCTTCTCAGTTATGTCGATTCTCCTGTTTGGCAGTTTGAACAAAGCAGCGTTTGTTCAAAGGACGGAGTGTCAGACAAACAGCTCAGATAAAACAAAGCAAATATAGAGGCGGTGAAGCCTGAGAGCGCTCTGGGATTTCTACCTTCTTGTCTTTCTCTGAGCCGTCTGTGAGGAGGATGCCTTTCTGCATGTGGCGGTACAAAACTTTCTGTATCGCAGACATGTCACATTTTATGACATACTCCACCTGCAGGGATGACAAGAAAGAAAACTTCAGCGGCTCTGTTGCAAGAAAAGCTTGACTTGTGCTGCCAGCACGTTCAATATAACAGCCTCCATCCTGAGCTCAGAGAAAATATCTACATCGCAAGAAAGAAAATGCAAAGCAAGGAGAAGAAAATAAACGTACAGTACGCAAGTTCACCTGAGTAAATGTGTTCTTTTTAAACCAGAGATTAGCTTTTCTTCACGTGGAAAAACACATCTATACCTAAAACGTGCTGACAGTTTCAGCAGCTTTTTTAAGGAGGACAGAAGTACTTCAGTTCGATCTGATGGTACCATTTAAAGAGCGTGTATCTGGCAAATTAGCTGGACACACTCGTAGGCTAGCTGTTTGTGGGGAAATGATGGTTTTAATAAGAGGAAATGGTCATTTGATTTCCCTGCTCTGTTGTGTTGATCTGAATGGTTGAGATTTACCGTGACAACAGTGAGAAATAGTTGATCCCGTCACATGGTAGGGATGTTTTGTAGGACACTTGTGTTCCTTTAAAACATTTGCCTCATCATGTTAAACATGTCAGGCCAAAATTAGTATAAAAACCTGATGGTACGTAACGGAGATATTAGCTGGATGTAAGAAATCCAAGCATGTATCAAACACCCAGAACTGACCTCAGTAAATCGTAGTGGTGAGCCGATTCGCCATTAACGCCATAAAAAAGATGTTATTTCTCATAATAATCATGCTGCCTGGACACTTTAGGACATACGGTCCACTGCGCCTTCCAGCCGTTGTGTGAAAATATGACATTTACTCATCAGGTTTTAAGGAAATATTTTGGTTTTCATGGACATTACAACAGACAAGAATTACTCCATGTTTAAGCAGTTTATAAAATCAAATATTGAAACTACAAACATGTGACAGCAGCGCCGTTCAGCCCAGGATAGAGGAGCATGTTGTTGATAACATATTTTCCAGATGATTCCAGGGAAACATTTAAAATCAAAAGGAAAAGTATGTTTGATGTGGTGGATTTATTTAAAGTTTAATATAATAAATAATATAAATGTGTTTGTTTACTTATATAGACTGATACTGAAATGGAGTATAAAGTAGCACAAGTAAAAAAAAAAACAAACCCTCAATTGGCAAAAAGATGCATGAAAATCCTGATAATTATTTAATAATCAAATTGTTGGACCCTGAATTAAAATAAGAAAAAGATGAAGATATAAATGTATAGCTAAGATCATTTATTGATCCGCGGTGGGGAAATTTCAGTGTTACAGCAGCTCAATTTAAAGTAAAAGAAACAATAGAAAAAAAAAATAATAATAATAATAATGATTAATAATAATAATAATAATAATAATAATAATAATAATAATAATAATAATAATAATAATAATAGATCGTGATTGTGAGTTGCCTAATGCGGCATGACAGTGGAAAATCTGCAACTGCAATAAAAATGAAGCTTCATTCTCACCTTCTCTGGCAGCTGAGACTCCACTTCCTTCTTCAGTCTGCGGAGCAGGAAGGGGCGGAGCACCTTATGCAAACGGCGAATGATCAGGATGGTCTCCTCCTCGTTGAGGTCAACCTGAACAGGTCAGAGAACACATCATGATGATGACAATGATGTTACCTTTAAACACTGGTGAGTTTTACAGAAGACATAAATAAATAGGAAGCTTGTAGTAAAGGAAACTTTACAAGCAAAACTGGGTGTAAAACTCATTCAGAGGAACTTAAAACCAAATAATACTTAAGTACAAAGTGTTTTCTAAGCTTGTCAGTGAGAACATGCTTCTCAGATTTTCTTAAATTACTGCACAGTAAAGAAGCTTCACTGTACTTTAGCAGATTTAGCAGATCTGATTAACCTGCTAACAACGGCTAAATCTTGCATCCCGTCTCTTCTCTGAGCTCTCTAAAGTTAGTAAAAGTCAGTCTGATGTCGACTCGCCTCATCTCTTGCTCTGTCTCTTTCTTTCTTCTTCAAACAACGTCCTCCTGCTTTTCATTGAGCAATCAGCCATTTTGAAGGTTTTAAACAGTCACTGTGCATATATCAACTTGCTAGCGTGTGAAGCGGTGCGTAAAATAAAAACTCAGAAGTAAAGTGATGCAATGTGGCTTCACAGCCTTGGGATGTTTCTGAGTTGGGTCCAGGAACGTACGTAATTAATGTCACTGCCATCAACAACAGTCAGAAACGCACATTTATAAGTCAGAAAAAAGAATCTACGTTATAAACGAGTTATTTTTGCACTGCAGTGAGACTTTAAAGTTTTTAGAAGCTTAAGTGTGTTTCTCTCTAGCATGATTTAAACGTGTTTTCATAAAGCTTCCTAGTGTCGATTAACAAAACTAATAATCCCCAAACTACCGATGACGTAAGCTTTAAAATCTTTATAAATAAACCAGCAAAAGTGACCCCTCCCTGGACAATCAAAGCTCACAAAGAGGCCTTTGTGATGCATTAGCATCAGACTAGCAACGGAAAACTGTTCATGGAGAAAACTAAATCTTCCTGCGATACCAGAACTTTCAGGAATCGATGGCTCAATGTAATTTTGAAGAAAATAAACTGAATCATTGTGCGAAAAGTGAAGCAGAACCGGAACACATCTGCATCTCCCCATGAGATTTATGTTTAGTGGAGGGAAGAATCAGGCTGACTGTGAATTCATGTAATCATTAATAGATCAACTGTTTTTTGTGAACAGTTGATTGATTTTACGCTGAACCTCAGTGTTCAAACCCTTTAAAGGCCCCTAATCACCCTTCAGAAAGCTCCTGGAGACTAAATTCAGCTTTGGTGTTATTAATCTAATTAACCTCGAGGAAAAAATGGCCATTTGTGTCATCTCTGCAGTTGTCGTGGTTCTGCTTTTCAAAAGAAAAAAAGCTACGGAAATTAAGCCAAGGCTTTATATAAAAAGCTACTTCACACCTAATTAAATAATAAGATAATTAAACATTTTAAAATCCACTAATTGACTGAGATAATGATGCAGTACAATGGAAATATTGATTGAAGACCAGTAGAGTAGCTACCCTCTCTCCCGTCATGGCGAACGGTGCGTTGAACCACTGCTCGAAGGTGCTGCAGCTCTTGAAGATGGTGGGCAGGAGGAAGTTGAGCAGCGCCCAGAGCTCAGGCAGCTTGTTCTGCAGCGGGGTACCGGTGAGGAGGAGACGACGAGGGGCCACATAGTGGGTGTTTAAAACCTGGGTCAGCTTGCAGTGGTGGTTCTTCATGCGATGGCCTTCATCTACAATCATATACTTCCAACGAATCTGCAAGCGGATAAAAAGCAAATGAAACCCAGACGATCAAATTAGCATTTTAAATATCTCGACTGCAAAAAGGCTCAAACTGTTGTAGAGAAAATGGTTTGAGTTTTCTATAAATCACTGAAAACAGTACAAAGGATTTATGAGCTTTTTTTCCTTCATTAACAGAATATTTGCTTCTCATGTCAATTAATTTGGCTTTTTAGTGTTTAACAGACTAAAAAAGGTTTTCACAACTGTTTGTAGCTTAACAATGCAGTTTCCTAGACTGTGGCATCACCATATGGTAGGCTGCCTGCTCCGCTGCAGATAAGAAGAGGGTGACTGACGCGGCACAAATAATCATAAACTGCCAGCTAACAGCAGATACCCCTGCAGAGCCTTCCTGCCCTCCAGGAGCAGTTTGAGCCCATTTATGCTTAACGTATAAGATGGATACAAAGACCCTTTGGCCCATCTTCTGTGGCGTTTACACTCCTAATTTCATCTGTTTTTTGAGGACTTGTGAGTCCACAGAATAAAAAGAGCAATACCACCAGAAACCACAGGGGGCAGTTATGAGCAGAATAGCTGAAGCTCAACCAGCGAAGAAACAAACCAGAAAAGAGGGAAAAGATGGAAAAAAAGCAGCAGGAAGGGGAAAAACAGAAGAAGAAAAAAGAATAAGAAATAGAAGGACAAGAGGAGAAGAAGAGGAGAAAAGAAGCCGATTGAAAAAATGGAATATTAATAATAATAATATAAACGTCTATAAAACCTTCTAACACTCAAGTATAAAACATCAGATTTGAATAACACACATGATCATTATGTCCCACCAAGGACCACAGAGGGAGTCACCATGGCAACTGCCCAAATCAGGACAGCAGGGCTGCAGTGCAGGACCCGACCAACAATCCCAAGCAGGAAAATCACCATGACAACAACCCACTAACCAAATAGACGAATAGATTCCCATGAGGGGAATAAGGTAAAAAATAAAATAAGGTCAAACAAATCAGAACCATAAAGTTAATATACATGATGATAGAAGTATGATCCACCCGGGTATCCTGCTGTGCAAAAGGTAAATAAATCAAGCCCACCTCGGGGTGCTGCTGCTGCTTCAGGAGTCAGAAGTGGAAAGAAGACAATGAACTATTTCACATGAATGCAAAAAGCATCGCTAGTGTTAGTTTTTCATGATGGAAATATCTGTCAGACACTTTCATGGACGTGTCCCTGACTGCTCGGAGCTGCGTGTCCTTGCTGGACCCACCTCGTTTCTGCTCAGACACAGATGTCCGATTTGTGTCTCAAAATGCATCCAAAGTCAACATCCATAGTGTTTAGTTGACAGACGCAAAAAAAAAGGAAATGTTTACAAAAGATAAAAAGTTCAAACATGCAAAACCCGGAAGTCGCCTGTGATTTTATTCCATACGGAGAGACAAGCGCCCCCCCCCCCCCTTCCCGAGAGATGTTTCAAGTCTCCAGGTTCCTTTATGCGCATCATCCAGCCTACATCATCAACAACTGGAACATCGGGCCCAAAGAGACACGTTCTAGTTGTAAGCAGCAGTTTGATGTCTCTCACAGCTGAAGCAGAAAATACAACACAACCACATCAAACTAACATCGTGCAACTGCATCAAACTTCCAGAGGAGCAAACTTGTTTGGGGGACATTACATTTTCCATCCTACCGTGCCTGTGGAAGCTCTTCGCAATGAGCAGGGAGTGTGTGCAAATCAGCTGTGCTCAGGTGCAGTACGAGTGTATGAACCTCCTCGTGGTGTGAAAAGCAGAGCGAGGAAAATGGCGGGTGGACGTGAACCTGGTAAAGTTCTTCCCACAGCAAAAAAGACGAAGCAGCAGGGTGGGAATACTTCCGTTCCCACAAAAAAGGTGGAGGGTGAAGCCCTCATTCAAGCAAAGTAAGTTTTTTATTTTACTCATACATTTAAAAGAATTGGTAGCTTAGTGATGACAAAGAGCCAAAAATGGAGGCAACATTATGTGGAATTACACAATTAGTCCAAGCTTTAAGGAAAATTCGCTTTTAGGTCTAAATTCACATAAAAATAAAACAGCCATTATCATGAAAGCACTAAATAAATATGTCAGCTGGGAGAATCAGTAGGTGTGGAGCAGTTTCCACAAGTTGTAGAGGCTCGGAAAATTCAAAGAGCCGTAAAGCCGTTACTGGTTGGTTGGATGAGCTGTGCAAACCACTTCGAGCCACTTTCCTTTACATAATCTCATAACACACACTCCACAGCCGGCTGGAAGCTTCTGCAAAAACATTTGCTGAATCGGAATAAATTTGCTGGATTACAATCATTCAGACTTTAACTACAACTACATAAAGCATCAGCTCATGTTTTGCAATCAGGTCTGGAACCGATTCAAGACTTTCTTTGGGTTCCTGTGAGCAATAAAACTGGAAAGAAGCAGCATTAAAGAGAATGTGTAAAGACAGCCGACCAGACAGAGGAGAGACGGAGCTCTGATCGCTTTACCTTGGCCAGTATGTGTTTGTCCTTGATGATGTATTCATACGTGGTCAGCAGGACGTTGAACTTCCCGCTGCGGAGCTGAGGCACAAGCCCGCGACGCAGAGCAGGAGTGCCCTTACAAAGCAAAGAGAGTTACATGAACTCACAATGTTTTAGATTCAACGTGCAAAAGTTATCTTTAAGAAGAAAAGGGTTTATACCTTGTACGCTATTTTAACCACAGAAGGTGCCCACTTGTCAAGTTCATAGACCCAATTAGATAAAGTCCTGGGAACAAAGAAAAACAGGAGTCACCCGGCATGCAGGGGGTTATTTGGGGATCGATCTGACATGTCAAAGACTACAGCTTCAATAAGTTGGTCTAGTAGCACTTCTGAGTTTCTATAGAGCATCCTCAGCTTTGGCCACTGGTCATGTGACATGCACACTGATTAACAAAGCAGATGCGCTGCAACCAGCTCGACTGCAACTGCGTTTGGATGTTCAATCCGCTCCCCAGTGGTGGGATTTCATTTCCCAGTCTGCCTCCTGACCCTGAATGAAGGGAAAAAAAATGTGTTGCTGCTACTAAGCAAGATAACTGGAAGCATTAGCATTTTCAAGGAGTTAAGCAGCTAGCTTTTCGCCCCCCAACATGGCGGTGTGACAACAAATCTGCAGTCACTGAGAATGATGACTATGCAGTAATAGATGAAGAGGAGACCAAACGCTTTTTCCGAAGTTCAGACATAATCTATGGTGTAAACTAGAGGGAGGCTGATACCCGTGGTGGCACTGGAATAGTTTATCTACTCTATAGTTTGCAAAGGTCCTGGCAATCACCTTTTTCATGGGTACATTAATGTTTTAAGGTTTAACATATAGAATGACAGCTACATTATAAATCAGAGTCTATAATAAATATAACTATAAATTTAACAGACCTCTTAATAGCATAACACAGGTATCAGTAAATATTGAAACCACAGGTATCAGACAGAACAAACATCTCTGGATGATCATTTCTTTCTCTCATTTACGATTACACTTCAGCTCCCTACATATCCCTTCCTTCTGTAATACCAAAAAGATAAATATGGCTACACTCTCTTGCTCTACTAATGACGTGCTGACCCCTAACTTTCTATCTTTTATTAGCCCGGCAACTTTCAGACTTTTCTCCACATTTGTTCACGAAGCATATTAAGAAGCATGTTTGACGTTGTGGCATTGAGCTCAGATTTAAGTCTCTGAGGTGCTGTTTTATCTTCAAAAAGACCCCCCCAACGCCTTTACCCTGTAAATTAGGGAAGGAAATGCTCACTGCTGAAAACAAAACCACTGTTAGTTCTAACCTCCAACACCTGCAATTAGAAATCATCCCTTTAAAGGAATAGTAATGAGGTGAAATGTGTAATTACAAGATATGCTTTCTTTCCGAGTTCTGCTCCGGCAGATCAGCTGCGACGTTTGCTTTCATCTTCCGTGTTTACAGAACTGAGAAAAATGGTTTGGAGTGGGTTTAAAAGTCGGCCTGACTCGACTGGGAGACAAGGTCCCCCCGCTGCTTTGAGCAAAGGCTGAAGTTGTTCCTGAATGTGTTTGCAGAATCAGAAACCAGTGTAAATAATCACAACCCCATTATGTGAATTTGAATGACTGGATGCATTCAAAACGCTTTTGGCAAAACAGCTTAATTCATGTCTTTTCTTTACAGAAACCTTTCTGTTGTGCACGGGGGGGGGGGGGGGTGAATGGGAACCCTGCTTCACCCTTCTCTTTAGTAAAGGCTGTTTTTTCCACAGATGGTCCGATTCGTGAGGATTTCATTGCATCGCTTATTTTACGTATGAAGATAATGAGGATGCAGTGCAGACGTGGCTGATTAGGACCAAGATTTCAGAGGAGATTCCAGCAAATACATGGAACAATGTCTCAATCAGCAAAGGAATGAATTGGTCTCCATTACCGACTTAAGTTATAAAGGTCGGCATAAGTTCATCTGCAAACGTCTAATCCCCGTTTAAAATGTAAAAATGTGATTCCGGTTTGCTGGCGACAACTCGCATTTAAACGTTGCAGCATAAGGAGCTCACAGACAAACTCCTCCACATGTTTTGGAATTATTTTAAAGTGTCTGCAGACGTAAAGTTTGCTACAAAGTGGAGGTTATGTCCTATTAATCCGACTGTATCTTTGACATCGGTGTCGGAAATTAAAAGCTCAACAATGTCATTTTGGCCAAAATGCCCGTATCGAACAACACGACCCGTTTCTGCTTAATCTGTTTACATTTTCTAAACTGGTGGTTTTTTAAAGATTCCTCGACTTTCTTGTGTTTTTGTTTTGGAAAATGTTGCAGTTTTTAATTAAAAAGAAGTGATTACTTGCAGGAAACGTATGCAGTTTGAACATTAGATGTGTCTTTGTTATGTGTTCAATGCAATAGGATCCTTTTTCGGTTCCATTTGGCAGAACATCCCAACTTAATTGGAAAAGCGGTTGTAAAATGCTCATTCCAAGTTTGTTCCAACTCTGCTGAGCAGCAGACAACATGTCAGGCTGTCCTGACGCTGCACTACAAAGGCCATGATGACTGCACAGGTGAGGAGTACTGACGAGAGAGGGACGATGATGAGATAAGGGCCGTTGAGCCTCTTGTGTTCCATCAGGTAGGTGATGAGGGCGATGGTTTGGATGGTTTTCCCGAGTCCCATTTCATCTGCCAGAATGCCGTTCAGATTGTTATTGTACAGCGACACCATCCACTCCAACCCTTGGATCTGCAACACAAGAGAAATAAAGACATATTTTATGACTTGGAACAGCGTGACGGGATGAACTGAGGAAAAACTGATGAGCCATATCGAGGAGAATTATTTAGCAGGTCAAACTCAGTGTCAGACTCTAAATACTTGAAGCGAACAAACCGTTTGAACGTTTGACAATCGAAAGATCAAAAGCAAAGAACAAATAAAGCTCTTCAGAAAGCACACACAACGTGATCTGCTCACTTTAGTCAGATCTTCGGTCATCAGTGTTTCTTCTGTTTCACTTTAAATAGAAAATCTGCTGAGTGATCGTCATGACACTGATATTTTAGGTATGATAGAGAAATAAAACATAAATAACTCCATCCACTGTGCAAAGAAACCAAATAAGACAGAGATAGAACAGAAAAGGACTGAAGGGGAAGGCAACACTGACTTATCTATGCGTCTGTCAGCAGAGTTATTTCCAGACTGTCAACGCAGAAACGTGGAGCTTCTGGAATTTCTTTGACAATTCCAGTTTGTTAAACAGTCTGAAGCTTCAATTTCAAACAAATAAACCAAATATTGGACAGCAGAAAGTCCAAAGGAGCAGAACTGGATCTCATTTAAGGTCTGGCGCATATAAAACCAGAGGGGTGCTCAGATGGCCACCTGAAGGGAGGGAAAAAAATGTTAATGGCGCCCAACTGAGTTCCCCATCTTCATTAGTCAGACTGTCTCACACAGCAACCCACGTTGGAGGAGGCTGTGCCATTACGAGGAGACAGATGTCTTCAAGCCTGTCAGGGGTAATTGGCTAGCAGCAAATCTGCGTGGCCACACACACATTGCCTTTAAATGAAGCGAGTGGCAGCCAAAGGACTCCTAAGTGAGAACCAACAAGGACAGATGGTGCCCCCACTTTTTGGCACCACTGAAAAGTCTGCGAGTCATCATAGCAATGTGGATTGCTTTCCACCTTACACTCTGCGCATTTGGCAGCAACGTCGTCCAACCCGGGAGATTGGGTTATAGTGCTCCATTAAGGCGTCAACACACTGAGATGCAGCGACATCCAGAGATCGTGTCCTTGTGGTAACCTGAACCTGATCCACTCTGGAGGCCCGTTCTAGGAACGCTGTGGCTCCAAACAAGCAGCTGAGCTACCCACCAGGATTTCCTCTGAAAACTCAGAGGAGTAAACCTACTGCTCATCTTTTAGAGACAGAACAAAGCAGCTGCAAACCTAAAGCTCTGATTTCCAACACCATGCATGTTGTTGCAGCACAGTTGGCTTCTGCAGCCTGTGTTATCAACGATCCTGTCGTTTATAGTTTATATTGGTAAAGTCCTGGGAACACTGGGAAATGACAGAACAGAAATGTGACTATAGGAATATATTTAAGGAAGCATCATTATTACATAAAACAGGATGCGTAATGTCCATTCGCTTGCTATCAGCACTTCAACATGACAAACTACTCACTTCATGCTTTTTCCTTCTCTCATACAAACAGTAACAGAGTGTAAATTGTGAGAATAAAGCTGCTGCTCAGTTTCTGAGAGTGTTTGGAAATGTTCCGGAAACATCAGAAGGCCTGTCGATGTCCCGTTTGTTGCTCAGCTCAATGTGTGAAAGCTGATCAAGTGGTCAACAAACACCGAGCAGCAACCTGTCGGACAAAAGGGGGGGGGGGGGGGGGGGGGGGGGGGGGGGGGGGGGGGGGGGGGGGGGGGGGGGGGGGGGGGGGGGGGGG
>JBAMHX010000013.1:2972840-2984876 GCA_037177515.1 Pseudomugil tenellus
TTTTTTTTGTTCTTGCGACCTCAAGAACAAGAACAAATTTCTCGCTTCTCGTGGAGTATGTAACAAGCTTAAGTGTTAAGTGCAGAACATTCAAAGGAAACCACCTCTAACAGAAGTCAACAGTCATTAAAATTCATTTCCTAAAAGCGATCCATCTTCACGCTAGCTAAACTGAAGTGCCACAGCAGAGAGAAACGGAAAAAGCCCGGTCAGACATAAGAGTCAAGGAATTCATGTGTCGCTTGGTGTTTGGTGATCAGCTCAGCCTGAGTGGAGTCGTAAATTCAGCTGAGTTAACATGAAACCTCAGCCCACCGTGTCACTAAGACGCCTTTAATGTCAAGGTTGCTACAACACTCTGGCCAAAAATCCCACTGTTGATGAGTGAAGGTGCTTTGGATAAACAACATAACTTTGGGATTAAGGGGTTCATGAGGGCCAGATAAAGTCACGGCTAAATTTATTCGATGCATTTGGGACTCGGACAGAGAAAGAAAGCAGAGACCACTTTACCTTCTTTCTCTTCTTCCTTCTCTTCTTCTCCTTGGCAGCTTGAGCAGCTTTGTGCTCGTACACCAGGGTGGTGAGGTTGGCCACATATTCATCAGTCTGCTGCAGCAGGTAGGCCAGACGCTTGTCTTTCTTTTGGTCGATTAGCTTACGGTAGCCTTCCTCATCTTCCGCCTGAATGGGGGATAGACAGATTTTAATAAAAGAAAAAGGTTGATCATTTGTGGACTCATGATCACAACTTCCAGCCATAACTTGGAAAATATCCCCTAGCTGGTGAAAAAGACCATGTCGGCAGAAAGGTCAGTATATCAGTGGAAAATGCTGCATCTAGGTCCTCACCATAAGTCTCCTCATCCTCTCCTTCTCAATTCTCTCCGTTTCCTTCTTCTGCTCCCGCTCTGTGTTGGTGTGCCAGGTGGCGATGGCTCTGGTAAGTTTCTGGATTTTTCCAGACACTGAGCGATGGTACTCTTTGAAGTCCTTCGCATGCTGGAGGATACTGTTGAGATATTCCTAAAAAAAAAGTAAAGTTTTAGCATTGTGTGCACTGTGACTGCACACGATACACAGGAGAATACTTGAACTCAATGTGAGAGTAAGGCCCAATCCCATTTCTCATTCTTACCCCTACCTCTTGTCCCTCACCCCTTCAAACGGAGCTATAAGTGATTATGTATGGGCTGAAAAGTTAGCCCTACGATTTAGGACACCCCTTCACGTCCAACAGCAAAGTTGCAAAAAAAATGTAATAACGTTACCAGAGTAGATGAGCGTGTCTCGCTACAGAGCACCGCTAACGTTCAGTATGCTACATTACTGGAGCTAGCGATTTTTTTTCCGTGTGCATTTTATTAAGAGATTGACTACTACATCTTAAAATGACATTAAACTATACAAATCAACGTTTGTCATAATTTTTAAAAACTTTTTAGTGGAGAAAAAACATTTGTGAACTTCTTTAGACTCAACAGTAGCCATTGACGTCGGTAAATTGCAAGGTATTCTGGGAAATTTTTCATACCCCTTGGTTTGAAGTGTGCTCCTGAAAAATCTTCGTTTGAAGGGGTATATAGTCCTATCACCTACCCCTTTCCCTCTGTCCTCATACCCCTACACGTGAACGTGTAAAACGTAGGGGTGGGGCCCAAAGATTCACCCAAAGACTCAGCTCCTCATTGGGAGGAATTACCTGATGTTTCTGCCTGCGCTTCTTCTCCTGCTCCAGTTTCTGCTGCTTCTCCAGCTTCTCCGTCATCCGTGCCTCTCTTAAGGTCTGACGTTTGCTGCGTCTGTAAGCCTTCGAGTTGAGAGCTGTCTCCAGAGTCGTGTCTCGCCTCATGCAGGCCACCACGTCCTGCCTCAGCTGGACAAACAGAACACACACTGAACTGTAGCTTACAGTTCGATGTATTTACTAAGATCCTGTACAGGACCTCGGTCTTGGTAACATTGCAATGTAAATCTGTGTGTCATCTGCGTAGCTATGGTAACTAATGCATGTAGATGTTAAACAGAAGAGGTCCCAGGATGGAACCTTGGGGAACTTAACATGTAATTGTTGTTTGGTCAGAACTGGAAACTAAAAAGCAACCAAGTGTTACACGTTTGAAAACAATGCTGATGCTAAGAAAATTAACTTTTATTAATCAAGTAAGTAATCAGCTTCTTCTGAAACGGTATTTCAAGTTTGGATTCTGTCTTGATCCAGTGTGATGGTAGCAAAAGGAAATCCTGGCATCAGCATGTCACGTGATACCTGCCGCTGGAAGTTCAGCAGGCGCAGAGCCTTCAGCTCCACGGTAGCTTTAGTCCGGAGGTCAGGAGGCAAAGAGCCCGGCAGACTTTCCAGTTCCTGGATTCGATGTGCAATCCGAGCTTGCAATCTGAGGGAGTTTGCAGAGGAATGATTCAATTGTTGCTCAAAAAGCGCAAAGAGAGACACTAAATACTTAACCAGAAACAATAAGTGCAGTGAGGTCGATCACTCAGTATGAAAACTGTCAAACTGTAACTACTGAGGACACAAAGCAGAATTTACAGACCGTTAACACTCTGCATTCTAGACCTACTTATTGCAATAAAATATATGCATTTCTAGAAACTGTTCAACTGGTTCCTTTTCTAATACAGTTGACTCAAATGAATGAATGACTGTGCAGAACTTCACAAGCTGTTAGATCCATTTATTTTGATTCAGGTGTGATGAAGCAATGAGAACCTGCAGGACTGCAGGCCTCTAAGACGACTCTGGACACTATTTTCACATGGTGGTGCGACTCCATCAAAAATACAACATATTTTGCAAAAACGGACTGTAACTCTGGATGGAAAATTAACGTGTGACTTTTTTGGACATTTTCCTCAAAAAGCATCAAACAAAAAGAAAACTAAATCATAAAAAATAAAACTACAATTGTTTTGATTAAAACTACAGATGTCAAAAGACAACATGAACAATCGAACTTCACAGCACCAGCCTTCAATTTTCATTGAAAATGACTCAAAGGGCCAGAATAACGACGTCTTGATGGAGTCTTCCTCTCCTTCATTCGACAGAACGGTTTTTAGAGATAAACGCAGCTTGTGGAATCAGAAAACAGCACAAGACAGTAAGCTGGCTTTTATTATACAAGCTACTTCCATAAGTTGTCCGGACCGACCAACATCCAGCCAATCATATGTCGTGACGTCATGGGCAGGACCCCGAGCCGATCTGGTGCCTACACCAGAACCCATCAATATGTAGATCAAATGAAGAACCGCTGGGAAAGTCTGAAGACTTCACATATTTTGACAGCATTGCGCTTGTCAAAAGTGCTGTGATTGTATAAAATAGCTCCCTCAATAACACACAGCATCCATGTAAACATGTCAAGCCTGCTGGAAAAATAAACCAAGAAAGTACCAACTTCTGAAATGTATAAGGTCCACAACGTCCCATTGTTTCTGGAGATTCTGGAGAGACTAAATCAGGCAAACAGGAATAAATATTTGTTTATGATTTTGTCCATACCATGCTATCATTTCTTCTTCTTTGAGGAAGAAATCCCAACCAGACATAAGAATGTATCTGATGTTATATACTCTTTATGTAAAACATCAGCTGTTTTTATGGCTTCTATCATTCTTGGTATTATTTCTGGATACATATACAAGCAAAATTAATTAATAAATGTCTGTTTTGTCTTTGTTTTTGATTATAAACATGATTAAGTATTAAGTTTATTATTATTAGGCTACTCTTATGTTTGCTCACTTACTGCATGTCAGTTTTTCAGGACGTTGGTAAAAGATTTGATTTGAATTAATAAAGTTTCTTATATTTCACTGTTCATTATTAAATCAATAAAGAGGAAAAAACTACCATTTTGTATGTTCTGTTGTTCATTTCCATGAACAAATACACTATTTCAGTCTTTTGCATACATATGAAGCATCCTGCAGGTGGGTTTTAGAGCACAAATCCAGACATTGGCACAAATTAAAAGCAAAGTGGGACTCTGCGTGTCAACCCTCAGGCTACGTGCTCAGTCATGTAGCAGCCATTGTTATCCACCAGTTTGCTAAAGTTCATCTGGAGTCGGAACATGAATTCAAATGTCAGAGTGTTATGTGTGAAAAAAGGGAGGCAGGGCTGGTTTGGTGCATCTGGACAATCGATGGCAGGACTCCACATTAATGCCTTCATAGGTATGAGGGGCGAGTTAGCTCAGTTTGGCCTCATTCAAAGTCTCATGCAGTTGTTTTATTGGGAGGAAAATACTGCCTCTAGTGCTTCTAGTGAGATAAATACCTGTATTCTCGCTCCTGCAAGATTCCCACTGGGTCCAAACCCTGAGGCTTCTGGATGGGTGTGATACGGTTTTGCTTCTGCTGCATCTGGAGCATGGGGGACACCTGCTGCCCAGGCGCCTGGACGGTTGCTGAGCTCCCCGGCACGGGTCCAGAAGGCACAGCAGATGTCTGAGGAGGTGCAGGGGAAGGGCGACCGCTGGGAACCGGGGTGAGGTGCTTCGGTGCATTGGCTTGATTTTCACTACCCTGACCTGTCAAAGCAAAGTCTGTAAACGACTTGACCCAGTTTTCAGTCTCAGTGTCTCTGTCATGGCGATACCTCCTTATTAGTGGAATTGTACCCAAGATGAACACTATAACTATTTCCAAATTCAGGGTCTACGTGTTCGAAGTGTGCAGACCCTGAACTGGGACACAGCTAATATTCAGATAAAGATTATTGTCTAATCCTCAATATTGTGTAAAATTGTGTCTAAATAATTGAACAAACTGGAGATATTTATCAGCCGCTGCAGAATCCTTGCTTTTATAATTGTCACTATGGAGGGGCATGTGTTCATTTATATGCGTATAACTGGCTGTTTGCCCCCAGAAGAACCAGTCTGTCAGATCTATTCACTTAGTGGGATGATCTTATTTAGCAACTTCCTTGCAGAAGGTTGTCAAACGTAAAAATATATAAATATTTGCACAGTTTTCACTAAAATGAGCGAAAGTTTACCATCAGTCCAAGGCTTAGGTCCTGTACTTTGATTGTGTCCTTGCATGGCTGGTGCTGGGCAGGGGCTTGACTGGGGACCACCCATTGGTGCCACTGGCATACCTTTCAACAGATTGACCAGAACATTAGAATTAGTTTGTTAAGTTTTTTAAAATTATAATTAAAAAAAATAATAATAATAAAAAATTGAGTCTTTTTGTCTTGTCCAGCATTAAAACAGGCAGATAATGTGTCTGTTGTGTCTTGCTGAACAACTTTGCTCTGTTAAGAGGAACTATATGTATATATGAATATACAAAGTTCCTGTTGATGATCTGAATTCTTTATTTTATTTTAGTTACATCATTGTTCGTCAAGATTTCAATGCGCTGCTGGATATGACCGGAGGGGACAGAAAAAAAGAACAAGAAAACAGGAGAAACAAACAAACAACACAGAAAAAAGAGACAGATATACACACCACAAAAGAAAATCACAATCCATTAATTA
This sequence comes from Pseudomugil tenellus, assembly GCA_037177515.1. Lineage (NCBI taxonomy): Eukaryota > Metazoa > Chordata > Actinopteri > Atheriniformes > Pseudomugilidae > Pseudomugil > Pseudomugil tenellus. Next base: position 2,978,359 of record JBAMHX010000013.1, read on the forward strand.
TAATTTAAAGAAAAAAAAAAGTTTGTTGACTTTTTAAAAAATTATTATCCATCCATTATCTACCGATTATTCCCGAAACGGGGTCGCGGGGGGGCTGGAGCCAATCCCAGCTACCTCAGCGCGTACACCCTAGACAGGTCTCCAGTCAATCACATGGCAACACATATAGACAAACAACCACACACACTCACACACACTCCTATGGGCAATGTAGAGTCTCCAATCAGCCTATCCCCACGGTGCATGACTTTGGACTGTGGGAGGAAGCCGGAGAACCCGGAGAGAACCCACGCTAACACGGGGAGAACATGCAAACTCCACACAGATAGGCCACCGTTCAATCTGGGGATCGAACAGGCAACCTGCTTGCTGTGAAGCTACAGTACTAACCACCTCACCACCGTGCAGCTGAGTTGTTGAGTTTTGGTCCCACTTTTTTGTTACAAATTACGTCTATCTGCTTCTCAGACTTTCAGCGGATTATCAAGAATAATTTCAATCATTTAAATAAGTGAAATGCATTAACCCGCTCTCTATAGGCGGATAAGATTTTTTAACAGTTAACTCATATATTGTAAAGTAACCATGTGCAATAACTAAAAAGGGGGAATTAAATACAGTGCAGCACAGAAACAGTCTCATGCTGCATCATTTGCACTCAGCTGTAGTTTGTTTACTTCAGCTTAAAACAATTTTACTCGTATTTAGCTTAAAACTAAATACGAGTTTGCTCAACACTTTGGTTGCAGGAGATGTGCACATAGTTACTAATCATAATTACTAATTATGATGTTTTTCTGTCATCAAGTAGCCAAACACTGGCAAGACAACAACAAAACTCCCAGATCGCAACTCTAAACTGTCGTTAACAGCTGTGGTTAAATTCCCTGCAGGAAAAAAGTACTAAAGTACTGAGGTGATGCTGCTTCTTCCTACCTGGAGCTCTGTAAGGACTAGCGTTAGGCGCTGGCTGCTGCGGCGGCTGCGGCTGTTGTTGCGCCTGCTGTTGGGGCTGCTGTTGCATTGTGGGTAGACTTCTTTTGCCCTGAACTGCCAGCTGGAGGTTTTCAGGGAGCGGCTGACCGCGGCCCAGAATCTTGTAGGCCAGAATCTGAGCTCTGAGCTGCTGCAGCTGGACCGGACTGAAAGCAGAAGGCCCCCGTCCTTGCTGGCTCATGCCGGACATGTTGGCCATTCCTCCTTGGGGATCCATAGACATCATGGAGCCAGACTGGGTGGGAGGCATGTGGGGTGGAGTAGGTCCACCACCACCTCCTGACATGGGACTGGAAGCGTGCTCATGGACTCCCATAGGAGATGGGTGTGGAGACATATATCCTAAACCCAAAAATGAGACTTTTAATGATTTTACGAATTCACAAACTCACATTCTGGTTATTTACCAGACAGAAAGATTTTCAGGATAAAATGATGTAAAGTTAATAAATATATCAGCATAAAGGCTAAACAAAACAACGATGCAGAATTTATTCCATGCAGAACTTTGTAGAATTAACAAAGTGACAATGCTTTTCTCATCTGCGCATCATTCTCATCTTTTTGTTTTGAGGAAATTGAAACAACCACACAACACAAACTATTTACATATTGACACTTTTTTTCCAGCCGTTTTGTGCTATTTATAGTTATTTATGCAACTATGTACCTGCTATCCTCACAAATCCAACTCGGCTGGCTTTTGGTGCCACAATGTGTTCTCCGTTTTAACCCAGCAACCTTTCTATTGATCTCTGGCTCCTGATTGGACATTATTGTCAATTTAAGCTCTGCTTGGTAGAACGTTTGACAGGAAGTGGCTTCATAATCATTTCAGGGTCAAAACACAGGTCTTTTACACACAGTAGTAATATTATTATGTAATAAAGAATCATTGTGGATTTCATACACAGTCTCTGAATAAACACTACATTTAGAGGCTGGATTTTCAGCCTCCTGGTTGGAACACAAATCCCTGGAAAGCTCATCTAAACCAGGGGTGTCGAGCTCCGGTACTCGAGGACCACAATCTCGCGGTTATTCCATGCGTCCCTGCTCCAACACACCTTCAACACAGCTTCACAAGTTGTTGGATCTCTTTAATGTAAGCCAGGTGTGTAGGAACGGGGATTCATTGAAAACAGTGCAGGACAGTGATCCACCATTCACCCCACCAAGTTACACAGTACTGTTCCTGAAAAACTGCTGGCAACATAAGCAGTAATGAGGCGCACCGGCAGGTTTTAGGTGTCAAAGCACTGAAAAACCGCTGAACTCCGACACTGACCGATGCTTAAAGTTACAAAAGCAACAAGTTTCCTACTGCAACCTGAAATGTGCAAAGTGAAAATGCTTATTGTTGCTAATTTAAGAACAAAGTGTTGACATACCCTGGCTGTGTTGGTCCATGGGACTTTGTGGGGGTCCCATCCCACTGTGGAGGGATCTCATCCCCACACCTTTCATGTGGCCAAAATGCATCGCCTCTGCCATTGTCTTGTCATTCATCCCCTCCATGGGCTGAAACACAAATGAATATAAAAAGAACTCTTTTATTGTAACATATGATAAAACAAACACGTGAACAGAGTTTTGTTTCACTGTTTTGCTTATTTTTCTGCAGATCTTAAGACTCAGCTCATCCCAAATAACATTCTTTAGAGGCACCAGCATGAAATAAAGAGAAGCCGCACCACTGACAACACTTTCCCGCTTCATATACTGACTTTATGTCAACAACAGAAGGATCTCAACATACAGCTTATAAAGCCGTACAACCGATAAAATGTCTTTTTCCTGTAAGTATAAATGTATGAAATGATCTCCCCGCTTTAATCCCGTCATGAAACAGCAGGTTGACATTTCTGTAAGAAAGTTATACATTTATCATTAATGGTTTATCATTACATGGATCTTCATGTCCCCATTTGTCAGTAACTGTTTTTCTAACGATTAAAATTGACCCTCGAACGTTGAGAGTAGCAGTCCTCTGTTTACAACCTGGTAAAATCTGCTGGTTTTTATTCATTTATTAATTCCCATTTGTAAATGTAGCATCTACAGTTCTATCAGCACATCTGTCTACATGGATCTGGAGCTTAAAAAAAAACATTTCTAAATCATCTTTAACCAAAGTGACAGCAGTGAATGAAACTGTAACCTTTAAACTATGCAACTAAGACAGCAGATCAACTGGTGATGGTCCATCACATTGTCATAAATGTGGATTTCGGTATGATAAAGAGCGAAGGCCTGGTTACATCTGACAATTAAAACATGTAATCACAGTCATTTGAGACTGTAGTGACCATAGTTGCATTTTTATTTTCTGATCTGGATAATTTACCATTTCTGACATGCATGATTTATGTCTTTATATCTAAATCTACGCATATGTAGCTGTATATATTTTGATGTACTCACTGAAACAGCATAAAAGTTGCCTAACTTTGGGAATAGATCATCAAACAACTCATCTCAGTTAATAATATAAAAATAATCATCTATTAAAATGTCATTGTCATGCGAGTCGTAAAAGGAAGAAAAGGACGAGTTTGGAAAGACAACGTGTGCAGCTTTGACCAGACCCTGCAGTAACATTTATTTTCACACATAATCCTTCCTCCCGTGTTCTTGTTTTATATGATAGGGAGAGGTTCAGACCTGAGCACAGCATACCTTATGCATAGCATACATGCCGTCCTGAGAGTAGTCACTTTGTCCCTGGCTCTGCATGCCATGAGGGGCATTGGGAGTTCCAGGTCCAGGGCTGGGTCCCATCATACTGTGAACAGAACTTGGTGAAGGGTCTGGTCCAGGGCTCGGGCCCAATAAAGGTCCCGGGGACAGGCCTGCCCCAGGGGAAGGGCCGGGATGGGACATACCACCTGATGTGTCTGACGGGGTGGACATCTACCAACCAGCTAGGAAACACCAGACAACTACAGGAGAGAAAGAAAAATTCACTTTAAACTTTATTTAAAATGCACTTTTAATACAAGCGTTGCAACTCAAAGTGCTTTACAGTGCAATTTAAAACATTAAAAACAATTCTGCATGTCCACCAACCCGAACTCCCTGCGCACACGCACACACACACACACAGAGAGAAAAAAAAGGTCCATTTCAAAAGTCATACTTTGGGCTCTGGTACAGACAAACCAGCTGAGAAAGCATCAGAGGAGCCGTCTGGACCAGGAGCAGAGGGTCACCTGCAGCCACCTGACACCAGCCTGTCGCCCAGAGAAAAGGTCGAGACCAAACTCGCCAGAGCCAGAGCCCAGTCGCCGCAGCAACCACAGCTGTAGTCATAGTGTTAATTCTATCCATATGAATCACACATTATTTCTATATCAAGCTTTCTTCCCTCTTAGGTCTTCGTTTGATGATAATTGTGCAAATTACGCTTGTCATGTAAGAAAACAAACCTGTGAACTCTGCAGGAATGCAACTAACCCTGTGTCAAATTCCCAGATGTGGTGTTTCTTTACTTTTATTACGTTTTGAACATGAAATGCACAACATTGAACAGGATATTTTACACTTTTTACTTCTATATTTACTCCGTTGCTTGTGGCTAGTGACTAAACTTACAGGACATATAAAAATCATACAGAACATTCATTTACAAAAACAACTGAATGGCATCACAGCACATTTTAAAGTTGTTTTATAATAAATCATTTTATGTTTCAAGTTTCCCAAAAGCACAAACAGAATTTATATACATTTTATCTGAGTATTTGTGATAGTTTTTATCTATTTTCTAATAACTTTTTAGATAAAAGAATTATAATCTTAAATCACCAGACTATGTTTATCTCAAAATCCTGTTAGAAAAGAGCTGCTAAAATATTTGGTAGATATGGATACTTAAGGGATGATTTTACCTTCGGTTTGGTTTTACTCATATCAAATATCTTTATATCCACATTTTTTTTCAGTCGTGTTAGAAAAAGACAACATATGATATACAAACGCAATTTATTTTATATCTGTATAGCTCTTGAGACCAAACACGTGTTTGTAAACTTATATTCTTGCTGTGTTACAGTAATAACAGGGACAAACATAAAGTATGTGACATACATTAGAAATGAGTATTATCTTGTTGCAGACGGTACTTGCAGCGTAACGGGAAAAGCACCGTTATATAAACTGATAGAGTTAGCTACCATTAGCTGCATAGCAACGATGCTCGCGTATGTAGTTACTGACAATTACGATACAGTCACATTAACGTTAGCTCGTTGTTAAAATGACTGATTGGATCATGGCTTCCGCTACAAACTGTGGCCATCGCAGACGTCCAGAAAAAAACCAAAGTAGATTAAAGTCAAGCTCTTGTCATGCTCATACTAATGTTTAAAGACACATATTTAATGTCGAATGTAACGTTTAGAATAAAAGGGCTTTACAAAACAAATAATTCGGATGTTTCTACGGGGTATTTATTTCGCTCCAAGGGTGGGAACTTAGCTAACAGCTAACTAGCTGACGTTTGCTAGCGTAGCCTGCTAGCTAGGTCGGGCGGCGCTGGTCCTTGCTTCGGACTCTAACCAGTGAACTGTGTCCGTGTCAGAAAGTTGGAAGACTTAGCAACATGCATACTAATTTAAAGTATTTATCTACAGAATATCAAACATCGTAAGTGATTTTACCTTTTGGCTGGTCTGAAACTGCACACAATTAGAAGGAATTATTGTAATGTTTTTCTAAATATGACTGCTGTCTACAAGTTCACTCCCCCTTGGTGTTGTTTTGCTGTCATACTTGGTTCGTCTTATTTCGCCATTACTGATTGGCTAACTTCCCCGGAAATACCGCCTACCTGAAAGGTGATTGGTTGAAATTCCGTCAATCATTTTCTTTTGTCGTTTGGGTGAATCTGTTGTCAGATCATTGCCCTAACTTTTTGTGTGGCTAAAACAACCTGAAAAAATTTAAGCTGAAGTAAAACTCTCTTAATATATTGATATTATTATTATAATCTTTATTTCAGACACAGAAGGTGGTCCATATATACAAGAAAAGCAGGGAAGGTATTTAAAAAACATCCAGTTAATACAGAAAAGGTAAAAATAAATAAAATCTAGGGTCCATATAAACATTTTCTCCAGTGTCTCCAGAATGTTTGGAGTCATATAATTATATTTTATCATTTGATAACTTTTATTTAAAACGATTTTCATGATTTCCCATTATCTCCTCATCCAGACGGATTCCATCTGCATCCTGCAGAGATGTTATTAGGAAATATTAGTTGTTTTAAATGATTAAATTCAAATGTAAGTTATTTTTCAAAAAATGGTATTCGACAAAGTAAAATGTCATCCACTAACTTATAAAACTAATTACTATTCATGTGTAATGTTATTCAAGATTCCTTTAAATTTACAATGCAATAGCAGCAAAAACAGAAAAAACAGTCAGAAATGCATGGAATAGAATTTAAAAAAATGAATACAGAATGTACTATAGTATATGCTGTATACACATACACACACACACACACACATATA
>JBAMHX010000013.1:3002498-3013523 GCA_037177515.1 Pseudomugil tenellus
GGAACCCCCATCCCCAGGTACACACACACGTCTTCAGACTCACACATTTTTGCTCACACGCAGTGCCCCCATCCATAGCTCCAAACACCCCCCCCCCCCCCCCATACACACAGTCACATCCACACACGTACAGTGACCCATCCACACCATCAACCACAACAACAGAACTAGGAATGCTGACTACTTCAGAGGGCAAGTACTGTGTACTGCCCCCTAGTGGTAACCTGCATTTTGGACAAGTCATGCTTTCGTTAATTCTTGCGAGTATATAAACAGACGCAGCTGAATGTTGTTGAACTAGGTTGTTGTCGTGCACATTTGCGTTAACAACAAGTATTTTCCAGTGGTAACTGGATTGTCCATTGGCTCGGAAAATAGATGTGTTTTTGGCCTTCATGGTTGTCTGCATTTCTTAAGCGTCTCTTTGTAATTGCATGTTAAGGATATTATTATGTGATATGTGTCTTTAAATTGTTGTGTTATATATCTTGGTGTGTGTGAAGGCTTTATTATATCCTCGAATGCGGAGAGTGGTTTCATCACGATCCTTTGAGTAAGCACAGTAACTTGAACAATTTTGACAATTGGATTCCGATACCTGTTTAGGTCCCCAAGGGGACAACTTGTATCGAATTCCAGCATTTTGGGATTTACGGTTTCCTCACTAGGTGGCGCTTTATCCACGAATAATAACTTAATAGTTATCAAATTTATGGTTTCCCCACCAGGGGGCAGTTTATGCACAACAAATCATATTTCTGGCTATATCTCTAGAACAATTTGTTTCATTGACCTCAAATCAAGTGCAAATACTAACGTCATACTGATATAGTTCAAAGTTTCAACACGAGATAGAGCTTTGTGACTGATCATGTGCGGCTTTGTATTATTGCATTGTGTCTATTCGAGGATTGTGGAATTGGAGGATTAGAGGTGTTTGGGGATATACCCCTAGTCGTCACTTCCAACGGCATAGGCCTTGTTTTAATATGCAGAAATGTTTTTTTTTTAATTGTGCAAAGCACTTTTTTTGCTTATTGCATAAAAGTGCTTTATAAATAAAGTTTGACTGGATTTGGTTGGAATTTGAAGAAAAATAACTTAGTTGATCAGGTGTATGTGGAATGTCTTTGACATCACAATAATATTAAAAAATGCAAGTTTGGTTAATCGTTGAAAAATAAATGTTGGATTCTTTCTTCTTTGTGTTAACACACTTGAATCGAATGATTTCCGCTGTTTTTAGACATGAACATCATCTCCTGTCACTACTTTGTTGTTTGGTGATTATGTTAATTCAGCTCTGATTGCATGAGACTAAACTTTTGTCCTCAGACTAAACACTTTGGGACGAAGACATATTTGTGCATGTCTTCAGGGATTAAAACTAACTGTACCCACAACAGTGCCTAACCAACATGCTAATACAGGCTGCACAGTATAGAAGCGCTCCCCAGATACTCAATACAGCTCCAACTGAGCGTGAACAGAATGTTTTTGGTTTTCATATTTCTCTTTGCAGCTGCGTTGAAAGGTTTTTACTGAAAAAACCCATTGAGGTTTGATATCTGCAGTGATTTCCTATGAACTAATTGTCATTTACAATCACATCCTTACAGCCATGAAGTAAAAAGCAACAAATGTGATAAAAAATCTCAAGTTCCACAGCAAATTTGCTGTTTAGTGCTGTTTCTGGATCTTACAAAAACTTACGTTTGAAAACTAAATCTGATTCACTTTTTTGGGGGGGCCAAATTTGTTCACTGCAAACTTGCTGACAGGACTGATTTTGCGTTTCTTTAAAATATTCAGATATAACAGTAATATGGTGTGACTTAAGAGGGAACAGGTGGACCTCCTTAAGCCGTAAGAAAATAGCAAAAGCATAACAAGGCCCCTGTGGTTTCCTAAGTGTGCCCTCATTTACAATACAGGCCCGCATTTATCAGGGTTATAATCATTAACAACCAGTTCAGCAGAAGTTCAGTGTGCACCACAAGCCTGTGGAAGCCTGTTCTGAATGGGATATTTTGGCTTTTCCTGAAACCACACGAGAGAGTCTGACCAAATGTTATGGTTTTCTTGTTTCACAGAGCTCGATGGGAACTATTTCCTTTCACTGCAGCGAGAAATCAAATGGGATAGAGTTGCAAATAATGGCTTATTCTTCTGCAGTTTCTCTTGTGGTTAAAGCCAGTGCTGAAAAATTCCCTCAGTTGCAAAGATTTAACATGCATGACACATAATTAGAGTTTAATCCAAATTAAAAACAAAAAAAGGGGGAGGGAGAGGAACTCAGTCTGACGATACTCCTTCAGGCGCCATTTATCCCGATTTGCCCCAAAATAACGATTAAGGCGTCTATCAAATGTCATTGGAGATCTTACGCAGCGCTTGAGTGCACCTCGACGCTGAGCACGGCTGGGAAAAACGGCGTAAGCATATAAACCAGGATTGAAAAGTCTCAGTAGGTAACCATTAGACTTTTTAAAACATCCAATAACCTTTCATGAGGTTCGTCTCTCATATCTGTGCTCAGAGTGAGATCATGCAAATTCTCAAAGGGATACAAACTCAGGAATTTTACCACTGGAGAAAGAAACCTCTTATTCAAGCATGTACCTAAACAAACAGTCAAAAAGCAAAGTGCGTACAATTTCAGATGTGGTTAAAACCCCCTTCTTGTGCAACAATTACTCCCTTTAAGGATTGACTAATCCTGAAATATGGACCTGTGACTAATGGTGGAATTTAGCAAGAAATCAGCTCCAGTTTCACCAGGCTTTATTGACTCCAATGCATGATGCAGATACCTTGGGCTTTGATGAATGGGCATGGGGATACTGTCAGCGTCACTCCTCCTCCTCGTCTTTCACTGTTGCTTTTGTGCAGGTGATAATGAAAAGTGTCAGAGAAGCATGTAACAGGGCCTTTTCACCTGCCTGGCAAAAAGAGCGAGCTGTCATGTCAGCTGTGATTTGAATGGGTACACTTGAGCTGTTTTATTTCTTGTTGTTTTATGGGGCGAGGTGCCTCAGAGAAGTCTTTCTTTATATTTTCTCCCTGTTTGATTAACTGGAATATTGTATCTTATTTTTGAGCGTGTGCCAACCCGCTGACATTTTGCTACAGGGGAATTGGGTATAAAGCAAAGAGAGCGTCATTTGAAGTGCTTTACTGCATAAACAAGGCATCGGTTATGCTCTGAGCGTGGATCTGCAAGACATGAACAATATGACAGATATGTGAAGGGCCTTCATTGAGCAATCACGCATTAGCGCTTGCAGAGTGCTTGAAAAATTGACATCAGACTTTCAACAGTTATGGAAAATTCAGCTTAAGTTTAACTTTTGCATGGTTGCATTTGTGGAGAGAAAAATGAATTGGGATAACTGTCATGTCATCTCACCTAAGTCAGTTTGTAACTTATTAGAGGTTATGTTTATTAACTCTATTGAACCATTAAAAGATAAATATGTACTGCAAAGTGGGGCCACTGGGACAGATTTTGTAAATCAAGCATAGCACTGTGACCTTTTTGTTTGTATGCATGGTGATGGAAATGTGCAACCAAGGAATGCTACTGTCGAAATCTGAGTTTACTCATTTCTACATTCAGGAGACAAATGCATTTAATTTGCTTTTTCTTTACCTCGACCTGTCCAGTGTCATCGTAAAAACAATGATGGGGACCATCCCAGTGCTGTTTCCCGGTAGAAGCTTTTTGGACAGAATTCTCCTTTCTTAATTGTTCTCATTTATCTATTTATCTCAATTTCTCTGTAGCTTAGTTTGAAATATTAAGGAAGCACTACTACTACTGCAGATTTTCTTAGTGAGTTTTCATCAAACGAGAGATTATTCAGCATCTATCTCGCCAGGGCCGCTGCAGCCACTAGGGTGCCCCTAGGACAACGGCCTTGTGGTGCCCCATTTAAAAGGACTTTAACCAGCTTGGTCACTCTTTAATAGAAAAAGGTTCCATATTTTGCTATATTCGCAGTTTCACAGTATCCTATGCACATCTATGATAATATTACCCATTTTGCAACATGCACTATAGTTTTGCCATGCCATTTATTTCTTGCTGTGAGAACTCTACCCGGAACTGTGAACGGCTTACTACGGTTTACTCCCAGCTGCTCTCGTTCATCCACCAGGCCTGAACTGATCATCCAGAGAGACCTTCTTATTTCTCCACCCAACCTGTGACGTCGCCTCAGACGTCGTCTCCCCCGTCTACCCTGTAATGTAGTTTAGGTGGAGTTTTAAAGTTTTAAAGTAGGGGCAGGTGAAGTCTCCACGGGGTCAGAGCTGTGCAGTCAGGCCTTTGCTCTGCCTAAGCCACACCGTTCTTTTCAAAGGAATAAAGCTACAAAACACATGGATGAAACATAAAAACTACTTCGGAGATCATTTTAAGGTATAATTATCATTAATATTGACATTAACGTCTCCTCGGCCTTCAGTACCATCTTACCTCAGACACTAGCGCAGAAGCTCTCCACCCTTTGGTATGAGTCACACATTGGGGAGATGAGTCCTGGACCCACAACTCCACCTCCTCCCCCATAACCCGTCGCACTGGTTCTCTTCAAGGTTGCGTGTCCCCTCCTGTTCACAGTGCTAACTTGTGACTGCTCGGCCAGGTTCAGTGGTGCTGTGAAAACAACCTCTACATCAATGTGAAAAAGACCAACGAGATTGTAGTGGACTTCAGGAGGAACAGGCAGCCCACCCCTCCCCTGTGTATCAGAGGAGTAGCTGTGCAGGTGGTCTCCAGCTACTGGTCTAAAGCTACTGCATTAATAATTCTTCAATGACCCTGAATGATCTTGGAGAGGGGGGGTCCTGGCCCACTGCGGGGGGTGGATCGGCTACTCTGCCATTGGGGGTGGTTGGGTCCCTTCCGGTCTTTAGGGACTCTGGGCTTACGCTCTGCCTGCCCTGTGTGCCCTGGACACCTGGCAGGGTCTGCGGTTGCCGACATGGGCTCGCTGGGTTCCGTTCCCCCTGACTGCCTGGGGCTCTGTTTGGGATCCCCTGGTCCTGGGGTCCTCCAGTCCTCTGAACTTCAGGTAGACGGGTTTACCTCAGCATGTTCATGTTTCTGTGAGCACTTGTCACCCCGTACGTTGTGAACATTGTCACAGACACTAAGCATTAGGCATATTCACTAACAGCCATTTTCCTTATTTGTGTTTACATATGTTACACATTCATCTCTGGTGCTTCTGGCATCTGCAGATTTCACCCATGAGATATACCGTTTGTGTGATCGGATTAAGGTGGTATCTCGCTTTTCTTTTCTTTCCTGTCATTTTCTTTTCTTTTTCTGTCCTCTCCTGTCAGGTCCAGCATGACATGTAAATTCTAACAACATAACGTAAAATAAATAATGAATTCAAACTATCAAGAGGATCTTTGTGTAATCATACATACATAACTCTTAATTCACATTGGATCACACTTTGGGTTTCAGAATGATACATTGTTTATTAAATGAAAATTACATGATTATAATTGATCATTAGAAAAAAATGCCTAAACCTAAGGCAACTATTTATGTTAATTCTTTATTTGGTCCTTTAACAAAATGGGATGTTTAAAATCACTTCTTACCATCTAATAGGTCAAAATTCCTGCAGTGTATTCTACTTCCTACTATCCATAAGGAGGTAGGAGACAAGTATCAGTTTGGTAAAACAAGGTTGTGAGCAAAGTTTGTACCGTAAAATGATGCAACATGTCTGAGGAACTGTATTGAATAGCTACACTACTTTTGGTTTCATCAAGTTTAAAAGGTATAACATGTAAGATTTAAGGACTTCTGAACATGAAAATTTGCATAGAGATGATACAAAAATACCAACCATGATTGGGAATGGACAATGGCCACCAGTGGCCAAAATCGTTTTAGTGTTTAATGTTTTAGTGTGAGTGAATCTAGTGGGATTAAGTGCAGCAAGACTGTACTACAGGTACCTTTTGGTGTTATAAGGTATTACTTATCCCAAACCATGCTCTTGGTCCTATCCAACAAAGTTGGTACTGCACTTATAAAGTGGAGAGTTCACATTTCTAAAACAGTCATTTATCCACTCAGAGACACCGTAATAATGCCCCAAATGTGGCAAATAGATATAAATATTTCTATGAACATAAAAACACAAAATGTATTTTTTCAACGTGATTGTTTACCAACAAAAACACATTTTAATTATTTAAAAGCTTTGATGCAATTGGCATGTAAATTTCACAATAAATAGAGTATTATCAGACATTTAGCTAAATGTAGACGTGATCAACCTTCTGAAACACTTCGGCGCGCATGCTGCATCTTGCAAAGCAGAAACCATGAATAAAACCTTTTCACAATAGATTTGACAGATGTGTGTACATGATCAGTGACTGGATTATGCCGCTGTGGCAGCGAGCTACGGCACAGAGTCCATCACACATGTTTCTGAAAAGCTTGAATACATATTTACATAATACACGCGAAGCGTTTGACCACAACAGCCACGGCTGCCACTTGTTTGACGTCAAATAATCATTCTGCTGAAAGAAACTGTACCCTTTATAAAAAGCTGCTGTATAAATAAAAGTGAAACCTCTGCTATGTTGATTTTATTTTATGGCTAAACAGGTATAAATGACATTTAAAAAAGAAATGAAAAGCAATTAGAAATTGAGAATATTTTTAACATAAGCTACAAGTGCTTTAAGTTAAAAGCTAAACATGATAATTGCAAGATTTTTTAATGTTAGTACACATTTTTAAAGGCTGAAGAAGTATGCAAAGTTTAAAATGGAGTGCTAAGTGAATGTCAGTAAACTTATGTGGAGTCTTTGCAGACATCCTCCCTGCAGAGAAGAGAGGTGGATTACATCTTGGCGGCTTCGAACCCAACTGACATGACAGATAACAACAAGCAGAGACAACATCAACGGGTCACGCTTGTGAGCCTAGAAGGCAAATATGATCAGATGTTATTTTAGAAGTGATGCAAATGAAGTCAAAGTGATACAAGCTGAAAGGCTACACCTTTCAAAAGCTCCCAGAAATGTTTCTTTGTGACAGACAGCTGCTTTAATAGCAGGAGAAAAGCACAGAAATCTGGGTCCTCTTGTTTATTTTCACAATTTTATTGGATAATATTAATTTGATTGCTGCCTTTATTCACAAAATGTGAGCATCTATCTTTTATTTTGTCTCTAAACCCCCAAAAGTCAACTTCTCCCCTTTCAGAAACAGTGCTGTTTATTGACACTGGATCCCCCTTTATTGGTAATGTTAAGTACCAATATGAAGTCAGGAGCCCAGTAATGACCCCCTGGGGAAAGAGGCACGTTGGTGAATGTGCAGGATCATAAATGGCAGAGTATTAAAATGCTCCAGCAGCTGCAGCGCTGTCCTGACAAATGACCCTCTGCTGGTCTCAGAGCAGCCAGTCCTCATTAGGATGATTCTCTGGACATGAAATATTTTCATTTTCTGCTGTAATGATACACATTTATGGTATTGTAATGGTTTAAGTACTTACAGGGGCATGTGTGTTTGCATGTCAGTGTAAAAAGCGCTTGTGAAAATATTGCAGGTGGTTGTTTTTTCTATTTTTGTGGACAAGACCACAACATGTGCTTCACGTGCTCTGATTAAGCACTTGGGCAGCATTTCACTTTAGGAAACGATAAATTCCAGTCATATTAATAAATAACAGCATTAATCAACAAGACAGACAAGATGAAAATACCACAATGAAATACAAAGTCTCACAGAGTCCATAAGGTAAATGCACTGGAAGAAATTCTGACAGGAATAAAAGTAAAACAGTTCAATCTTACATCTTCAGTTTATATCGTCAGGCTGAAGAAAAGCTAACTCTTCAAACTTGGAGTGATAAAAGTCTTGTTTTGCTTCCTGGGAGGCAAAGTTTATGCGTTGCAGAGTTATTCTGATCCAAAAGGTGTTACCACAACATTATGCAGCACCATGCATCACTTCCGTTCTGCATCCAGTAGGTCAAAGGTTCAAAACAATGACTCAAAGTGCAACACCAGGTTGTTTATTTAGACTCTAAACACATTTCATAGGTCTGGAATGAGTAGGGTTTGCCATCTTTCATAAATTAAAATAAGGGACACACACCACAACACAAAACATTTGTACTAGTGACTTGAGTAATCAAGAAAGCAATTACCATATTTTCACAATCATAGGGAACATTTAAAAGTCATAAATTTTCTATAAAATGTATGGAGCACCCTATGTTGTGGTGCACTAAATGTGTTGTTGTGTGACTTCGGGAAAGCGGACATAGGACAGGACAGCGTGAGAACGGTTAAGGGGAATGTATGGCCACTGTGAAAAAACAAGTGAAGTAAATGTACAAAGATCAACAGCTAAATAAATGGGAAAAATGTACTATAAAACTTATAAAAATTAGTCTGAGAAGCAAACTCGTGTTTGCATTTTGATCTCTGCCAGGAAGCACATGTTATGGCAGAGATCCAAAGTAAATAAAACGTCAAATCGGACCAGCTGGAGCAGCAACAGACGGCAGGAGCCGGCTGTCACATTGACAAGCTGATCAGCAAATTAAATAAAGTTTTTAAAGATTTCGGGGACCAGAAAAGAAGGCTGGGACTGCAGCAACCCAAAAGAAACCTACATTTTTTACATCCTGAATTCAGATCGGGGTGAACGGAGCTAAACATCCGGTGCGGTTAAGTTTAACCTCTTGTTCATGGTGGAAGATATTGTGCATAAAGCACAAAACTTCAACAACACTCAATCTGGAAAGTGTTGCTGTCTTCTAATGTTACTCATATGCGACGGGAGGGCATTAGATATTACGCAGGTGAACATGCGAGTTTTAACGTGCCCGCGCCCTAAAACCTTTTGGTCTCCTTTTGTGTATGTTAAATATTATTTTATCCTTATATTATTATATTATCCAGTGCACTCTATGGCCGTGAAAATATGGTAATCATACTTAAAGATTGAAATGTTGGATTAGCATTGAGTACATTCTTTGCTGTGCAACATTGTTGGATATAAAGTAACTAAATAGGTGACATAAAGCAGTTATTATATGGATCTCTACTAACATATAAAAACAAATAATAAAGTGCCATAACCATAAAACATAGCTATTGTGTTATTGATTGACTGAACACTGTGTGATCAATGACATTGCAACAGCACTACTTGAACTTAAACTTTTCTGCATGTAGAGTTTAACAACTGAACTAATAAACAATAAATGAAATAATGTGCAAATTTTTACAGTGTAAAACTGTTCTTGCTGCAGGTTCTGTATTTCTGAACTATGGATACATGTTTACTGTCTTATATACGGTCTATGACTTAGAGAGTAAGAAAACTAACAGCAACTAGAAGGGAGGAGAGGAATGACAAATGCTTAAGTTATTATATTGACCAGTATTGTTTTGCCTCCTGTTTGTTTCGTGAAGTCATGGAATCACAACAGTTTAACAAAACTAACAAAATAATTTATTGATCACTTGACACAATTTCCTTTAAAAAAAATTTGACATAAAAAACAGAAAATTCTACGAAGATTTAAATCCAGGAAATGCATTGGTTATATTACTATATCCCCGAACGCGGAGTGTTGGACATATAATGGTTTCATTACATCTGCCACCGTCAGCAGAGGCCTTGTTTACTTTGAATCACTCTTTATAGAATCAGGCCATGCAGGTTACTAAAAAGTTTATTTTCAGGATATAGGCAAACACTCTGACTTTTTCTGGTTAGAGTATAACTGAAAGCTGAATGTAACGATGGAGAGCCGGAGCCAAAAGGAAGGTTAACAGGATTTATTGTAAAACAAGGAGGGATGAACGAAATCCTGTAGGGAAGGTGAAGGAGTCCAGGAGGGTTGCAGGGACGCAGAGCAAGAAGGCAGGTAGTGGGGTATCCAGAACAGGGAAGGCAGGAGCAGCAGAAACAACCATGTGTTTACTTTCATTCAATGTCCGACCAAGGAAAGACTGGTGAGCTGAGGGATTTAAGGCTGTGTGGGAATCAGGAACAGGTGAAGGTGATCAGAGATAATGAGTCTGGTGGCAGGTGACGGAGATTGGGCTGATAGGCTGGAACAGGGGTATGACTCTGAAGGTAGGAGGAACTAAGACACCAATGTTTGGGTCTTCTGTGTTCTTGCGTGTCTGCTTGTTGCTCTCCTGATGCATTCTGTCTGGTGTCAGAAAGCCCACTGCGCACCACTGAATGTTGTATTTCCTGTTTCATTGTGTTCATTATTTTTTTAGATATAGTGCTGATGAGTGTGACCGTGATGTGTAGGTTATCAGAAAGTTCTGAAAATACTGAACAAAACGCGTCTCGTATTGCTTTAATCAAGGACGCAACATTTGTTTTGTAGAAGAATTTCAAGATAACATGTTGGTGTTTGTGATCCCCCACAAGATGACTAAGTTATTATTAGTGTAACATATTAAATGGGTCATCATGCAGCCATAGTAATATATAATATTTTATCCATTAAAATAAAGTAGAAGATGCTTTCCAGATGTGTTTATTTTTCTATATTGCTTAAAACTCCCCTCACACCCTGATATTAGCCAATTAATTAATTAAAAACACAAAATAAAATATTTAGTCACCTGAGGGGTTACTGGAAAAAAAGATCAAATCAGTTTAATCTTGTTCTAAATGATTGGATGGTGAGTTGTCTATCAAATGCAACTGTCCCCTCAACCCATTGGGAACACAGGAGGAACAGCACCCAGGACATAAAACAGGTATCTTAGTAGTACTATCTTAAGATAAAACATAACCTTTTTCATTTTGTACACATAGAAGGTTGATGATAAAAAAATTATGTGAAAAATGGGGGGTCCTGTTCCCCAGCAGATCCCTGCTACAGGGTCATAGTACATTAACCTCAGATAATGGAAAACATGAAATCATATCACATCCATCAATTAAATGAATCAGATGTAAATAGCAAATAATGAAGTAGAATATATATA
>JBAMHX010000013.1:3019845-3030421 GCA_037177515.1 Pseudomugil tenellus
ATTTCAAAATTAAACCATCAATGCAGAGAATAATCTGAAATTATTACCTTCAGTTTTAACACACAAGAGACAAATTTAGTTATTAAAATCTGAGTGTGAAATTATCTCTGCAAGAGAACCTGATTTCAGGCAAGAAGGCGTGTTGTCGCAGTGACCTAAATCCACCAAAAACAGCTTAATTCTCCTTATTTGTGAAGATTTCGAACAGTTTTCCAGCTTTGCATTTACAGGCAAGCTGTAAGATGACCCATCCAACATATTTAATCACTCAGTACTGGTGTACTGTCCAGGTGCCTCTCGCCCGATGACCACTGGGTTTGGCTCCAGCTACCAGTGACCCTGAACTGAATGAAGCCGTTAAGAAGATGGATGGATGGATAATCACTCAGTTGTTGGTGGGGGACACAAACACCGTTATTTTGCAGATCACTAGGTTTGAAAACCACTGATTAAGGCAAACTTAAGGTTCCTCTCAAACAAAGACGACTTAATAGGATTCAGCTAGTTTTGTATCAAGGATTACATTTTTAATACATTGAATATAAGAAGCAATATTTCTGTTATTTTTATTTTTTTTATTCAATTTTAACCAACTTTTTTTGAGACTTTGCAACAGAGTGCTGTATTTTGCCATAACCTACAGTTCTCCCCTTATCCACTAGAGGCTCCATAACCTGCATAATAAATACAAATTATATAATTGACGTAAAAATATCTGATGTCCATGGCAAGAAGGCAGAGTGTAGCGCAAACACTGTTTTTAGCTGGCTAACAGCTAACTTTAGCACACCTGCAATTGGTAGGCGATTAGCTTCTGTTAGCTTTTAGCTACAGGCAGCTCATAATTTGACCTATGTCTATCATTCACCCCCACACTCATTGGCCTCCTCTGGATGACACCCCTTTGCCCATTTTTGTATTTTCCGGAAGAGACGGCACACCTGACACTGCCAACAGAGTGAAACGGAGGCTCCTTCTATCGTTTTATAACAGTCTATTATTTATTGTTTTATAACAGTCTATTATAACAGTTTATGTCTTCTTGCATGTTTTTGCTGAATCAGCCACAGTGACCGGTGTGTTAACATAAAACCAAACTTATTGTTATGTAACGTCCCGAAATAAAAACGCCCATAAAACAGTTTTTCAGCTGCTGCATTCTGATCAGAAAAAATGTAGTTTTGAAAGGTCAGAAAGTTACATAATGTGTCTTTTCCAGAGATGGCCGTATAGTATTTAATTTCTTATCCTGTACTTACTGTACTATTTGCTATCTTAAACATCCAGTAAATAGTTTTAAACCCTTGACAAATTGTGCCAACAAGCCTGTTTAGTCTTGAATTTTTACTTCTTTTTATATTGCTGATTTATTTTGAAAAGGATTTACTTTTATTTGGATATTTATTTGAGATTTTTAATGTAATATTCATTTTATATTAATTTAATTTATTTAAAATGGTTTTTTATTGGATTTTAAAGGTTTTTTCTTTCATATAATTGTAAATAAATTCAAGGTATAATGAGGTTATGCAACAATAAATTTGATGGATCCTTCTGATGATATTTACGTATAGGTAGGGGTTCTAAAACCTGCAGTTCTGGAGCCACAAGTGGCTTTTTAGATCTTCCACAATGGCCTGAGAACAAACTAAATTATAAAGAACTAATAAATATATATTTTAAGAGCCGCACACTTGAGCCTAAGCACTGCGGCTTCACAGTAAGAAGGTTGCGTTAGTGTGGGTTCTCTCCAGGTACATCGGCCTCCTCCCAAATACAAAGACATGCATGTTAAGCTGATCCCTTTATTGTCCCTAGAAATGAACATGAATGGTTGTTTGTCTCTGTGTTGCCCTGCGATCGACTACAACCTGTCCAGTGTCTACCTGCCTCTCACCTGCTGACTGCTGGGATATCGTCCAGCTGAGTTGGATTAGGTGGTACAGAACATAAATGGATAACAAATGGTTTTTAATACTATAGATACAATAAAATTTTGACAATAAGATCTATTTTTTGTCATTAAACTGTCATTAAATCTTTTTTGTCTGGTTTTTTTTTTGTATTTTGTTTTAATAATTTTGTATGTTTTTCCCTTACTTTAAAACCCAAAATAGAAATAAAATTGTGATTCTTGAAAACAGCAAATGTCCTTTAGACATTTATAAAGAAAATTATAAGTTGTCTTTAAAAAAAATAAACAAAAAGGTTTGCAATAGTACTTTAATCTAGCCGGGGTAGCAGACCCCACATATTCCCCTCATTTAGGGCACTTATTGCATCCAATACCACATTTGCCTGACCTCTAACCTTTTCGTTGTGTGTATAATTGTTCAGAACTTCTGCTGACCAGAACCCACTAGAAACTACTATATTGAAGAATAACAGATTTTTTCATGAGGAATTTAGCATAAAAGTACATTTGCTGCCTCTCTGGGATTGATTTGTTCCACCTGATCATTTCCTGCTCGATAACATAAGATATTAGAGAGACATGAGGGAGTTATTTTATAGACTCCGAGCTCTTCCCAGACAGAGATGCATACACGTTTGAACCAGATCCATAAATGAGTCAATCTGGTTTGACATTTGGTCTCTCAACACATCTGAGTTTCTCATTGCTGAAAGACTTTGGCTCAGTGCAGCTGCACTGGTCCATGGAGACTAATTGTTTCAGCTAACTGTCCTCCTCCTTCTCACTTTTTACATCCTCTGGAGCACAAACAGAATGAGGAAACCTACTGGCTCTCCGATCAGTTTAGAAGAGCTGACACCCACATCAAATTGCATCGTTCCGTAAAAAGTGTAATTTATGATCCATTACCGATGTTTTCTTTCTCTTCTCCCTCTTCCTTCACATGGGCTCATAATACCCTAACAAAGTCATTCTTTGATGGCGGCATTTCTCAGGACTCCCGTTAAATGGCTGCACAGCGAGCAGGAGGAAGAAAGCGTGAAGGCCAAATGCGAGGAGCCTGAGATGGAAACTAAAGAGCTTATCAAGCTCATTCATCTTGTTGGATCTGAAGGCCGAGAACGCCAAACACAGAGCATTTCACACACACTCATCTTTCTCAACACACCTTATGAATCATATCAGATAACAGGTTGCATTTTAAAGCCACTGAGAGTATTACGGACTTTGGGTCCTCTCAATAATTACATCCCCTCTTTGTTTTTACTCTTTAGATGGATGGTTTTCCTTAGTGCCCCACCGGTTTCCCACCTCGGCTTGCCAGAAGCGATCAAATGCTTCTGGGTGACTATCAAACTGGTAGTTCAGGAGATTTACGTGTCTTTGTTGCCCTTGGTGCTCAGGAATGGGACAAGTAGGGAAAGGAGGAAAGGTGATACCCCACTGAAGACAACATCTTGCAGAAAACTTGCAGGAACATGCCAAGCTGTCTGGATGCCCGGTGAAGTCAGCGAGGGGTCCGAGATGCTGCGGCACCAAATGCAGCTTCAGGCAACAAATGAAAGAAATGCGATGGGAGGCAAGGGAGGGGGGGATAATCACATGACTTCAAACTAAAAATGAATTATTTATTAATAAATGAAAGTTTTTTTTCTATTTGTTTTGAATATTTAAGATTTTAGTAGAAATACCTCTCCTTAGGGCTGGTTGGATCGATCCAAATATCGATAGTATCGATAGCCGCTAGTGTGATGAGCTGAATAGTTTTCTTCCAGACAGCAAAACACAGTGATTGATTAGGTTTACTTTTGTTATGTTAATTTTCCTGATTCACTTTATTTTTCCTTGAGCACTTCTCAAAGAACCCCCTCACACACGAACACACATACAGCTGCATACAGGAGGGTCCTGGCTACCACAGTCTCACACAGTCCATGATTTTATGTCATTTCCACTGTCATGATCAGAGGTTAAAGTGTCCAGGACAGCTGGCAACAATCCTGCAGGTTTATGAAGAATATGTGCAGATGAGGTCACAGGATGGGGATGTTTAATGTTTTTTTTTTTTTTACCAATAACTTTAAACCAAATCTCCACAAATTTGCAATTTCCAACCAATATATTTTTACCCGTCCCACTCCTTTCCAGAAAGAAAATACTTTTAGGTGACTAAGGAGAAAGCTTTTTTTTTTTGCATAAAATTTGATCTCTGGAGATATTTAGTAATAATAAAAATCAATGTAGACGAGTCCACTTTCAAGCTGCTTATGCTACAAGTGACAACACGGTTTGATTATTTCACAGCCACAGAATTTATTACGAGTTGTGTCAACCAAAAATATCTGGAAAACTACGCATGACTTCCCTTCTAAGGAGATGTTGTTGAGCTTGAAATGTACATGTGTGAAAGTTGTCAATTAAAAAAAAAGAAAACCAAAACCGATATTGTTGGATATCACATTTAATGCCGATATCTGCCGATAATATCGATATACCAATGAGTTCAGACATCATTCACAGAAACATCAAAATGCTTGAAGATATAAAGACATAATAATTTTGAAGCTGTAAATGTATGTTTGCAAATAAGTTTACATTTTAATTAAGTTCTGTCATCGTTCAAAGCGAGAAGTTGAAACAGGGAAGAGCAAGAGGTTGTTTTTGTGCTCTGGTATCAGGGGGCCAAGAATCACCTGCAAGTGGTTTCTGTTTCTGGAGTCGATGGGGAGAAGCATGGTGAGCCTCATTATGTAGCTGTAGCTGTGTCTGATTCTAAGCTGTGTTGATATACTGACATCTCAGTTCCACCGAATGAAAAGCGCCGTGGCTTCACAGCTAAACGCTACAACTCCATGCAAAACGGGAGGTTCCACTAAATACCCCCCTGGTGCATTGCTGACACATCTCAAAAGCCCTATCACTCTGCACTTGCGAAAAATTCAGTTTTTTTTTCTGCCACTAAAAACCCCATCAGTCTAGAGCAGAACGGTTTGTTCAGGCAGCAAGTCAGTCGATGGAAAGACTTCATGTATCGTATTTTACTCTGAAGAATCATCATATCGTCATTACGATATCAAGCCAGGTGAGGCGTTGTCATTATATATGTCACATCTTGGACCATTCATCTTGGATCTGCAAAGCTGCAGCGTTTTGTCCTGTTTTGATACCACACACCCCTGGCATGAAGAAATAAAGAGGAGGCACGTGAGACCTTATCGGATTGGCCAAATTATGTCTTTGCTGCTTCATTGTTCTCTTTATAGCCTTCAAGTACACCAACTATTGAGTGATGAAGCAATTCTCATGTGATCATCATGTGATCATGTGCACTGAGAAGCAAACATCTAGAAATGTTCTGCTGTGAAATGCTCCTGGTGGAATAAGTTACAAAAGGTAAAGCTCAGTAGAGCTGTCCTGTCTGATTAGATGGTGACTAATCAAACTGATAGAGCTAAAGACGGGGACCAAATTTACAACTTTAGAGTCTTGCATGCAGTTCTGTGCTATCTGGACAGGAAGCTTGCAAAAGAGCCATCTATTTTTCATACCGCTTCCTCCGATTCAGGGTCACAGTTAGCTGGAGCCTATCCCAGCAGTCATCTGTAAACCCAGTTCACCACTTCTGCTCTCTTCCACAAATTCTCTTACAACCATGCAGATCCTTTTCTCCATATTTACAAACTTGAATTTTGGATGACAAAACTTGATTTCTAAACTCAGAAATTCTTGACCCCGTATAGGGGGTTTTATAACCTTTACCTTTAACATGCCTGTCTATGATTTTCCTTCTATTCTCCTGGTTTGAAGTTGCCTGTGATGCTGATTATAGGACAAAACTGACATTAAGATGTGCCTCTATGGTCAAATTATTTTTTAATTTTATGGGTGCCATCATTTTTGTGTAAGTTTGTTTCAGTGATTCGTCTTTTAAAATAACTCCCTGAACAATTTCAAAACAGCATCTTATTTTCATTGGTAAATTTTCAGTGAGTTTTTATTCATTATCACTTTTATAAGTTTCAAAGGGGTTCCAACAAGTTTCTCTCTATCTGTAACCGTCAGAACTGACCTAGATCTGGTTTTTCGTTGCATGGAAACCATCTGATTTTCCCAACAAAGAAACCCTCTAACCGTTATTGACTGCAGCTTAGACTCCACAACTGCGCTTCAATAAAAATGAAATATCCCTTTAAATGTGTCATATAGGTAGAAAACAGGAAAATGATAGACTTGTAAGAAAATGTAAGCCGTGATGTTCTGCAAATAATACGGGTAGAGGGAGTCAGGATAAGATAAAGTGATCTAAATGCAACACAGGTGGTTCACAGCCTTCCTCCACGGTGTGTGTAGGGGCTCTGTCATCTCTAGGGGCTCGTAGTAGCGGTCCATCTCTTTCATGGATAAGCAAATCAATCCGCTGCTGTCATTTTGAGGATTCCACAACAGAAGGGCTTGGCGGTGTGAAACGACACCTTGAGCCGAGGGGTAAACGGGGGTAAAAGGGAGAAAAACACCGAAGCTTGGCTCTCTGATGTGTTTCACCTCCCTCACAGCAGTTGTTCGTAGGTTTCAACACACACACAGGCCTCCTGTCCCCCCTCCCATGACCATATCATGACCTCATTCCAGTCACCTGCTGCTGAAACCGTGGCTAACCTGCCCTCCGAACCAGAAAATCAGCCGCCTTTTTACTAATGCTCCCACAGCAGCGCAGGTCAACGTGCTATTTGAACAATACATACCTGAACTTTTTGACATATTTGTGCAGAAAAAACTTCAGCTGGGAACTCTGTTGTCTTTTCAGTAACAAAAGACAGATTACAGCATGCAAATAGCTGTCACATCGCGGAGTATTTCTGGTTTTGGAACATAAGGCTGAATGAAAACCAGCTTGCAAAGTTACATCCTGTACAAGGTACAAAGAAAGAAAGCCAACGAGCCCTTTGGGATCCACCGGCCACTCTTAAACGTTTGGAACATTTATGCTGCTCTAAAAGAAATTCTCTTTTCCTTTTTTTAATCCTTCCCTTGCTGTTTGGTTCATGAAATGAATTTAGTTTGCCAGACCAAGTCAAGTCTCTGTTGTGACAACCTTTCAGGAACATCTGAGGGTTTTGTGGTTGTGGTATTATGTTTCTAAACGCTGTTTATTACTGACTCAACAGGACATTTGAAATAGGTCCCTTTGACGTTGGGATGACTTGTGCTCACACTGTTAGAGCTTTTAAAAGGAGCGCAGTGCAAATGTTATGTTACCATGCGCTGAGTAGTGAACGAGTTACGACTGCAGGGTGACAGTGAAAATTTAAAGCGCTTCTCTGAGACCACGTCCTCTTCCAAGAAGCACATAATGAGGACTTTTATGCCGCATCTGCATTATTAAAACTATCTTCGTAACTGCAAGTGAAAACATGCTAATTCTCCAAGTGCCAACTGGTTATTTTAACGGTTAATGGCAGCGCTGGGCAGTTCAGCCCATAGTAGCAATTCCCATGAAATCTCTCGATATTTCTTTCATTTGTTCTCCGGCCGCAATTAGTAACGGTCAGGCTGATCAAAGGCAGCGGTCGGGCGGTTGCATGTGAACCGGCATCCACTTGCAATGACATCCACAAACCAGAATGAAATATGAAATATCAAGTTTCCACGGATGTATGGACTTGTAAAAGAGAATCTGAGGAATAGGAGGGTTTTCACACTGAGTAATGTGAAACATTTGGTGCGGATTGTAGGCCTCAGCAGAAGGAAGACGAGAGCCAAAATCTGTCAGGCAGTAAAACCAGAAGCAGGCAGAAGTTCAAACTGCTGCAGTTGCCGAGTTCTGGTAATTTAGATGTCATTATACTTCCTGATGTATGTTTGATATTTCTGTGGATTCATCTAATCATACTGTAATGTATTTGTTTATAGTGCAGTTTGCAAAGTTCTTTGCATTAAACAGGGTAAGATATAGCAGAAATAACCCATTTCCATAGCAGATTAAAGTGCACATTGAATGCATGCACATGTATTAAACATTAAACAGCCGCGTGTCACCATGTCCAACTGCTACATGTGATGGATCTGCAGACCCACAGAAGAAAGCATGGCCGAGCAAAAAAAGTGAATCCAAACCAAATGGGCCACTTCATCATTGCACAGCAATTGGCTGTAAATGTGGTGTCGGGTTCCCGTGTGTCTACCCGCCTCATCTCACCATAAATACTGCACAAAAGCAGACAGGTTGTGTGTGTGTGTGTGTGTGTGGAAGACAGCAGTGCAGCGGGTGAAATAATCATCCCCAAACAAAGAAACAGACTTTGTTCCAATTAGTATTGACTGAGACAGGTGTTGCGTGTTATTGCATGTTACTGAGTGAGCCATCGCAAAGCTGTGTAAGCAAATAAACATCCAAACGTTGAGGAGGTTCTGGATGGTTCTCTGCTGCTGTACGATGTTAGGAAGGAGAAGCTTTATCTGTTTAGCAGCTATCTTCCTGCTCATTAAGTCTCGGTTTGAGCCGCTTCGCAAACCAAAACCAAACCAAACTTTAAATTTGCTTTCTATGTGTTTTCCATCTGCAGTGGAAAGAAAACAGCTTTGTGATTTTATAGGTTTAAAATCTAGAACCTCAACTTGATTTATGCACAAAAAATGCACAAGTTCTGAAAAAACTAGTGGAGGTTTTCATTTAAAAGTTAGTTTTCCTCCAGACGTTTATAATATTTGTCCAATACAGCTAATTGGGACCAATATCCAGCAAGATGAGGGTCACTTGCATCAGGAGTGAAGTTTAGTAATTTTACGCTACTTCTAATGAGTTGAACTATTGTTTAAAACTGTGGACATTTTTTTAAAAAACTTTATTTTTTTAAAGTTGTGCTAAATAACAATTTTATTGTTATTACATGATATTTGAACAACTTCATTTCTTTAAAATATTGTTCAGTTAAAATGTATTTTTCTGGGGGATCAGAGGTGTCATTACTTTACTAAAGTAGAATATGTGAGTATTTATAGGTGTAAACATTCCTAAACTTTCACTCTCGTTTCCCATGAACATGTTGCACACATCAAATCTTTGCAAAAAAAAAAAATTTCTCGCTTTAAACATGAAACATTTTGTCTTTGTAGAGTGTATAGATGAATATTAAAGGTAAAAAGTCATCGTATTCTGTTTTTATTTATGTTTTACACATAGATCACATAGATGTGACGTCACCCGCAGGTTCATGAAGAGCTAAAGTGAAGCTCGTGCGTCATGGCAGTGTCACGCGTGCCATCGCTACTGAAAAATACAAAAATGAGGAAAGAGGTGGAGATATTTTTTTTCTCCATTTTCACCCCAAAAAATCTGATTTTTAAACAAAATTTTGAAAATTCTAGTTTCAACAACAGCGGTGGACTTACTTATACAGCCCTTATACAGACAATGGATCTGAGTCCTGAGTCACAGCCGCTCAGGAAGAAACCACATTTTGGGTTCACTACCCCTTTAAAAGATTTTTTTCCAGGTCTTATGTACAAAATAGCTGAGTGACGTAATTATTTTACACATTAAAATAAAAGATATTTGCAACCATTAAAATCCAGATGCTTTATGACCTTATATTGAGCCCAGAAACATCCCTGTTGTAGCTCATCCTCACTGCAACCCGCTTTCAGAGAAAAACAAGTGAAAAGGACCAAACATTGCCGAACAGGCAGAGCAGCAGGTGGAGTTTTTCGCTCTTGAAGTGCCAGAAAGTTCCCTCCAGAGATGGAAAGACAGAAAACTGAGATAAAAGAAAGGCTATGCAAGCTGAATAAATCATGATGTTGCTTCAGGCTTGTTGTGTAAGCAAGAAACCACACAAATCATCCAGATTTTAGAGGAAACGCAAGCTTTTAAACATGGACTTGGCACTATTTCCTAACTTTATTTTGACACAAGTCACCGCTAACTTAACAATTTCTCACTCTTTTCATTCTGTTTCAAATGACTGAACTAAGCTGTGATGTTATTCCTGCAGACTTTTTATTGATTTTGAATATTTTGTTGAGTTGTGTCTTAGGATCCAAACATATAAATTTCACTATTCATTCTTGATCACTTAAAGATGGAATAATAAAAACTTTGATCTAAAAAGCTTCCCCATTACCACCCCCAGTAAAATATGGAATCAGCTTATAAAAGGAAAGAAGAGTTCCAAAAAGCAGACGTGACATTGAAACGTGAGCTCTAATTCTGTAAAAAACAGACTTTTATACTCTCATCAGCCAGTATTGGATGACTTAACAACAATGAAACCATGGTAACAGATTAACTCAAAATCAAGATAGCTTTCATGATCAATGATGTCATTTTGAAAGTAATTTTGCAAATTGGTTTTTATGTCAAGTTTAAAACAGACGATTTGCCCAAACCGACGGTTTCCAATCCAACGTTAAAGCATGTAAATGATCCCTGTGTGGGTCCGATTAGCTTTTCAGTTTGTTATTACGGAATTGTTACAGCACATAAAATCAAACTAATCCATTTCAAAAGCTTTTAAATGTTACAATGGTCATGGTTATGGCATGGTTGCCATGGCTACCTTAAGACTATTACAAAGGACAGAACTGTTATTTTTTTCATTCATTTCTGAAAAAGGACAACTGCCTCTTCTGTTTAATGATGCATACAACTGATATATATATATA
>JBAMHX010000013.1:3062406-3073028 GCA_037177515.1 Pseudomugil tenellus
CGTTCCTCCGCATCATGATGACAACGTTTCACCACATTATGATGACAACGTTTCACCACATTATGATGACAACGTTCAACCAGATCATGATGACAACGTTCCACCGCATCATGACGAGAACGTTCCACCACATGATGATGAGAATTTTCCACCGCATCATGATGAGAATGTTCCACTGCATCACGATGAGAACGTTCCTCCGCATCATGATGAAAACGTTCCACCATATTCCAAAGCTGCTAAGTTGTACTGAGATCTGGTGACTGTATCATCATCATGGAGATGATGTGAGCTTTGTGACATGGTGCATCATTCTGCTGGAAGTCTTCATCAGTAGATGCTACACTGTGCTCATTATGGGATGGTCAGCAGCAATACTGTTATGCAGCGTTCTGATGAAGGGGTCTAAAAGTTTGCCAAAAATATCCCCTACATAATCAAACCACAACCAGCAGCCTGAACCAACAACGAGACAGGATGGATCCATGTTCTCAAGGTGCTTCCAGCAGATTCTGATCCAACCATCTGAATGTGGACCTGAAATGGAGACTCATGAGACCAGTTTGTCCGGTTCTGGTGAGTCTGTGGGAATTGTGGCCTTAAGGTTCCTGTTCTTGGCTGCAGGAGTGGAACCCGGTGTGTTCTCCTGCTGCTGGAGAACATCTGCTTCCAGGTTGGACGTGTTGTGTGTTCAGACATGGTGTTCTGCATATTCTTGGTTGAAGCCAGTGCTTTTTGGACTTCCTGATGCCTTTCAATCATCGTTAACCAGTCTGATCTTTCTCCTTTGACCACAACATCTGGATCTTTTCTCTTCTACAGATCATCTCTGTAAATCCTACAGATGTTTGTGTGAAAATCCCAGTAGATCAGCAGTTATACAGCTACTCAGATCAACAATCATGTTACATTCAAAGTCACTTAAAGCCTCTTTCTTACGCACTCTGATGCTCAATTTTAATTTCAGCAAATCGTCTTTATCGCGTCTACATGACTAAATGTGTTTAATTGCTGTTGTGTGATTGGATGATTAGCTTTCTGTATTAATAACCCAAAAACGGGACGAGTGAGCAAAAGTTCAGTTGTAATAAATTCCACAGTGAGGACAAGATGTCCCTAGGAGGTTGCAGAGGACTCCTGGTGTCTATTATTAGAAACATAAATGTGAAAGAAAAGTTGGATCCAGCAGGTTTTAACTGGGGAGCTAACAGGTGGGGGAGGGGGGCTCTCCATCTGGTTTCAAAAACTTCACTTGAGAAGTAAAAGCAGCGAATCTGTCTGTTCGGCAGCAGCAGACTTCAGCTGTGGACGAAACCCTCCCAGGCCCAGAGGAAGCCGCCATTCTTCCTGCTGCTCAGGTCCGATTAGCTCTGATGGAGGACACGTTGGACTCACACTGCAATGCAGCAGCTTTCTGAGAGATGCTACCTGAGAAGCGTTTTGCCTTTGCTAAATTCTACCGCTTCCATATCAAACACACACAAACACATACACACACACACACACACCGCCGTGAATCGGATAATAATCTCCATGGGGGAAATGCGACAGTGATTTTTCTTTTTTCCTTCAGAACAGGGGTGTAAATCTCCCCTTCCATAAATTTATCGTGTGCAGGTTAAAGCAAAGCAGAGATGTGGAGGTGAGCAGCTGAGTAACACATGGTTTGAAGCCTCCTGCCATCCTCCAAAAGGACCCTCTTGATAGATCTCCTCCAGGTGGAGTTTAAGCTCACAGGGATGCACAGCTCTACACTGTATGGCACTTTTAGGACAAACAAAGATTGATATTTACCTTAAACCTCCGTAAGTGTCCAACGTGGTGCAAACGCACCTTTTTTTGACGGTTAGTTTGCGCTGCTGATTGTTTTGACACAGCTGAAAAATCTCCAAGGAAAGGACTCATGTTGTGGATCGCTCTGGTCAGAGTTGTTTCAGCATCAGGAGCCTTTTATCCGCAGCTGAGTGTATTTTAAGCCTCGCTTGTTCATGATAATTACTTCTGCAGTTTGAATCCACATTACACCTCGTGTTAAACACTGTGCACAGCAGGAAACAGAAGATCCTGTTTCAGTGTTAATATTCTGCACTCTGGTGATTATTTAATGCAGCGGTGAGATGACGCAGTGTGAAGTTAACGCAGCCAGCACTGACATGGAGGCTTTTCTCTTCTACGAGTTTTTCCCATTAAACATGAAGCTGGGATTAAATTATATTAAATATGTGTCTTTGTTTTGCCTAATTTGTGTGTCCAGCTGGTCTCTTTATGAGGATCTGGAGACATCTAAGCTTCACAACTGCTTCCTTACATTTTATATGAACATTAACTACTCTGTAATTAGGCTTCATGGAGGTCATGTTTCAAACATCAGTAAAAAATGTCTCCATCAAACTTGTTACGTTTTTCTCCAAGTGATTCAGATTTTATTCTTGGTGGCTCAAGCAGATTATTATGAGGTTGCACAATTTACGGCGAAGTCACTGGAAAAAGTGGCCCATGAGACATTGACTTCAGTAAAATGCTGCATTATTTGTGTTTATATTTTACAGAAAGATGATGAAAGATGCGTTCTGTCTAAGGCAACGTCATGGGTTAGGCAAGGAGAATATAGATACATATACATAGACATATACATAGAATTTATGCAAATGTTTTCCAACAACTCAAAGACATATTGAATAATAAGTCTGGGTAATTAAATCATTAAAAGTTGAAAATGAGGAAATTCCTCTGGGCAACATCACCTGCACAACTTCTGCATTCAGTAGTTTTAAAGAAAAACTCCTTTAAAATGCTTTCAACATGGTTGGGACTTTATTTTATTGTAATTTGGCTAATAACACATCATTTGGTCATTTTATATTAGCAGCACTCTGAAGATAGCACGATGGAAGACATGCAAAAAAAACATCAAAAATACATTCTGACTTTATTAAAACCAATTTCAAGGACAAGTTAGTCCGTCTCTTATGACAAAATGAAATTATGTAATTATGTGATTACGTCTACGCTGTCGAAGAGACAAGAACCTTTTTTTTAGACTGTCATTGTTAGACGAGCTTAGTCTAAGAACAGATGCAAACCGTCAGGCGGAAGCTAATGGTGATATATCTCAGTGGCTGTTCAGTGCGGCCGAGGCAGATGAACTGGGAGTAAGTCATAGTAAGCCGTTTCCAGTTCCGTGTAGAGACCTACAATATCTCCAATCCCCGAATAGACACAATACGAGCTGTACATGTTCAGTCACAAAGCTCCACCTGGTGTGGAAACTTTGAACCAGCCTAGTATGACGTCATGAGGTCATGACCTTTTATTTGCATTACAGTCATTAAATTACAGTCATTTACCAGACACTTTTATACATTACATTATTTTAGTCATAGGGTTCACGGTCTTACCCAAGGACACTTCACCCTGTAATCAGGGGAAGCCTGGAATTGAACCGCCAACCTTCAGGTTGATGGATAACTGCTCTTACCCCCTGAGCTACAGTCTGCACTGCATTTGCACTTGATTTGAGCTCAATCAATAGTTCCAGAGATATAATCAAAAATGGGATTTTTCATGGATAAAGCGTCACCTGGTGGGGAAACCATGAATCCAAACATTATGAAATTCATCTTGGGGACCTAAACAGGTACACCACGTATCAAATTCCTGTTTGAGTTATCATGCTCACATGAAGATTATACGGATTGGATAGACTGTGAAACTGCAAATTATAGCTAAATATGGGACCTTTAACGATGAGACTTTTGCAGGCTCTCATACTTCTTGTGAACAAAGAGGTCAAACAAACCAACACAGCGAATGTTTTCCGATACGAGACGCTGATCATGTACTGTCAAGTTTGTGCACCTAAAAACCTTGAGCATTCAGTGGCACAGATTGCCCTCCAGCATCCATAGTAGCTTGGAACTAGAGGAGTACCTGTCCGTTCAGGTAAAGGTTCTCCAAATATCTCGTCCTTCTGGTGCTTTAGATTAGTTTCTATCAGTTGAAAACAACTGGAAGCTTGTATGTGTGAAAGCAGTTGGGATTAAAACCCTCCACGACCAATTTTGTTGGGTTTTTTTCTGTTTGGTGTAAACAGAAATCATCATGAGTTGGATCAGGGATCCCCGGGGATAGTTGAGGACAGTTGGCTGAGATTCTTCATAGGATCCTAGTCTTCATCCTCATCAGAAAGACTGCTGTACCATAGAAGCGAATGAGCATCAACATGTTAAAGCAAGGCCTGTGCCTTTGGAAGTGATGGCTAGGGGTATATTCCCGATCGCCCCCAATCCTCCTATTCCTCAGTTCTCCAATAGACACAACACAATAATATAAAGACGCACATGTAACAGTAACATATTAACAAGTCATGTATCATATTTATTCATTGATTCTCACTGAACTCAATGAGAAAGTAGACTGTATGTTATAACTAATTAGAATTTGTACCAGGCAGGTATGATGTGTTTCCCAGATGCATCCTTAGGTCAAGACCTGTCATTTGCACCTTAATTGAGGTTAATCTAAGAAATAGTTACAAAGTTATGGTCAAAACAGTGATTTTTCAGCTACAAAGCTCCACCTGGTGAGAAAATACTGAACAAGGCAGGTATGATGTCATGATCGGATACATCCCGGGGTCATGAACTTTTATTTGCACTGGATTTAGGGATGGAGATTTAGCCAAAAATATGACTCTTTGGTGCATAAAGCAGCACCTGGTTGGAAGACCATAAATCCCAATAATGATGAAATTCAATACAGGTCGTCTTCTTGGCAACCTGACCATGTATACTGAGTATCAAAATCAAGTTTATTTGTGAGTGAGTTATCACGTTCACGTGAAGCATATCCAGCAGTCGGGGCAAAATCATGATAATACCGACACTCTATGTTTGGAGATATAATTAGCACTACAATTAGTTGTTGTTGGCTTTTTGTTCCGTTTTTGTAATGTTGGGAAATAAAACTAAATGTTAAAACTTTGGATCATGAGTCTGAAACTTCCCACTAAATACCATTAGCTAACGAAGAAGGACCAGTTGAACCAGCTTGTAAACCTTAAAGAAGGTTTGCAAACTCTGGCACGATTGTTTTAATCTAAAGGTTTACAAGCATTTCCTAGAAAAATTCACTTTAACCCCCTTTTTGTTCCATGACATCTTCCTCGAACTAGCCGACACCGTTTCTGCAGTTTTAACTGAGCTGTAATAAACAAATGTGAGGCATTTTCTAGCGATTAAAAACATTTTCCACATATGATGGTCTACGATGAATGGATGGAACGGGAGGTTCTCATCGTGGATGTAAAGTAACTGTATGATGATTCAAAATCTGAGAATCTATGACACCAAAAATTGAAGCAGTCCAACTTCCTACTAGCAAGCTAATAATGGAGCTAAAGAATTATTGCTTTGCACACTGAAAGTGGTTACAGTCCTCTTGCTTGAACAGACATTTTATCGTTTACAGTAACCAACTAGGGATTTCCTTGGCTAACTGATGTTGTGCCCCCCCTTCCTGAAACTGGGGGAGACGCTTCAATCGCCTTGATCAAAGCAAGGTCAACTGTCTTCCTCAAAGATAGACTTACAGGTGATGTATTGGATGAGCCTAGTGTCCGTAGCTCCGCTGCAGCAATGGTATCCCAACCCCTCCCATGTCACACAAGTTACCCATAAAACCCTTTCATGTCGCCAACATAATTCATAGGTGGTATCAAGTATGAGGGTTTTATTTTTTACCTGAAGGCTTTAGATATCATGTTTTAATACAGGCCTGGTTCTTCTGCTGGAACAATCTCATTGCTGACATGAAGTCCGAACGTTTAGCGATATAATAATTAATTATCATGACCAATTATGAATGACATGTCCACTCGCACCTCAGCTTCTCCCTTTTTTCATGCCTTTTATTTGCACTTTTTATGAACTTGGCCTATGTTTAGTTACAGGTGAAGGACTGCAAGTTGTCTTGAAGCTTTTTAAAGATAAACCAATTATAGCTTAATGTGCTAAAGTTGAGTTTGTATTAATGTCTCATTATTCAACATCAGGTCATTATTATTGAGAATAATAACCAGTGTCTATCTAAAAATGTTACTTACATGAGGGTTATGTTTACATATCAGATTATAGGTCACAGAAAAGAAACAAGTGCCTTGAATTGTTCCTGGGATGCAAACAGATTTAAGAAAAAAGTACAGGAACCAGAAGAGTTATCAGATAAGGAGGATTTCTGTGTCAGAAGCAGCAAAAGTCCACATGTCAGAGCTAAAGGCTGTCTGCACTTGGCTGGCATAATGAAAATCCCTGAGTGACAGCATAAACAGACTCTTGCAGCAGCTGGGAAGATAAGAAATGGGAGCCAGTTTCTTTATAGTGCGTTGTACAGGAAACAAAATGTGTTGATGTCAAAACAGAGAGAATAGCACAGAACGTGTTGACTAAACATGACCAAAGTGTCACAGTGGCAACAGGTTCTGTCAGACCAACTCCAAGGTGAAATCGTTGCCCTACACCTTCAGGGCTCGGCAGGTTTTCTGCTGACGCGTTTTGCTTAAACATTTCTCTTAAACAAATATGAAAAATAGAATAGAAAATATGCTGGAAACGAATCAACAGGGTGAATATTGGTGTTGACTCTGAAACAGAATCTGTTAAATGTGCTGCATTAATTAGCTTTGCATGTCTTGTTTGCTTACAGTTTCCTGGCAAGACAAAGGCATGATTTAGTTCTTATGGCTGACATTAGGACGTACTGGAAGATCAGTCCATAAATATAACTCAGCAGCGAGGAGAGAAGTTACAGTTGTTTCTGTTTAACAGCCCTGAGATGCTGACCCACATCCAGCATTATTTATGTTTAAAACCTGCAATAGAAATATATTATAGAAGAAACAAAGCAAATAATGGACTTCACAATTAACCAGGTGATGTTCTACTGGATGACCTGTACTGGTCCCGGGAGGGAAGATGTGCACTCATGCATGAACATACGAAAGCTGAGACTGACCACAGCTGCGCTTCAGTTTGTCTTTTACAAAATAAAAGTTGTATTCTTAAGTTTTGACAAATTAAACTACATTTGGCCTTTAGTAAAACGCTGCTCTGGGTTAATTCACAGATGCTTTTATAAACAACTTATTCTTAGCTTTAAGAAATCTTTCATTTGGATGAGATCGTGATTACACTTTGATAAAAAAAAAAAAAAAAAAAACATATTTATGAGCGATACTTGATTCCTAATAACAAAAAGCAAGCAGGTTACGTGCTGTACCTTTAAGAGTTTTGGCTTAGAAATATGTTGTAGCAGTGGATGTTTTATTGTTTTGAAGGGCTATAAAGGGTTTTAATAAGACAAACTTTGTGCTTCTTCTTTACATCTTGCTGTTATTTTGTTCATTAATTTGGTTTTGAAGAGCTCAGTCACTGTTTCCTGGTCATAAACAGCTTTTCAGCCACCAGGTAGGCCCATCATAACAGTCTGATATACGATGAGAAAAACACCTGAGCTGTGTGAACAAATCTCTTTAAAAACAGTTTGACGGTTAATTGATCCAAAAAAGTCCACTGTGTGTAAAATATTTACACAGTGTGATTGGAATAACTACAAAAGCTGATATTTAGCAATGGATTTTTTATATTAATAAATTAAAAAGGAGGCTACAGCATGCTAAAAATAAAAAAGAAGTATAGCATCAAACCCATATGTTTTTGTCCACCCTAAATAAACAACCCTTAATCTTGCTTTGGCTAAACATTCCCACTGGGTGTACATTACTTAGTGGAGCAGGTGCACATACCTGTGACATTTAAAGTTTAGCTGTTGCTTACTGAAGGACAGTGACTGATCTGTTACTACGATATCAGAATGAGAAGTTGAAATGCAGCATTTTTGCTCTTTAAAAATAATCCAACAACCCTGTTGAGAACCATTTATGCTACTTTATGTACATGAAGGATGCCCACTTTCCATTTTCAACATGAAGGCTTTCCCCAACACACCTGAATCAAATGAATGGCTGGTTACCAGGATGACATGCAGAAGAGTTCAGCCGTTTTAATCAGGTTGCACCTGAAAGTTGCAGGATGGAAGATTTCTAGGACTTAATTTGGACACTTCGATATACATAAATGCAGACATCTGTCGCAAATTTTGTCATAGATTGTCACTCTCAGACTTCCATGTGTCTCGATACCATGGTTAAGTCAGCTCATCCACTAGAGGGCAGTGCAGAGTTCACAGCTCACTTTGACACTGGTTGGTAGAGGTAATGCACCACAAATATCCGAAAAAAAAAAAACAAGAAGAAGTAGTAAACTATAAAGATTTTCTCCTCAACTACTTTTGCTTATTTAGGTGCTTTTTATTTGTTGGTTCCTGCATCGTCTTCTTCTCTGGTTTGTTCCTTTTGCAAGTTGCATGCCAGCTATACATCAACGCTGCCCCCACGATTTACAGTGGTATTACTGTTTCAGATGACAGATAGGCACACTATTTAGAAATGATCGACACTGGAAATGGACGAAAACGCCCGTCCATCTGCGTATTTGTCTTCTGCGTTGGATTTCAGTTCTCACAGTCTGATTCAGAGTTTAAAACAAAAAATATACCATGATAAAAAGATCCAGTTTGGCATCACTTCACATTTCTGTAATACTCCACAGTGGCGTGTGCAATTCAACGTTATAAATCAAGAATTTATACATAATATCAACTCAAACTGACGTACAGAACTTTGTTTCAGATGTGGCCGGCGTGGTCCATCACTGCACTGTCTGCATTCACACATGAGCAGCATCAGCTCTTCCAGATGAGCTCAGTTTGACAAAACAATAAAAGTGTCTAACTTTGTCCGTGCAGACACAGGAAATTCTAGTCTGAAGTTTTAATTGCTGGTTTGAGGAGAGATTATTAAACCCATCTCTGATTGTAAAAGTACTTTGTGCAAAAACATTTGCCTGCATGTTATTTAAAAACACCACGTGTGCACAAGATGCCACCGTACACCTCCAACACCTGCAGCTCTTTAACAGTTGACAGCGTGATTATAATGAAACTGAGATGCGTTTAGCCGGCAGCTGTCAAGTATAGCTTCATTTTACTTCCTCCTCAAGGGAAACCTGCCTTGTTGTGTTTCGGGGGCAACTGCAGACACCAGAATATGTAAAACTTCTCATTTGATTTACAAACTGGCTCTGGAGATGCAACTTTGCAAGGTTTTAAAGAGGTTTGCTGAACGTAGAGAAAACAAACCGACAAGCTGCTCTCTGTGTCAACTGTAAGGAAATAAACTATGAATCGTGTTACAGTTCTCAGAATAAGGACTCGTTTTATTTCCTCTCACGGTAAAGAGCACCTCCATCCAGCACATCTCATCTTAACTAAATCCACGGTTTCACTGTTCACACCTAAGCTGTCACAACTTATCTTAACCAAACTGTAGTGACACAAAACAAGTTAAACAGTGACTAGAACTGAAAATATCCATATTTAATTACTTTCAATAAGCATACGTCCCATCCATGATTTACATTTAGGTAGATTGAGCCAGTGAGCTCATCCATCTGAGAGGTGCTCAGAGCAGAGTGTCTGTCTGGACTGAAAACAACCAGGTGAAGAAATTCAGGCATTTGGGAAGGAGACCCTCTGGACATTTCAGGAAAGATGCTCTGGCACTTTTCCTGCTATGAGGAGGCATACGCGGCTTTTTCATTAGTACCTACTCCGCTTAATTCAACCAGATCAATTCTACTGGTTTTCCATTAGAATTCAGGACCCTCCGATGTGGGAGAGGTTCTGAATATGTCGGCGCGATCAGAGATATTATGAAGATGCCAACAATCAGAAAGTATGTTGGTGTTGGTTCTGAAGCTGCCGCCCAGATTGCTATTTATACAAAAGCTACAGGCTGATTACTACTCCTCCCTGTAGTCATGATTTGAGCTCGACTCTCCCCACTTGGAAGCTTCAGAAAGCAGGTACTTAAATTATCTACCTGGTACGTAATATCTATAGTGAAAACACCCTGAAGTCTGGCCGAGGAAAGCCGGGAACCGTAGGTACTAATGGAAAAGGTCGAAAAGAGACAAATCCAAAGACATACTGGATATATAATCTCTTGTCAAAAAGCTGGAGAAATATCCTTACATAGCAAAAATTAGGGAGTTGGATTTTCAGGGTTAAAGATTTTTTAGTTAATTTTACCTCCAAAATAGTGATTTTAACACTTTGAGAGTGAAATGTTAGCTCCCGCACTGGTCAGTTCACAGTGTTAGTCATATTGGTGTTATATGAACTAATTTTAGACATGAATAGGCTCCTCCTTCAAACTTCAGAGTGCAGTGTTGTTTCTTGGGGTTAAAAAAAAAGAGGTGATCATCTCATAGTTAAATCAACTCCATACAGACATAATTATGCTCCGTCCAAATATTTAACTTCAATTCTGTTGAGTGCCTCGGCGCCACTGTCTGCCTGAAGCTCAACCCTACATGAACACGCAGCTGAAACAAAAGGATAAAACATTCATATATATTGAAGCTAAAGAAAAACTGTTCAAAAGTTATTCTAAGAATTTCAAAAACAAGACCTTTTGTTACAAAAACAGAGAGTATGGACCAATT
>JBAMHX010000013.1:3089808-3100300 GCA_037177515.1 Pseudomugil tenellus
TATATGTATATATATATATATTAGAAACATATGTGTGTGATTTTTACTATTTTTAAACCACGTCTCTTTTTCATTTCTCTTTAAAATTTTTCAGAGCAACATTTCTACAGAAATAATAGTTTGATATTATTTTATTGCTCAAATCAGATAAATTAAAAGGCAACAGGAGGCTGTGGGAAATAAGATGGAGCAGAAAGTCCCAGTGTGGTTGGATGTAAGCTCCATAACTAATGGTCACAGCAAGATAATTTATTGTCATGCAATAGAAGAAGATGATAAATTAACTGTAACTTTAAACATGACTAGTCTGGACTTTTTCCATCTAAAGAAGCTGCAAACTGGTGGTACTGGTGCGCTGACACGCATCTGAATACAAGCTCCAAAGTTGAGTAGCTGCATTTGACGTACTTTATTTATTTCCTTTAGTTCTGCTTGTGTGTTTTAAAGCTAATAAAACCCACACGGACACTCCATTCGGTCCTACCTCCGTGGCTTGCTGCCTCCTCAGGGCCACCTGCGCCGCCATCACCCGCTGCCGCTCCACCACCAGCAGGCAGTTGGCGCACTGGCAGTCCCTCCAGCGGCAGAAGCGCTTGTGCCCCTTCAGGCAGGAGACCACGCCGTGGTTGCGGCACCGGGCGCATTTCGGCGTCCGGCTCAGTTTCCTCTGGTCGCCCGAGCACAGGCCGCTGGGGCCCGGCTTGTCCTCGCCCTTTACCCCGTCTCCGTCATCTTCGGAGGCGGCGTGGCCAAGCGGAGCCGAGCCGGGGCGGCTGGAGGGTTCCGCCAGGTCGTCACTCTCCGCTTCCAGGCTCTCCACGTCGATTTCAAACTCGCTCCCTCCGTTGTCCGACATGTCTCCGCCGGATTCAGACGCAGTTTATGTCTGGAAAAGAGCAAAATGTTAGACTTTTGGTCTGGTGTAGCTTCGCGCCTTCATCAACACTCTTTTGATTTAAACTACATAACCAATAAATATTAATATGCCAAATATATACACAGGCACAATTTTAAAAAGCATTAAAATTATTTTAAATATAAATCATTACTCTTTCAAATAACCTCTCGCTAGCTACTAATGACCAAAACCGTATTTAATATCAGTTTAATTACAGGTTTTAGTAGTTCTTCTTCGTCTGTTGCTAATAATTCTTCTTCGTCTGTTGCTAATAATTCTTCTTCGTCTGTTGCTAATAATTCTTCTTCTTCTGTTGCTAATAATTCTTTTTCTATTGCTAGTACTTCTTCTTTCAGAGAATGTTCGAAATATTCTTATTAATATTTTCACTTTAAGTTAAAATGTCGTAAATAACTATAAGAGCAGTCTGTAAAGCTCCTTAAAATTGAACATAAAAATATTCTTTAAAAGACCTTTAAAAATCAAAGCCTAATAAATCATTTCATTGTCGGACAGGTAATAAGCCACCTGTATGTTGTCGTTATCGTGACAGTCTAATTTAAAGTTTTAAATTATTCAGCACATAGATCAGAAATTGATTCTTATTTATTTCTGTGAGCCAGTCATGTGAGGTTTTTTTTTTTAGCTTTTTTTAGCTTATTCTGAGGAATTATATTTTGTTAAACTAAAAACTGCATATATATATATATATATATATATATATATATATATATATGAAATAAATGCGTACATTTTGACTGACTTTAAATAGTTTTTATTGCTTTGAACGGCACAAAAAGAGTTCATTTTACCTCCAGAAGTCCAGCAGAGTGGCAAAGCGGTAACCAGTTAGAAGTGTGATGAATGACACAAGCAGTCCAGAATCCAGCTTGAAGCCTAATTAGCTGTTAATTGAGCGGATGAATGAGGGTCGCACCGTCAACGTATCCAACTTTCCTCTAAAGTGGAAACACAGAGCGGGACTCCTATGAACCGCTGCAGGCTGCGCTGTATGGCCTCTGATTGGCCGCCTCCCGAGAGGACTGACCAATAGGAATACGAGCACTTACTCGATTGGGCGGAGCCATCTTAGTAACGGCTGTGGACGGTAACGTCAACAGTACTGTGATTACTTGTGGAGAAATCTCAATAGAAGTGAGAAACTGAACATGTTGCTTGTTTTTGAGAGTCCCAGCGCGAACGTATCCAAGTTTATTTCAAAGAAGACTCACAAACCGGCACTCCTAAGAAGATAATTTAATAAAATACAACAACGTTAGGATACAATGCTAATTATTATTCTAAACTGATTTAGCTCTTCCTATTGTTCATTAACTTGTTTCCTTTTTATAAAATAAAAAATACAGATGTATCAAACTTTACTTACGGTCTTTCATTCAATTTATTATTATTATTAAAAATATATAGGTGCAATAAAAATATTATTTGCAATATTATTAAGAACATAGCTGTCGCCCATAACATTTACATTTTTTACCTGTAATATTCCTCTTTTCTTGTTTATACACTTCAGTAATCCTATTTAACCATTTATGTAAAGAACAGGTGGACTTTATCAGGAATAAATCCCAATGAAACAATCTTCTCATGTGAAGATGTAAATAAATGTTTAATTTCAATATAATTCTATTTTTATAAAGTGCTACGTGTAATGTGTTGGTTGTAAATATTGTTGTATTGAAATATTTTAACATATAATTTTTTTTGTCTTTTCACATCGGTTGTACTTTGCTAAATTTCTTAATCCAACATGTTTATTTTTCCTAATACTCTTTGTCAAGTACATTGTTATAAAAATGTGTCTGATGAAAACAGTACATGTAAACAGGTGATAAATGTGTCCTGCAGGTCGTTAGTTTGTCCTCCAGAGTGTTTTCACAACAATCACATATCATGTAGGCTTTTAAAAAACACAACCTGTTTGTATACACAGAAGTCGCATACTCACAACAAAAATCACAAAAGCTAACCTGTAATATACAAATTTTATTTATACATACACAAAACACAACACAACTCCAGCACATTTAACTTTTCATCACTGGGTGTGACTTAAACTTTTGCAAACAGGAATGTCCACCGCTTTCCATGTTTGGCGCTTTGTCTTTGACAGAAACACGGCCTTCAAATAAAAGAAAAAGGCAGGACAAAAGCGGATAAGTTAGTACTTACTCAGAACCAAGTGACTTCCATGAGAAATGACAATAACGTAATAGTTGAAAAAGGTTCAACCGCTTGACCCCAAAGTCAAATGAATGATCAGTATTATATATATATATAAAGAAAAGCAGAATGTACTGGTTTATTTACATTTGGAAAACTCGCTGTTTAAATAGGCTGCTAATAATATGTCAGCCCTCCGAGCACGCGCTATTTTTATGGCTTACATTTTAAACTAAAAGGTAAAAAATAATTGTAATTAAATATTATCAAATATTTTAATTATATTTTTCACAAACGTAATTTCATGAGATAACGTTGTTATTATCGGAACTTTTCTGTCCGTTTAGAAGCCATTTCTTCCTGTATAGAAATGTTGAACTTTATTTTATCATTTAAGACCCACTATTACTTTTTTACATTTAAAGTATATTTCTTTGTTCATTTATCTACATATTTAACAAAAAGATGGAATATTTTCTTTCCTGTCTTTAAAGACAAACAGGCCGTTTTGGTCCGTGTTGTTTTTTCTTCCCCCTCCACATCAGGACAAAAGGGTTCCGCCATGTGTTGAAGGTGAAGACGTCAGGCTTGCAGGTGCAGCTTTATTTGCCACTTCTTGTTAATTTATAGCGGGGGTTACGGCCAGACACCCCCGGACTGCCGCTTCCACACCAGGAATGCTTTGAAGCCGAGAGCTGCGCTGGACGGTCGGACAGGAGGATCCGCGCGCGGCGCGACCCTCCAGGTGAAAGGTGTTGTCCTTGATATTTTCTTTCTCTTCTTCGTGCATAAATGTCTTTAAGGTATTCCAAACATCCCTCATATATTTCCAGCTTTCAGGGAGGGAATCTGAGAGGTTCCAGTGGATCACATGGTGAATTTTTAAAGGGGGGGGGTGTTGAAGTTTTTTTTTTTTTTTTTTTTTTTTTTTTTAAGAAACTCCTACCTTCCTGGATGCCCTCCAGGGCTCCTTCAGGAGGTCCAGGGGTGTTCAGAGGACATTAAAGGGGTCCTGTCCCCCCTTTTTTTTAATTTCTCTGGGGGTATTTAGGAAGTTTTCCATGAAAGATGATTGTTTTAATCTTTTTTATTCCACATATCCATGAAATTATTATTATTGAGGTCAACCCAGTGATCCTTGCAGTTTCCCAGGATTCCCTGTGGACTGTATGGGAAAAGTAGAGCTGATAAAATTATTCCAGAGGTTTTGAAACAGTCTTGTACAAAGTTTTGGGGAATTGAATGAAGGTGTCAGTTACTGATGGAGCTTTATGGGTATTTTTTTTAAATATTAATCAATCGTACAACAACAAAATGATAATTTCAGAGGCTTTAAGGATACGAGATTCATGAATTCCTTACATCTCTGGGGGTTTTGCATGCATCCTTGGAACAACTTCCATGGTTTCTTCAGGGGGGTCTTGGAACATTTGTCAAGATTTCCGAAGACCTGAATGAGCTGCATGTGTTCTTTTAGTAGAATTTCCAAAAAATAAAGACTTTTCTTCCGGTTTATTCACACAATCTGGCCATCAGGACTCTTTTAAGAGTCTAAGATGTGTCGGTTACGTGTCCACCTCTGCACATGTCCTTTGTCCTCTCTTTGTAGTTTAAAAAACAAACACTTTCTCACCCTGTCTGGTTTACTTTTGGGGCTTGATTGAAACAACAGCATCTTGTTGGAAGCGCCCCGCTGTGCGAGCTGTAAAGTGTAACCGGAGCTGCGTAAAGACAGAAGAGCATTGCAGGATCCTGTTATGTTAATTAGCCTCTGATGGAGCGACAACACATGCAGCTGAATACAAAACCAGGCGGGACGACATTTGTCTCTGTCTGAACGAGTCCGACACCTCGACCTCTCATGGCTAACGTGCAACAAACAGAGGGACGTGTCCTACAGCTGTCCAACGATTTGTGCATCCGCAGTGGGAACGTTCACATTTAACCCTTTCATGCATGAATTTATAAAAAGCGATGCCATATTTTTCAAATACAATATTTTCCCTCAAGAGACAAATGAAATGATGCTGTTTTTGTTTTTTTGTTTTACTTATTTAAATGTATTCAATGAAATATTTCTATCATTTTCTTTCCTATTTATCAGCAAGGAAAACTGGGATAATTACAGTTTATTTATGTTTATTATAATGATTCTATAGTGAATGTAGTAGTGTAAAAGTGTATTGGATGACTTACTAAGTTCCACTGAAATGGTTCATTTATAAATATTCTCTCTCATTCATGAGTTTATATAAAATAAAGCTTCTAGGTGTGCACTGAAAGGGTTAAACCTCTGGATGCATTTTTTATTCTTTAACAGGATGCAGTAGTTGGGAATTTTTCTGGAAAAAATAAAAGAAAAACTTAATTTTTATTCATTTTGTTGTTGTTTTTTCTTTAAATTGAGAATTATGCTGCAATTTTCACCCTAAAAAATCAGAAAGCAATCTTGTGAAAGCCCATAAAAAAGGGGAAAGAATTTTATTTTAGCCTGATATTATTTTTTTTTTTGTCTTGAGTTTGATGTTGGAAGATGACTAAAAACATAAATCGGCATCTCTGATTTATTTAACCGACTGTAAATGTCTGAAACGACTGGAATTTGGACCTTTTGGGAGACAAATGACGTATCATTCGTGTCTCAGAGCAGGTGGTTTCTCTGAGGAAGTACCAAAATCTGCGCACCCCCACCTCTCCGTGTTGAAACATTCTTGGTTTTATGCTTTCAGTAGCTGCTTACGATCCATCCAGGTCGACTCTTTTCCTTTGATACAACCCAAGTTAGGCTTGTTTTTTAGGTAAAGATGAATAATCTGCACAGTTGCATTTCTGAGACACAACTCATGAATAAAATCATGCAAAGTTTGTGTTTCAGGCTCTAAAATCACTGGTTCCATATGAATGAGACGTCTAAATAATAAAATGTGTTGTCATAGAGGACTGTAGCTGCTCAACACAGTATTTATGGGTTTTTTGCTTCATTTCTAGTTTTGACTCCTTTGACTAATGAATAATGGTGCTTTTATGGACTGCGATCGTAAATATGCTCAAAAATTGTTTTAAGATCTAAATGTAGCTTAAAGAATGTAACATATATATTTATATGTTGACACATCGATTTAATGATGAAAATATGCACAAATACTCTAAAACCCAACTACAATATATAATAAAAG
The DNA here is from genome assembly GCA_037177515.1 of Pseudomugil tenellus. Taxonomy (NCBI): domain Eukaryota; kingdom Metazoa; phylum Chordata; class Actinopteri; order Atheriniformes; family Pseudomugilidae; genus Pseudomugil; species Pseudomugil tenellus. Next base: position 3,096,067 of record JBAMHX010000013.1, read on the forward strand.
TAATTTCCTTTTAAAGGTCTAAATTTTCATTTACACATTGGAAAGTAAAAAAGGCTTTGAAACTTTTATAGATGCTACGTGTTTGCTTCGTCTCATCCATCACACACATACCAGGAAATAATCACGAAGCTCAGCTGGTGAGAAAAAACCTCTACCGACTCATTCCAGCAGTTCTGCCATGCGATGAACTCTAACCGGAGGCCATGATCCACCCTACTTGTCCTCTTTTGGTTAGTAGGTTACTCGCTTTTAAACTAAGCAACTTTAAACCATGCTAGTCGACAAACTTTTATATGTTTAATTCAAAATGTTCATGTTTAATATGCACTTCAAATTAAAATGAGCTTTTAGAAAAACAAACGTCCATGCAAGTGTACGTCAATGAGCAGCTCAGCTAATGTTAGCGATGCTACACTGGTTAGACACCCCCCACCCACTGATACTTCCTGTGTACATATCGGAGGATGTGAGGACAGACCTGTAAAAGTGGTCACGTGGTCCCTTACAAATGCTTATGGCTTCTATGACATCAGTTTTTTCATACAAAAGCATCTTAAGATGATTTTATTTTCCTTCTGGAAACATAAAGATCGCACATTTAGCTTGTGAGCCTTTAGCTGTGCATCATGTTCACACAGTGTTTACAACGTGTTTCTGAGCCCAATCAGCGATTCCAGGAACAGAATCATGTCTGGATCCGGTGCCACATAAAGGCCCAAAACGCCGGGCAGCATGAACCATGACTGAACAGAAAGCAGGAGGAAGAACCTAGGAAGGGGACTGGAAACCTGAAGGAACTGAAGGCAGGATTAACAAATTATTAGAACCACTTGATCTGCAGGGACTAGATGGAAATCAGCCACTAATTCTGGCATTTTAATATTTTTAATGCCTGTTATGATGCATTTTCCCTTTGAAGCACATAAACAGATAAAATAACTGGCATAGAGGTCAAATAAAGCTGCAAAGGCATTAAAATGACAAAAATCTGGACATTAGCATAAGAAGCTAACGGGTATAAACGGCTAATGACGAGCAGGTGTGGCTAAAGCAGCAAGTGGAACAAGGGCAAGAAGTAAGAGCACAGAAAATAAATCACAATAAACCCCAACCTGACTGCAGAACACACACAGTAGAACTTCAAATAGAAACATGACAGGAAGTAAACTAAATCCAGAAGCAACACACACCTGGGTTCACCTTGTGTCCAACTACAGCTGTGTTTCCATCACCTGTAGAACTGCACAAAACCTCAATATCACAGTAAAAACATGGTAATGGAAACATCTACCAAAAAGAAAAGTCACAAAAACATTCTCATGGCGGTGTTTCAGTCCAGCTATATGAATACGACACTTTCCCTGCATTTACACGTCACCGGGTCTGATGTAGGGGTCACATGACCCGTTTGTTTCAAGTAAAGATTAGAACTGTGTTGAAAAGATCCATTAATCAATTCTAAATCGATTCTCAATTCCTAAAGATTGATCAATAAGTCCAAAGATCGATTTATTTAATACATTTTCCGTGGTGCATGTGATGACTTTCTCCATGGCTACAGTTCTAAGCACCAACATGTTTAGTTGTTTTCGTTATTTTCATTTAGATGTAATGCTTTAGCTCCTTTTTGTTTGCTCTCACACTTAGCATTATTGTGTTTTTTATTGCATATAATATATTCCTAGTATCAATATGTTTCATAACTATATATACATATAATTAAAAAAAAAAAACCCAAAGATTTTATTGAGACTCAACAAAATCCATAACTGATCAGAACAGATTGGACTGAATCCGGGAAATTGATTCTAAATCTTGAGAATTTATTCATTGAAAATAAATACCCAGCCCTTGTAAAGATGGCTTCTATCTTCTAATGATGAGGAGCTGCAGTGGAAACCAACATATCTGCTCCAAAACGCAGAATATTTCATGTCTCTAATCTCTAAAACTGAGTCTTTTACAGAATTAAACATTGTTCAAACACCTGTGATTCATAAGTTTCTAAATATTTATTTGTTTTTGCCAAATATTTATATATTTTAAAAGCTTGTACATTCGTTATCTAAAAAAAAACTGGTTTTCATACCGGAGGTCGTGACCTTTATCGGGGGTCGTCTGATTAATGTAAAACAATCCGAAGCACATTTATCACATTAATTGAGGATTTTTACGAGAGTTAGAGTTTAATCATTAACACCAAAATAATGTTGCTAAATTAGCATCGTAGGTTTGAACACAAAACAACAAATTCCACACGTCGTATTAAAAATCTGAATTTGGCCTGAGAGAAAAGCTGTTGCAGTCGGATCTTTGTCACATCAGGGAACTAAATCCATAAAAAACAACTTTATCCTCCATATTTATGGAAATCTGGACAAATTTTCATCACAACTACTAACGTCTACTTTGACGAAGGACAACAAATTTGACAAGACAAGCAAAAAAGTCAAACACCTGTCTCCACGGTAACGGATTGTCCACCATTTTGGAGTTTTTTTGCCCCACTTTGTTTTTAAATGAACTAGTCTGAAGGGATTCCTGACATTCACTCCAAACTCGGTGTGAAGCTTCCAGACAAGTTGCTCTCTAATAGGCCAAACAGTGTTACCATGGTAACCCAAGGAAAAACGTGTTCTCGCCACAAAACAGTTTGCTCATATCTGCATAAATATAAATGGGATCTGCACCAAAATGGGCTGCATTCATACTTACTAGGTCCTTAACACATTGCACCACACCGAGCTTAAAAAAAAAAAAAAGGTGTATGACCGGAACCACGATGCTGCTTTTTTTTACGTTTATGTGATGCTTGGTGCCTTCCTCTCGGATAGATCACTCCTGCAAAAGATACATTGATCCCAGTGGGATTTTAACCTGGTTTAATAAAGTTTGCACATAAATAATACATGATAATAAAAACTTATTAAGAATAGGAATTAACTTAAAATATTTCTGCAGAAACTGAAATGTTCTCTCAGAGTGATGAGAATGGACGGGAACAGGAATGAGGCTCTCAGTCGGACAATAGATGTTTCGGAGACAAAGACCAGACTGATGGTTTGCACGTGTCCTGAGGAGGGTGAGCCTGGAACTGCCACACCGGAGGAAGATTTAAGGAAGTTGTGTAGCTGGTGTGAGAAAGGAGGATGCAGAGGATCGCCATGGCGACCACTAAAGGGAAAAGCCAAAGAATATTTTTGTGACTTTCTCCTCGTGACGTCATTACCTGTTGTATGAAATCTGAGATAAATATTTGATTCCTCTCAGAAAATCAGCCCTGTTTTTTTTTTTAGAAAAGCTTTTTTAAGAGGCAGATGTGTGAAAATGTGACACATTTCTGCTGTTTTTTGTTTTATGTGAACATTTCACCGCTAGATGGCAGCAGAGGAAAGGTTTTATCTAAAACCCATGAAGGAAGAACAAGATGGAGATGAACTCATTTCTTTTGAGGAGATCATTTTGTTTGTGGTATTACCTGAAAAAAAAGAAGAAAAACTTTGGCTTTTTGGCATCTTTACAGACATGAATTGAAATGATGAATAATAACCAAATATATGAATTCATTTGCTGATGTTGCATCCTGATAAAATCTTCATGTTTTTAACCTTCACGCTTAACTTTCTGCTGATGCTACAAAATATTTTATCAGTCTTTATTTATTTATTTTAACTATTTGTACATTTTAAAATATTTTAATTTTCATGTTTAAAGAATGAAAAATAAAGAACCTTTATTAAAATCATTAAATGTTATTTTCAGCAGTAATAATAATACTTACACCCAGTTATCATGTAAAATGGGTCATTTTTAACTCAGCTTCTCTCTCCGGGTTTTTACTCAGCTTGATGTGAATCTGAAATCTGGTTTTACAGTTTAACCCTTTAACAACCTGCTCTGCTATTTCATAGATATATTTGAAGGGAGTGGGATATATTTTATAAATTGTGGAAATAAAGCTGCTTGAATCATCTCTGCTATAGTTTGCAAAACTCAAAGCGGGTTTCAGGTTTCAACCTGTCGTGTTAACTTTGATCTCAAGTATTCACTAAAAACATGTGTTCTGATTATTCCTGTCCAAAATTCCTGTCAGTTTGAACATTAAAAGTTTAAACAATTTAGCAGAGGAACGGATACTTTCATTATTTATTAAATTATTATTTATTATTAATATCTAATTAACATAGGGGGGAAAAAAATATGCACCTAGCACTGCAGGCAACACCTGTGCCCA
>JBAMHX010000013.1:3108220-3121942 GCA_037177515.1 Pseudomugil tenellus
GCTTTGACTGACAATGAAAGTAACTTTTAATTGTTTCACAGAATGACCTAAACATTATTTAACCTGAAATGCTGTTAAATCATCACTGATATATAATTGTTTTAAACTTTTTTAAAAATTTAACAGCATATAATAAGAATAAAATACAATTTTTAATTTAATATTACTATCTGAACTTGTGTTTGATTTATTATCAAAATATTTACTTTTCTTAAAATTATTTCTTCATCTCAAAAGATTAAATCAGAATACATTATTATATATGATTAATAATAATATGAATGATTAGTGGTGTTATTATCTTAAATGAATGATTCAGACTGAACGTGTATTTTTTTTTTTACAAACCAGAACATTATTGTACAGAATAACTATTCATTATAAATTTTCACACTTATTAAATTAATTTTTTTTAGATTTTTTTTCATTCAATACTGAAAAAAAACGTTTTTCTTGTATTATACATTAGATTTCTCAGGGATCCGTTCATGCCAGGAGTCCAGTGGCGGTCTTGGCTTCTTTTACACCCTGGGCCAACGCCCCCATTATTTGAGAGGGGAGCACAATATTACCCCCCGGGATTGTACAAACGAGGAAATGCTTTATACCGAATTTAAAAGGGAAATGAGAGCAAAGGGCTTAGAAAAAGTATAAAACTCCATAATAACACCACATGGTTAGCTTGCATGAGCAGCAAATGTCGTCCACCACACGGGATTTCAGGAGAACTGCAACGTATGTGCTACACATGTTGAGTCTTTACATTTTGCAACAAGCTGTAAAGGAAACGCAGAGGCCAAAAGAAAGCAACAGGTAAGACATACAATCAGTAAGCAGGTGGTGTTTAAAATGCTGCTGCTTTACCTGACAGATGTTTGCCTCTTATGAAGTCCAGATGGTTCCCAGATGTGATGGCACATTGTAGATGGTGTCTGTATTGCTCATCTTATTGTCTTTGTGTCTGTCCAGTTGGGATCATTCAGCACACAATCCTTCTACAGTTTACTGCGATGCAGAAACCTTGCACCAGTTTTCTTTTTGCAGGATCTGCTGCAAAAACTGATGTTACACGTTGAAATTGAACCACTGATAGTTATAGGAATCCATGATCTGGTGTGATCTTTTACCCCCAATAATCAAAAAATACTCTAACAAACATTAACTACTTTATTATTTAATTAGGGAACAGTTTTAATTCAACATATTTATGAATTTTGAGAGAATATACAGGCTGGTTCCTGCTACAAGAACCGCAGAGTAATTTAACTTTATTTTACACATCTCAAACACTGATCATGTCAGTTTCTACTTTCAGGAAAACAGCAGAAAATAAATTTGTTGCTTGGATGTTGCCCCATAGTGTCAGGAAAAGCAGAAAAGTCTGGGAAGCTCCATAAAAGCACTCTGCAAACACTTAAACCACATAAAAGTTGATTTAAAATTAACAAAAATACCAGAAAACTGCCCAAAAGGAACAGAATAAGCAACATATTTAAACTTTAAAAGCATAAAAAGTGTATTTCCATAAACTTTTTAACAGCAGATAAACTGAAAGCTGAAGGTAACAACGAAACATCTACATAACCTGTTTTGCTCCCGTCTGCAACGAGCTGCCATCACTCCACATGGCGCTGTCACACTGGGATCCCGGACGATTTTTATCTATTATGGGAGGCCGTGATTCATGGAGGCCGCGGCAGCTCAAGGAAAAACCAACCCTGTGACACTTTCTCCCCTTCGCTGTACACAACCCAGCAGCTACAGAAGGACACGGCAGCGGCAGCCGGTCGCCCCTGACAACCGTGATAAAATGGCCTTCCTTAACTAAACTCATAAAGCACGCGGCGATAAAACTCAATCTTCTGTAAAATCCAATTAAGTCATTATCTGACTGATTGTATCTTTAATTGAAAACAGAAGTGACAGTAAATTTCTGTGATATATCAGGATCAATCGATACTGCCGTACAATCTGGTCTCAAGAGGTGATTTATAATGTCAAAGCCTTATAGGTAACTCCACATTCTTCTCTCTAAAACCACTGGTGGATGAAATTAAGAGTAAGTGCGTTTCATAAAAAAACAAGATGGTCGTGTTATTGATTACAACAGATGGGGCAGAATCCAATGAACGTCCCAACGGTGCAGCTGCAAGAAAATACAAGTAATTTTCTTTCTCTGTTTTATATGGTTGTTCCCGGCACAACATCACATTTACACTCCATCATTTCACAGCGTTTTTATTTCCCTAAAACTTGTAGCGACATAAACTCCACAGCTTCAGATTACTTCTGTTGCCGTCTCATTCGAACACAAATAAACACGCTGAAAGCATGCAGTTTGAAAGAAATGTCCACAAAACAACAACATGTCCGCAAGGAGGAAAAACGGCAAATATTTCGGAACATTTACACAACTCTAAAGAACAAAAGGATAACATTTAGTTGTCAAACAGAAAGGCCTTATGTTGGAGATAGTATGTAAATGTTAAGTATGAGTTGGTGCTGCCGTCTTTTTAAACCACTGATGTGGAGATTACAGTTATTTGATCTGAAAAGCTTAAAAAAAAACAACAAAAATATGAATAATTTCCAAACCAGAACACAAATATATTAAATTTCTTACAATTAAACATAAAATAAGAAAGTTTTGCTTAGTTGAGAGACAGCGATGATGAAATACTTGAAACATTTGGCTTGAAAATAAAAATAAATTGTTTCATTTACACGACTAAACCATAAGTTTGGGAACATTTTCCCAGTGAATTTAATGGGAACCAGAAAATGTGACCTTGTAAACCAGAACCTGTGTGTATAGCCCTGAAGGGGTTAAACATACAACACATGTCGCCAGCGCTCGAGCCAACATGGCGGAGGGAAGCGTGATTCATATCTGACCTCTGATCTTTGCTACAACTTCGAGGTCTGACCGCAAATCGAAGCTACGAGGAAGTTTTATAAGCTCGTATTTGGCTAAAGAAGGTTGAAGTTCTGCTTATCAGCTGCTTTGTCATCACGCCAGCGTTTGTGTTTGATTTATAAAATCTGGGTACAAAACTACCATTATTCTTATTTAATGCAACTCTGAACAAATTAAAACACTTCTGACATCAGATTTAGCAAATTTAAAGAATGAACTGATTTATTGTTTGATATTAGATTTTAATACAAGTGTTCTTCTAAAGTTTTAAAACATTTTAATTATAAATGTTTGTGGGGAAAAAGGTTTTATTTGCAGTTTGTCTTAAAAGACACATGAACATGTTCAGAGTTGCGCTTCATTCAATCAGAAAAAGATTAATCTGGAAATTTTAGGAGATATAAAATGATAATATCTCTGTGTAATATTGCATATTAAAATGTCCTCATCTTGCTGTTTTTACTTGTCTCTTCAGCTTAGAAACATCTTACCCTGTAGTCACAGTTACGCTAAGCTCATATTAATCCCGATTTTAATGCACTTAGTGATTCTCAAAAAGTTTACCTTGTGATTTATGAACTTTGTGTTCTTTAACGTCTTTCAACAAAAGGAAAAATAAAGGAAATGTGAATCTCTGACAGTAAAAATAAAGTAAAAGACACATTCGGGCTGCATCTTGTCTGCATCTTGGATTAGTGTTATGACAACCTGCAGCAACAGAGAACCACTTAGAAGTTTGTTAAGTTGAACCTGAAATCACCCATATCTGTTTTTATTTGCTGGTGTCGCCGTCGATGGAGTCCCCAGCGAAGTTGGCTGTTTGGCTGCTGGCTTCACACTCGGCCTTGACGTCAGAGTTAACCAGAGAGCTGATGGAGCGACAGGTCATGGTGGAGTCGTGGCTGCTGGTGATGCTGCTGGACAGGAAAGCTGCAGGGACATCAGACAGAAAGTCCTGCTCAGACATCTCACTGATACGCTGCATGTGCTGAGTCGGTGTTGCCCTGTCGTGTACGTTTGTTAAATCTCGAGATGGTTGTTTATTTTCCATGAGATGAGACGAGTTCAGCAGCAAGTCAGTTGTCAGTTTATGTGTGAAAAAATTGATCAGCTCTGTTTTTTATTCCTCTGTATGCAAATCATGTTTGTATGACGGAGTATTAGCGGCACACTAATACTCTTTCTCTCACTTTCTAAAGTTGAAATGACGAGAATAAAGTGCATACAGTCTCTTTAAAGTATGAATACTTATTTATTATGTTACTGTGTTTATGTGCTAAAAGGGAAAAAGAATAGAGGCTTCAGCAAAAGGACAAAGTACAAGGTCACTACTTCATCCATATTAGTCATTATGTTTTAAAGCTGGTTCACATTAATCGGAAAGACTCAAAGTTAATGTCAACTTATTTTTACTTTATTCTCAAAACTGTGCTTTCATTTTACTCTCATCATTTCAATGTTTTTCTTGAAACTGTATTTTGACTTTATTCTCGAAGCAAGGAAGAGAGAAAGAAAAAAATCCTCCACAACTTTCTTTCAGTGTGGGCCTAATACTTGTAAGCATTTTGTTTCATAAATCCCGTCATTTTCCGCCAGTATGCTCCATTTTTGTAGTACAGATGTTACGTAAGATGTTATGTAGGTGTTTACCTGAGGGGGGAAGTTGGGGGGAGGGGGTCTGCTGGGATATGATGAAGAGTAATAAGCAGTAACAGCAAAAACAAGGCCGATGCTTTTGATGTGATTCAGCTGTGATATAATAAATGATAAAAGAATAAATGCAGCTTCTCTGATGTTTTCGGGCAAGTGTGGTTTTTGTGACTAGTTGGTAGGAAGCATACTATTACAGCACTTTTTACCTTTAAATAACTTCACTACTACATAAAATAAACCAGCCACCCTGCCACATCATTCAGGAGTAAAATGTATTAAAGAGAACACTGAAAAAGTGTTTTAGAAAAAAATAACAGTATGTAAATTATAGTATAAAATAATATAACAGTATCAGGAAATCCTCTATATCTGTTTTTAGTAATTAAAACAACATTCATGGTTATTTTTGACCCAAACATCACGCAGTAAGAAGGTGCAAACGGTGTCTGAGGAGGCAGAAAGAGAGAGCAGGAAAGGGATGCTCCAGAGGAAAGACACCAGTCCAAATAAAGAATGGTCTGCTTGGAGTCTAATGGAAGAACAGTGTGGATGTAAAACCCACTCTCTGTTAGCATCAGTATTAGCAGATGCTAAGTTAGCTCTTTGCTGTGCAAACATACCAACATGTGATTAACTTTTTCAAATCTTCCAGAATTTATTCAGAACGATGTCAGTAAGTTCCTGATTAGCTGCAGAACGTTGCAGGATAGGTCTCTGTCTTTATTTATCTGTTTAATAGAAGCTAAACACTGCTAGCTGATGCTAATCGGTTACAGACCAAAGCTAACGTGATGTTTGCATGTAATAAATTATGATATGCAAGGGGAAAAAAACTCACTGCTTATGTTGTTTTGAAGCAGAGGGAATGGGAAAAGTGTTAATGACAAAGACCAGAAGCCTGGTCGAAACATCACAACAGCTGCAGCTGTTGATATGTGCCTGTGGTATTCAAATAGTTTGCTAGAGCAGGTATTGATCATGATATGCATAAAAAAGACAGCAAAGCTCAAAACTTTTATTTCTCTTTCAGATATTATGCTGCAAATCTTTTATCCTCCTAAAAGTAAAGTCATTATTATGATAAATGTATATTGTACAATGCAGAGAGCACATAAAATACACATGTCTCCATATTGTGAGGTCAGTAAATAAAAAGGACAGCGAGACAGACAAAACATGACAATCTAATCACCAGCACAGCAGAATAAATGGTTCTTCGGACAATCCTGTCACGACTCAATAAAAATGTTGAGAATATACAGCAAATTTTATCAGCGAGCAAAAAAAAGGTAAACAACAACAACGTCAAAAGTATTTTATTAATTACAATTACGGTGAGAATAATACAGAGTTGTTTGTCTTGAAGTAAACCTAAAATTAGTACTTCCTTAATCAAATCAAGAAATTTATCAACAGATCGATCAAGACTGCAATTATCATGCAGCTAACTTAATCAGAAAACAGGTAGATCTATTTGGTTTTTATTTTTATAAATGAAACATTTTCCATGTTTATAAAGCAGAAGATGCTACAGAATCCTTCCTTTTACAGATACACTGTCACTGTGAAATTCACTCAAATGTAGCTGCATTTTAAAGCTCTGCCTCCTTCTCGTCACCCCTCCTCAGCAGAAATGGGAGGGGAAAAAAAGAGGAGCAATTTTTCTCCTCATTAACTTCCTGATTGGTTTCGGACTCCAATTTTTGCCCGTCTGCAGTTTGTCACCAATTCTGAACTGACAGCTGAATCGTTAATACTAATGTTTGTGTAGCTAAGTGCACCGTGCTCTTTTTTCATCCCTCAGCAGTCCACTTGTACAGCAATAACCGCCGCGGGTGTGGAGGGTAGCGGTGAATTAGCACGCTTGCTGTTAATTCTCTGTCCGTTCATCAGCAGGAAATCTACGATGTAATTAAAGGCTGAAAGCAACCGGACGTGTTAGTTTCAGTGGGGATGGCAAATCACGGCACGCTGTGGTACATGTGTACTCCGCTGCATCTGCTCTGGAGTTTAATACAGATTAATGTCAGACAGCTGAAACAGCAGAAATCTGTCTTTAATTAGCTGACAAGCACCTCTTGAGCACATTCAGACTAATTAACATGGCACTGTCACTAGTATAAGCGTCTGTTTCAACAGCTACAAATTGGGTTGCCGACTAATTTGGAGCAAATCCTCACAAACAGACTCTACAGCAGTGGAGTAACTGGTGCCATGGCGGCCAAAACTGACCAGTTGACAATAATATCTGGCCCGTCAGATTATACTAATAAAACTGACTGCATGAGACGTTTGTCAATATGCAGACAAGGCACTGTTAACAGAATAGCTCCTTTAAGAATGATCGAATAAGTTTAGAGGAGAGAGAGAAGCTCCATCAGAGTACAGGAACTTAGCTGCAAAAGACTGCCCGTTTAGCAGTGAATACTTTGCTACAAGCTTTAGCAATAAACACCACACAGCTCTTGTAGTTCCAGCAGAGTCCTGCGTCACCACTGCTGGGTGAGGTAAATAGAGTTCAACCCAAAGCTAGCTGCAGCTAGCTGCTGAGTGAAGCAAATAGAGTTCAACCCAAAGCTAGCTGCAGCTAGCTGCTGCTGAAAGAAGCAAATAAAGTTCAACCCAAAGCTAGCTGCAGCTAGCTGCTGCTGAAAGAAGCAAATAGAGTTCAACCCAAAGCTAGCTGCAGCTAGCTGCTGCTGAGTGAAACAAATAGAGTTCGACCCAAAGCTAGCTGCAGCTAGCTGCTGCTGAGTGAAGCAAATAGAGTTCGACCCAAAGCAAGCTGAAGCTAGCTGCTGCTGAGTGAAGCAAATAGAGTTCGACCCAAAGCAAGCTGCAGCTAGCTGCTGCTGAGTGAAGCAAATAGAGTTCGACCCAAAGCTAGCTGTAGCTAGATGCTGCTGAGTGAAGCAAATAGAGTTCAACCCAAAGCAAGCTGCAGCTAGCTGCTGCTGAAAGAAGCAAATAGAATTTGACCCAAAGCTAGCTGCAGCTAGCTGCTGCTGAGTGAAGCAAATGAAGTTCAACCCAAAGCTAGCTGCAGTTAGCTGCTGCTGAGTGAACCAAATAGTTTGACCCAAAGCTAGCTGCAGCTAGCTGCTGCTGAGTGAAGCAAATAGAGTTCAACCCAAAGCTAGCTGCAGCTAGCTGCTTCTGAAAGAAGCAAATAGAGTTCGACCCAAAGCAAGCTGAAGCTAGCTGCTGCTGAGTGAAGCAAATAGAGTTCGACCCAAAGCTAGCTGCAGCTAGCTGCTGCTGAGTGAAGCAAATAGAGTTCGACCCAAAGCAAGCTGCAGCTAGCTGCCGCTGAAAGAAGCAAATAGAATTTGACCCAAAGCTAGCTGCAGCTAGCTGCTGCTGAGTGAAGCAAATGAAGTTCAACCCAAAGCTAGCTGCAGTTAGCTGCTGCTGAGTGAAGCAAATAGAGTTTGACCCAAAGCAAGCTGCAGTTAGCTGCTGCTGGGTGAAGTAAAGAGAGTTCAACCCAAAGCTAGCTGTAGCTAGCTGCTGCTGAGTGAAGCAAATAGAGTTCAACCCAAAGCAAGCTGCAGCTAGCTGCTGCTGAAAGAAGCAAATAGAGTTTGACCCAAAGCTAGCTGCAGCTAGCTGCTGCTGAGTGAAGCAAATGAAGTTCAACCCAAAGCTAGCTGCAGCTAGCTTCTGCTGGGTACAGTGTGAAGAGTTTAACATGAAGTGAAAAGCAGTTTCCTCTTGCACTACTTATACTGGTGTTTGCAACATAAGAAATTAATTCCTAAAATGGTAAAACTGTTTGAACTGATACCATGCAGCACCACTATCAGACAGTCTCTCAGTGAACTACGGTTTTTCTTGATAAAGATTAAATTAGCAACGACTAATATTACTTAATTCAAATAGCTTTTATTTTAGAATAAACTACCAGCATAATGATCTTACCAGGTTTGAAGGTGCAAGACCGACAGAAATATAAGGCGAAAGTAGGAGAACTTCCATCAGAGAGAATGATTGACATTAATGTTTATTATAAGCTCTCTACAATCATCAGTCTGCTCTGATTCGGCTTGTTCTTAGGTGAGACAACGTGATATAATCTCCACCATATCAGTTTTCTGTTGTAAGCAACAACAACACCTTCTTTCTTTCTTTAAACTTCAGTTTTTGCAGCCTATTTCATCAGGCTATTTTACTAGACATGGTTGTTTCCTCCTATGTTTTCTCAAAGGTTTCAAGTTTGCATGAAATGACGGCCGTTGCAACAGGCATGACTGATGCAGCCACACTTCCTCACCAGTCTGCCGAGCGGTTTCCTCTCCCTGACTGTCATGAAGTTCCACCAGCACACAACAGCAAAACAAGTGCAGCAATGGCATCGAATGAAAAAAGTATAACAATTCCTTGCGCCCTTCTGGTGCCAAGACGCTAAACTGCGAGAAATAGCAACCCGAGTGGAGCAATGTTGTTCCAAACACTGCTGAGCTTTGGTGCTCTGTGTCCATCTGATAATTTATTGAAAGCTTGCAAGTATTAAAACATGCACAAACTTAATACATATTCCGATTTACCAAGTAGACTAAGGATTGTGCCTCTAAAACGAGCAAAATAGCGCCTGCAATCCATTTTGGGTTTGGCTTAAATGAACATGCAATAAGAGCATTTCTGCCTAAACGTGCAAAGTACTGGTGTCACGACCCAGATGTAGGACGTGGAAACCAGTAATGGAAGGCAGACTCAAGTCCAAGATGCAAGAATATATTTGTATTCTACAAAGGAAAATGAGGAGAAACCAAAAACCCGGCCATGCCACCTGAACCAACCCAGGTGCTCTCAGCCCCAGCCTGACAGACACACTGAGCTTCAGGTTGGAGAGCCTTTTGTAGGTGGAAGCTCACACCCAACCAGGTGTGGCTCATGCCACGCCTCATAGCACCTGCAAAAGCCAAGTAGAGATGGTGCTGGGGTCGTCACAAATGGGAAGAATATATGTAAATAAAGCAGCTTTGCATGTATAATATGGTTTAGTAAACGGGAGAAGACGCAAACACCAGGAAATCCAACGGAGAGAGAAAATCATTTTCAGCTAGCTTTTTTAAAAATCACCAGGGTAGCTTTCAGTGTCTCTGTTGGTAAAGTTTTAACTGACAGGTCACAGTTTTCATCTACCGAATGAGTTATTTTCTCTTCATTTAAAGACATCTAGGATGTGGCTGGTAAAATACGTTGATGGGTGGATTATAAAGACAGAATCTGTTATGATTCAGTTTGTTATTGGTAATATAGCTGCACATATGACTCACACCGTGATCCTAACTGGAGATGCGAAAACTAGGTGTCACCATTACTTGGGCGCATTTTGTAACAAGAATAACTTTACCTGCTGCAGGCGATGTTCAGAGTTTATTCTCCCTGAATGAACTTTTGCCCTTTTCTTCGTCTCTCAGTACTCTATATAAGATTTCCAAACTATTAAACAGTCTTTGTGTGGAATAACAAAAGGAAGCTTTTTTAACCTCCCACTTGTCCTGTTAAGAGAAGGAGGGAGGGTGTGAATGAAGGTGCAATCATTTCTGCTGCTGCCAAGGAGGGGAACAAAAGCCCAGATGTGAGAGGAGATGGTAATTCAGTCTGATCCAGAGAGGATAAGCTCTCTCTCTCTTGGTTTTCATACTTTACACTCATTCCCCGTACACAAGGGTCATAGGGGTAGATAACGCTTAAATAAACACACATACACAAAGTACGCACACACAATATTTTGCCGTCGGCTGTACTGAAAGTGAGGATTTAAGATATTTTGAAAGAACACATTGATTCAAACAAAATATGTTGAGATTAACCCTTTTATGCGATGATGATCCCTCGTTTGCATCTCTTATATATAGTCTGGCTTTCATTAGTTTTTTGCAAAAATAAAAGCGGTGTTACTTAGATTTAAACAAAAGAGTTGCAATTTTACGGTGTTTGTATTGAGTGTGGTTTCATCATAAGCGTAATTTTAGTAAAAGCCCATAAACATTTTACACCGGGTATCATTGTTTCAAGGTTTGCCACAGTTTTTTTTAATCTCTTCACATTCGTTTCCAATGCGAGATTCTGCTCTCGAGGTTGGTTGCTATCAAGTACAAAGGATTTATTTTCTCATTATTTATTAAAAATTTCTGTATTGAATTTCTGTATTGAAAAGAATTGCACGTGACCCCCTAATATCACAAGTGACTCTGATAAGATTTTTCCTTTTTTCTATATGGACATATCAGGAAAAAAAACACTTCATGAGAGCGTAAATACCTTTTATCAATATTTGTGAGGTTTTATTTGGCAATATAGGTTTTTCCATTATCAGTTTTTTGAAATTATATTTACTAGGGCTGCACAATTCTGGGTTTTTTTCGATTCGATTCGATTTGTTTTTTTTGCTAAAAATTGAGATCACAATTCCCTCACGATTTTTTCCAATTTAAATATTTATTGCACAAATCACCAGCACATCAACTTCGCACCAGCTGACACTGAATATAAAAATAATAAATGTCACTTTTCTCTTCTTTTACCAAAACAACCTTTGAATAATTTTCTGCTGTTCATTTGTTGAGAGAAAGACGCAGCGTTTGTTTTTATGCAGATTATGTCCCTCATAAAAATGCGGTAGAATGGTCTTTTTTCTTTTTTAAAAAAATTGTTGTCATTTGTTAATGAGATTTCATACAAGTGTGAAATGAGGTCGCAATTTTTTACTAATTAATTTTGCAGCCCTAATATTTTGTCTTAAAGTTCCAGCAGAGTCCTGCGTCACCACTGCTGGGTGAAGTAAATAGAGTTCAACCCAAAGCTAGCTGCTTGTCTATGTTGCAGTAACAAAATATGTCTTGTTAGCAAAAATGAGAAAATTCTGGACAAATTGAGGCTTACGTCCTCGAAGGCAACGGCTAGGGGTATATTCCCGAAAATTCCCGAATTTTTCACCCAATCCTAAAATAAAGTTAACCATGATGAAGCTCCACCTGGTGGGAAAATTTTTAACTATATAGACTTAATGTTATCATAGCGACATCCTTAGGTCATGATCTTTCATTTGCACCAAATTTCAAGTCAGTTAATTTAATAGCTCCAAAAATATGGCCAAATTGGTGATTTCTGAATGAAAAAGCTAAACTTGGTGGCAAAATATAGAAACATTCTGGTATAATGCCACATTGTGAAACATCTTCAGGTGTTGACCTTTTCATTTGTACTTGATTTGAAATGAAGTTTTGATGTGTTTTGGAGATATTTTAATTTCTTTAGTGTTTTTAATTTTAATTTGGAGATATTTTAACAGTTTTCAGGTTTGAGCGCTCTCTGGTGGCCAACCTGAAAATTAGGTGGACACAGTGAAGGGAGTTCAACACAGTAGGCTGCAGCTAGCTGCTGCTGGGGGAAGTGAAAGGATCTGCGGCAGACGTGGTGGCTGAACCATAATATCCCAGAAACTCTGTTCGGGAGTACATCCGTCCATCTAATGAGTTTATTCTTTTAAAAACTAATTTCATCTCGATTAAACACATTTAGACCAATAAAGACTTTTTGTGAATGTTCTTTCCACAAGCTGTGGACACCTGGAACAATCACCTGTCTAAATGTGTTCATGCAGTCCAGGGCCAACAGCACTTTGTGGGGGCTGTTATCAAGCAGGAAAAAAATTTAATCTTAGGAATGAAGAGTTGCCTGTCACATGACAAGGCTGTCCTGGGATTAAATGGCTCCCATTAAAAGGATACGAGCTGTGTCTAAAAGAAAAAAAAAAAAAACTGGCCTAGACCAGAGAGGGTCCCATGTGTGTCCAACTGGAGATGACCCTTGCAGAGATGGGCACTCCCCTCTCTGAGGTTGACGTCTGGCTGCTCCTCATCAGACCAGACCAGCAGCAGGACTTAATGGCCCAGAAAAGTCAGTCAAAGTGCCGACAGGCAGGCTTTAAATACGGAGCACTGAACAGTGGAAGCTCACAACACTCAGCTGATGTTCAGACCTTCACCTTTCACTCTGAAACCATTAATCTACTCTGGCTTTTTTGTTACTGCTACAAAGTTTAATGTGATGCAAGCTACTGTTTTTGGGGGGTAATTTACATCCTAAACAGTAAAAAACCCTACATAACCTTGTATTTCTAACGCTGTTTTGCAGTTTCGCTTCAGGTTTTGGCCTGTTTCAACAGGACGCTGCATATAATAAAGGTTTACGATGAAAATAATGAGCTGTAAGAAAGCGAATACATCTTTTTAGCAATGCTCTCGTCTAAGCAAAGCTGTTGGCATAATTGTTCATATCCTTCCAGACGTCCATCATTTGTTACTGCAGAAACCAACCTGGGGCTCAAAAACAAACTTGTGACCTAAAATATATGCAAGATTAAAACAATAAATCAACTCAAGACTTTGGTTGATGTTGAGATTATGGCAGAAAAACAAGAGTTGTAGCTTTACAGACGTATTTAAGCCTTGTAAACTAACATTTGCTAACATTTTCTTCAACAATGCCTGTACTGGTTGCCGCCATCTTGGTTTTTAATCTAGTTTTTAATCTATCGGTATAGACCAATGATTATCAACAGAACAAGCACCATGTTTTTTGCTTTTTTTCGCTCTTCAACTTTGTTTGTTTGCTTTTTGATTAATTATTTCTTAGACATTGATTATTGAGAATATATTGCCGGCGTGCTTAGTCAACAGGGTTAAAAATATTTGGGTGCATACAGTCAGCTGCAGAGACGACTGATGAACTTCATAAACTGGTGAAGATGAGTAATTTTGTGTCACAAAGTCTTGTGCATGAATGAACGTTGCAACCATGACTGGCCTTAGTGTTCCAGGTGCCTTTTTTGGCTTCATCCACCAGCTGCAGGTTAGGGATGTACATCTCTATACGGGTTAATAGTTTTAATATCCAAACATGGCCTGAGAATGTAGAGGAGAACAAGTTAACACAGTACTTCCAAACTGGGAGATACAAATTCTGACCTCGTGAACAGAATATAGAAACCATGGTTAGCCATTATGGCTTCATTTTCCATCTTACTTTATACATTATTTTTAAAATAGTTATTTAAAGGAGCTATTGCATTTTTTGCACCATGAGACAGGAGTTCGAACTATAAGCCCCGCCCCTAACTGTTTTCCACAGGAAGGGACAGT
>JBAMHX010000013.1:3135488-3148570 GCA_037177515.1 Pseudomugil tenellus
GACCATCAGAGGCAACAGGTCTCCCTGAAGTGCAGGTGTACTGGTTTGACTGGGATGGACTGCGATGGAAAGACGTTGCCCCTTGACCACTACGCAACCATGCAGCTGCTGTTTTGTAGTCTGTTTCCTGTATTTTGTCTGCTAGAAATGGACCAAGACCTGCATATGTAGGCGGTCCAAGTCTGCTTCTTTGACCAATATGGCCCAGGATTCTACTGAAAAGGCTGATATGAACGTGTTATTTGCTACATTCTGACATCATGCAAACTTCATGCAGTATATCAGAAAATACAGAATGCTGTGTATTGTGCTGTAATACAGTTTATTGTAATAAAACCACTTCTTTGAACTCTTAAATTTGGCAGATTTTTTTCACTAAAATCCTAATTCAACATTAATTCTACATCCTGTCTCTTCTCTGAGCTCTCTCCAGCCAATACAAGTCAGTGTAATGTTGACTTCTGTCTTATCTCTTGCTCTGTCATGTTCTTTCTTCCTTTTCCTCACTGATTCTGATAGTCTTGTGGGTCTTTGATGAATCAGTCATGGTACGAGATAACGATGTGTTGATATCCTGTTGCTGATGTGTGACAAAGTGCCGTAAAGAAAAGGAAAGCCTCGGGATACTGCAGAGCAGAGACGACTACAGAAATAAATGTCAGTGTGGCATTAAGATGAATCACAAGCAGAATGATTCGAAGTCAAAACCTTTGATTTGTTGTTTTAAAACAGTAGTAACTGGACAAAATTGCAACAAAATAAATCACCAGAAAATGCAGAATTTGCATTGATAATAATGATAATATCCCAAATTTCTGGAAGAACTGACTGTCCTTGAATTAAATTTGATGTTTTTTTCTTTTTGTATTAAACTTACACCATGATAAAATAAAGGAATCCACTATCTATCCACAGCCTTTTTACACAACTATTAAGTCTTTTTTTTTTTTTTTTACTAAATGTGAAACAAGCAAACTACAGTCCTCAACATGAGATCACTTCCTACTGAGCTCATGTTTCACGTAAACGTTTCATGCTTCGCTTTGAAACCAAACATGACACAATACGCTAATTAAATTATTTAAATCTGTGAAATAAAACTAAATAAAAGTGCAGAGTGAATTAGAATAATAGCAGTAAAATAATACAAAGTAAACAAAAAAACACCATGGCCTGGGAAAAACATAAAAGTAAAGACTTTAAAACAATTAAAAAAAACAGTACAGAGAAGAAAAAAAAATAAAAACACCAGTCTGATACTGGATCGAAGGCTAGTATATAAAAATGAGGCTTATATAGAGGGAAAAAAAATTGCACTATGCAGAAGAAACAAATGCATAAAGAAACAGTTGCAACTGCTGCTTTGCTCAGACTCTGATAATGTAATATCAGGTTTAACGTTTGTTCGCTGGAGGTCCCACGTTACATGTGTTTTAAAGTCATAATTAGCATTTTTAAACATAAATGACACTAAATGCGAGTACCAGTAATCTGTAAACCTGTAAACCGTTTATAGTACTTCTATTAGATTTTATTTAGGCTCTAAGCATCTTAATAATGTCCATAAAAACCAAAACACTAGCCTTCAAACCTGATTATTATTTTGCATTAACCAATAAAGCAAAAGAATTTCCTCATTTCCGGTGAACTTTTACGTTAAAAGGCATGTCAATTTGTATCCTTCTTTCTCCTGTCACTTTACGCTGGATCTTCACTCATCTTCCACATGCATTCTTTAGAAAAAAGCCACAGAAAGGATTTTACTCAGCATATGAAGAAATGCACATAATCTGATTTACCCACATTCACCAAAGCTAAGAAAGGCATAAAATCCCAGCAATTACCATCACTGCCGAGATTATCATCTAAGATTTGTGGAGTAGACTGCCAGAAATCTGTTGCTGCAGAAATCTGAGATGGAATCTGCTTCGAGAGCAAACATGATGAAAAGAAACAGAGCTGCACTGCAAGTTGTTCAGTTTTAAAACAACTTAATCAGCATTAAAGTAACTCTAAAGAAGCATATCTAACAACGTAAATACACAGTTCTTTAAACTATCCCCATGCAAATCTGCGGCTTCGCTCTTGCTTAATTCCCACCTTTATAAGCAGTGAAACGCCTGAGTCAGACCTGCATCCAACCTACTGCACTAGCAGTAAAGTAAGAAGTAAAAACTACATTAAAAGTAAAAATGAAATTTTATGACACTCCTGACTTTAGTGCAATCCTCCCTTCAATGTACTGTTGATAAATTCTGGGTAAAACTTTATGGTGCCTGAGAAATGTGTGTGTTTTAGGTGATTTTGCGCCACTTACAAGCTGCCATAGAATCAGAGCAGCTGTTGTTGTTGTCGTCCAGGCTGAATAAGGGGGGCACAGCGGTGGTGGACCCTAGACCCTGCGTCAGGTAGGAGGCTCCAGGGTAGTAGGAATGCATTCGGTACTGAGAGGACATGTTGTGGCTGGAGAGGCGGCCTTCGCTGTGGGGCATCTGGTTCATAAAAATGAGAAAATACATCTTAATATACTGGATTTCATAGACAGCATCTCAAAGATTTATTCAAATGTCTTGCAGAGTTATAGGAAGAACAACAATTAATGACAAACAAGGTAGCAAATATTCACAATTCAGAGGGTTAAATTTGGTAAAGTTTATATTGTTTATAGATTCAATTAGAAGAATATGGACAAAAAGTAAAAGTAATTTCCCAATTTAACTGATTATTTTTCTTGATGTATGAAACTTTATTCAAAAACACATTAATATATATGTGATATATATTTTCAATTTGCTTTATGTCTTTTATACTGCAAAACAAGTGAATTAAAGTTGAGTTTTTTCACCGTTTAATAAAGTGTATCTTCAGTGATGTGCAACCACAGACTGTATATAAAAGATGATGGAGCCTCCCAAAAGGTGAAGAGCTAAAGCAAAGCTTGTTAGGCCGTTCCTTCCGACGCCATCTTGGCACCATCACATGTGCTGTTGCTCTCGGAAAACACAAAAATGGGCAAAAAGGTGGTTCTGGGGAGGGGTGGGGGTGGGGGAATGTGAGCGTAGGAGATTGAAGTCAATCAAACTTTGAGCTGCCTTTAGGTAAGAGTTAATTGGGATCTAACAAGCGCTAACAGGCTAACGGAGGGAAGTGCACTAAAACTAAGGCACTGTAAGCTAGCTAAAAACCATCTGCCTTCTTGCTGCAGATATTAGATAGCTCTCAATTAAAGGACATGCCCCTAATTTGCTAAACGGATTAGTTATCAAAGAAAAAGAAATCCACCACTCTCACAGTACTCACGAAGGTAAACATGACCTATTAAACGTAAAATGTTTTGTACCAGGCTGTAAACATGTTTATTTCTGCTGCGATGTTGGTCTTTTTAACATGGGAATCTATGGAGATTTGCTTTATGGAGTCCCTAGTGGATGAGGGGGGAACTGCATGTTTTGGAGCCTATAGTGCAGGGGTTCCCAAAGTGGGGCCCAAGGCCCAAAATTGGCCCGTCAGCACTTGCTCTTGGCCGGCTAAGCAATTCTGTTAGACGGACATCCGGGAAATTTCGACGTTATTACATAGCAACGTAGCTCGCCATCTTAGCGTCATGGCAACAGCCCCTAGCAACACTACAGAGGAGACAAGGCAACATCATGTTGTACATCCAGTTTTTTTAAAAGACAAGGGGTTCAAGACCAAGTACCATCGTATACCGTTAAGTGAAGTCAGGAGAGATAAGTGACTGAGCGCCGTCAACAGATGCCAAATACGATCGGACGTAATGGCGATTGGTCAAAAGGTTGTGGCAACCAAAGTCCAAGTATACCTACGTCTGTGGTCCTTATTTTACATCCCAGTAAGTGCACATTCAGTGATATTCTATACATAATAATATATGAACTTAATAACATTAGGACTGCAGGGAACCCAGGACCTCTTAATTATAACGAGTCAGACCGGTATTTAGGCTAACTGTTAGCTAACAGTTAGCAGTTGCATTCAGAGCAACATAAACAATGGACACAATTGTCTTTTAACTTCGCTTCCTTTTTGTTTCTTGGGGTGTTTTTAAAAAATCTGGATGTGAATCTTTGATGAACTCTGATCGGGGTATTCCACTTTTGGCCCTGCTAATGGATCGTACAACCAAGTACTCTCTGGAAGACTTTGAGGACATTTTTCCAGCCCTACTTCCTACGGAAGCGTTTAGCCGTCGCAACCATGAAAAAATATTTGACCAGTTTCTCTTTTTAACGTAAAACATATCTCATTATAATAAGAATGTTTTTCAATATAACGAGATATTATTTTTATATTGAGAAACATTTAACCAGAAGGTTTCTCGTTATACGGGACATGTATCCCGTTAAAGTGAGGTTAATATAATTATATTTCCTCATCTAAGTGACACAGTTATCTCGTTATAACGTGATATTTTTAACGGTAACATCCCTTCTCAGGGAACTTTTGATTCTGGTCTGGAGGGAACAGCAATAAGATGCGTTTTAATAAGTCGAAATCAGTCGGAGAAACGCATTTCCACACAGGAAAAAAGATAACTTTGTTACTTTAAAATAAATTATATTAACCTCGTTGAAACTAGGGTTACACATCTTGTTATAATGAGAAACCATCTCGTTAAAGTTTCTCCATATAATGACATTAATATCTTGTTATATCAACATTATAATGTTTTTCGTTAAAATGAGAAACTGGTCCAGTATTTTTTAATGGTTGTGACGGCCAAACGCTTCCGTAACATACTTATATCATGCGATTTCATTTGCTAGTTGTAATTAATATGAAAAACTAATGTGGAAGTAAATCCAAACTTAGGGAATTTAAACCAACCTACAGTGAGCCAAACACATATAACTGCATGAGACTAAGGAGTTGTTTGCCCCTAGACAAAGATGGCGCCTTCGGTTGCCATGGCAAATACGTCATTGTGACGACATGCCGTCTAACAGAATGTTTGTGCTGTTAGTTCCTAAATGACAGCACCTTTTATTTTGAAGTTGAAGACTGAAACTTAGTTGGAAGGAAGAGACTCTTATTCTGAAACAGGAAGTTGATTCTTTAAGGTTTTTACCGGCAGCAACAACACGGAGAAAACGTGCAGCGCTGGCTGAGAGTGCAGGTTGAGAGAACTGAGGTGTCGGAAGTTAGAAAAGAGCTAAAGAGAGGGAAAAACAAAGTACTGGCTGTTTCCAGGGAAGCTACTGTTGCGAAAGTTTTAAGTTTGGATTTATTACTAATTCTGAGACTTGCTTTTAGAATGTAAAGACAATGCTAACCTAATTTAGCAATGCTGACTTTGTGCTAATTTGAAGGCCTAGAAGCATGTAGCAAGAAATACACACTTGTTAGCATTTATGTTTACCTTATTTAAGCATATTTCTGTAAATATAGATAACTTGAGTCACTATTTTGTTTTCTTTTTGAATTTACAACCAACTTTTCTGACAGTCTGGCATCTAAATGGACTCATGACAAGTAAAACTAAGGAAAAGCAAGAAAGTTGTTGTCTGAGTTGATCCAGCATCACCTGTCGATGGCCACAACCTTTTTCAAGTTTAGACAGACTTCATTTTGAATCCCAAGATAACTTGACAATGTTTTTATTTAGAACCCTACAGATCTTGATGATAAGACATTTCAGAGCTTAATGGCAGATGATAATAATAATAATATATCTTACTTATGTCCATTAAGTCTCTAGTAATTTATATAGATCTGTTTGGGTAAAAACAGCACTAATGGTGTTTCCTTTCATATAAAATTAAAAGCAGTTAAAAAAGGAACATTTCACATTTGTGCAGCATATTTATATATACATATTTTTAATATAACATTTTATTTTTCCTGTTGAAAAAGTTGCAGCGTTTCCCCCACGAGACTCACTGGCTCAGTTTGGCCTTTGGAGGTAAAAAGCTCTAGTGGATGAGGAGGTAACTGCAATTTTTGGGATTTCTGCATAAGCTTCTTTTTCCAAAGTAAGTTGCAGCCTGTGTGGACCAAAATGATTGCTTTCCACCAGGCTGTCTCATCCTACGAGATGCAGCGTAGGTTGTCTCCTAGCAGCAGTTGGTGGCCACAGCTGTATTGTTAATCTCATGCAGAGCACCATTTCTCAGAGAAGTCAGCGAGCAGCTAAATTCCAGCTGTGAATGATAGCCGACTTAAGCTTGTTACATACTCTACGAGAAGCGAGAACTGAATTCTTGTTCTTGAGGTCGCAAGAACAAAAAAAAAGTTCTTGTTCGGCATTCACACTCCACAAGAAGTCTCCCTGCCGAAGTGTTCATACGGCCCCCCCTCTCTAGCATGCTTTATGTGCACGTCCAGCCACTGCAGAGACAGATAAAGGGCCGGTATTGCCGGTTTTCCACCAGGGTCCCCACTCTTCCTCTGTTGAATTCGGCATTTAGCTTTGGCAAATTTGTCGTGAAGGTAGCGCCACTTCCTTCTGCAGACGCTTTCGTCACTGATTGTTAGGGCCTCCCGGGGTGCGGTTTTCTTGGCTCCTCCTCCCAGATCTCCAGAGCAATTGGCTCCAGCTGTGACTCATCACCATCATCAGCTATAAGACATGGGACTGCCATCCAGCCAGTGCCAGTTCGTCTGCTTACCAGCGGTACCGTCTGGCCCTCTGTAAATTTATTAGCATCCTCAAAGCAGTCTATAGTAAAACTAATCTTGTTCTTTTTTCATCTGTTCAGCCATCCTCCACCTGACTTCCTGGATCTGCCACTGTGTCACTGTGTGAGCTTTCCTCAGCTGCCTGAAACTTCCTGGAACCCCGACTGGACTCTGGTCTCTGCACTGCCTCAGCTCCACAACCTCCATTCCTCTCAAGTGCCCATTCCGGTGTTCAATCAGAAACATCTCTCGCCTCTGTTAAGGTTCCTTCCCTGCAACCATTACCATAACACTGATAAAGTTTCAGCTATTTCTTTCCACGAGTTGCTAGCCATGAGCGTATCTTTATAAGTTGCCGGTTTTAGACTCCGTCTACAGTATATGTTGTCTCCCGGCTTTTCCTGGTTACACCTCCTTCAAGTTTCTGACCAATCACAGAATACTTCTCGCAGTTCTGCCAGCCTGGTGTGTCGAGAACTGTCTTCAAATACGTCCGCAAGAACAAAATGACGTCATTTTCTTCTCGGAGCCCCGAGAACAAGAACAAATTTCTCGCTTCTTGTAGAGTATGTTGCAGCCTTTAAACCCAGACTGGCTTTTCGCATTGGTTCCACTGGTAAGTGTAACTTTTTAATTTGGATGCACTGGCAGAAAAAAATTCACCTGCAGCACTTTGTTCAAATAGACTTAAAAGCCTTTTTGCATTGGTCTTACTTCTTTTTCTGAACCTACAGAGTATGTTTGTTGTCTGTATTTGAGTTATTCATTTTATTTATTGCTTGATTTCATTATGTTAAGTACTGACTAAATGTTACATTCAAAAATATCTTGTTTAGAAACATCCCGTGTTGGAGTAAATTAAAATAAATTTGCTCCCCATGCATGTTCGCAGAGGGACTGACTGACAAATTGGCTACTCCAATGCAGGACTTGATGTGACTATTGCACACTCGTACATTGCAATTACGATGTTCAAACTATATATATTGTGTGGTTTTAATTTAAACGATTGCAAACAATAAGGTTTAGAGAAATGCTCATCTTCATTTGAAGCAGTCTTTTCTCATCATTTCTGTCTCCGTAACTTTCTTCTCCCACCGTCTCAAATAATCACATCTTGTGTTTCTTGCACGTTCCAATGTGCGTTTATAGCTACTTGCAATGAGGCAAAAAGCAAAACAGCTGAAACATTAGAAGAAAAAGTTGTGTATTGCTGTATATCAGCACTGGGACTTTGCTGGGTAGTGATGGCTCCTGAAATGCACATAATGGATGTCACTGGGTCATGAAACAAGTCAGAAACGCAGTTTTAAAGGATCCAAACTGCTTTGTTTGTTTGTGTTATGTGGCTATAACACACACAAATACACACACACCCACATATCATGGCTAGCATGCTTAGACATGAAAAAAAGGAAAATCTATCCTTGCAGATTAAAGTATGAAGCAAAAGAACAAAACCAGTGTGTTATAAACTTG
The DNA here is from genome assembly GCA_037177515.1 of Pseudomugil tenellus. Taxonomy (NCBI): domain Eukaryota; kingdom Metazoa; phylum Chordata; class Actinopteri; order Atheriniformes; family Pseudomugilidae; genus Pseudomugil; species Pseudomugil tenellus. The sequence goes on from JBAMHX010000013.1 coordinate 3,143,607, forward strand.
GGAGTCTCATTTTATCCCAAAAGTTTTATATTTAAATCTTTTTTTCTAAATGTATTCAGTGCACGCTCCTGTTGTAGGAGTTAAACCTCCTATTGCATCTGCCACATGTCAGGATCCCTACTATCTACACTGGATCCATTTAACTGGTCTATACAAGTAGCTATAAATCACTGTGACTTTATGAACTCCTTTCATTTTTGCTTTTTTTATTTTCCAGTATCATATCAACATTGTTTAGGCTTCAAATCACTCATCACAAGTTCACAGGCTACACATTAACAAGTTAAAACGCACGGGAATGAACAGTGTTTGACTTGGTGTTTTGCTGGGAAAAAACGAGCTGCAACACAAAGAGCCGGCTTTCCCCAGTCCCCTGAAAACTTTAAAACGAGCTGTCTACTCAGCAGCAAGGCCGCCTCGCTGAGGGTTTTCAATTTCATTTTTATGGAATTTGATTTCTGTCAGCCTGTAATATGTCACCCGTATTGTCCACACCATCAGTTCTGCGACAGCTTTATAAACTGTTATTTAAGCTACACTCAGCTCCTGTATTAGGCTGTGAAAAATACAACAGAGATTGTACCGGAGTCTTGAAAGTGCACTAAGCTTATGGTTCCCAGGACACATATAGGACCACACAAAACTGCCTGAGTGAAAGTACACAAGCCGTGTATTTTCCTGCTTATTGAAAGTGTTTATATCCACAGTCATTTGATTACGTTAATGGTACAAAGTATACTGGTGGAGTGAATATTTATCAAATTATATATCTGACTTCATTAAATGATATAGTAATAAACAGTCTTTGTGGTTACATAGATTCGTAACCAGTGTCTTATACAAAGAGAAGTAAAGGATATGTAGTTGGTCAACCAGATCCTCCGGCTTATGTACATCCAGTTGAGTACAACTGCACTTTGTTTTGGTCCAGTTAAGATAAAACTCTTAATATCTTACTTACAATAAAAACACACATTTAAACAGAGAGATTTTTTAAAGTATAAAAAATCTAGCTGTACCTACTGTATGGAAAGCAACAAAGCCATCAGTTTGATAGATTCCTATAAGAGGTTCCTCAGGATTACTTAATTCTACCATTAATTAATTAATTGGATGTGTCACCACCTGCAGGATAACCACCAGATTTCTATGCTAAAGGTAAACGTACAGTAGTTCTGGCTAGGGTTCAAGTGATTCCTTTTATTCACATTAATAATGAACAATGTCATTAACAAATATTAAATAAATATCTCTTATTATGCTGATGACACCAGATTGTTTTTATCCAACAAACTTGAGGAGACCAATCAGGTGCTGAAGCTTTGGTCTAAAAGACATTTGAACGTAATGCATGACTATCATCTACTTTTGAATTTTTAGTCTTTAGGAACTCAGAAATTCACTTTCCAATGTTATTTAATCTGGTATAAAAGCAACTTCCAGTCCTATTTTAAGGAAAAGTCTCATTTTTGATCATGACTTATACTTTAATTCACATATCAACAAGTTTATATAGTAGCAGTGTCGTATTTTTGTAATATTTCCATGATCAGAAGCTTTTTTTTTCCAAAGTGACATTGAAAGATTCAAGCATGCATCCCTCTGGCAAACCTGCTGAACATGTATTTTATTTGTATTTAATCTCCACCTTTTAGTGCTTTAAATAATGTTTCTATTTGCAAATGATATTTACTGTTTATATATTGTCTGAATTAAACAAAATGTCCACCGATAAATATAATATTTCATAATAATATTACAATAATATTTTGTTGGATCGCCTTTCGCAGATTACAGCACACATTGTTTTGATAAGCTTCTGCAATGTAACGAGGTTCATTTCCGCCCAGTGTTGCATTCATTTTTCCATTGATGCTGGTAGAGTGTGACCGCTGTGCACAACCTTCTCCAGTACATCCTAAAGAGTCTCAGTGGGGTTCAGTCTGGACTCTGCCGTGGCCAGCCCATGTGAAAATGATGTCTCATGCTCTCTGAACCACTCTTTCACACTATGAGCATCGATGGAAAAACCTGGTCATTCGGTATATTCGGGTATCAGCCGACCTCATTCTCTGAGCTCATACTGTTGCTGAACCTGGACCTGAGCAAGAGCAGCAACCCCCGATCATCACACTGCCCCCACAAGCCGGTACAGTAGGCACCAGGCATGATGGCTGCATCACTTCATCTGTCTCGCTTCTTACCACGATCATCACTATGGAAATTACTATAATCTATCAGTAACAGGATAAAACGTCTTATACGAATGTGAACAAAGCTACGCTAACCCTTTTTAGCCAGTATATGCAGGTGTTTGAAGCGTTTCTGCAGCCTTTTTAACAGAAACACTGACTCTAACCTGTAGTAATAAATCCTTATTGTGCTGTTGTGAACTATTACAACAGGGTTTTGACCTTTCTAACAGCTGTGGTGAAACAATTACTGAAGGCTTCAGCTACTAAGAAAAATCTGACATATTTGGACTGCAGGGGTCAAAATGAGCACTTAACCTTGTTAACTGGGAAAATGGATCCACCGTGTTTCTTTCTACCAGTAGGACTGCTGCTTCTCTCAGTTTCAGAACCTCTAAGTGAGATGCTGCTGTCAATCAGTGCATGTTTTTCAAACTCGTGTTGGGGTTTTGCTCACTCGTGCAGCAGATTAAACAGCATATTTAGCAAAAGTAAAGTGTTTCCACCTGGGCGTGATGTTAACGTGGCTTCTCGTGGCAGCTGCAGCTGATAACTGCAGAGTATTTTGATGCAGGATGTCAGAAAATACTTTCTGTCCTGTGTAGAAGGGTGTGTACATTAATGAGACGGATGCGTACTGTGTGCATGTTTTTCATGTAAGAAATTAAACTGTTTTAGTTTAATAAATGTGACGTTTCCTCTAAAATAGATCATAAACTCATTTGCACACGCAATTCTTTGCCTCACACAATCACAATTGATCTGATGATGACTTCATAAAAAAAAAGAATAAATAAGTAAACATCCAAATCACAGATCATTTCGTTCTTTTGTAAAATTAAAAGACGAGCAAAAAAAAGAACTCTGTCAACGTTGATGGGTACTTTAGAACTTAAGAGACAGATGTGCACAAGAGGCGTCGACACATCTGCAGCACCTTTAATAAACTCCTGGCCAAACTTATTGTTGACTTCCAGAGGAGGGGGGGCTCTTCACCGCCCTGACAGGGCCTGTCCTCTTATCTGGCACCATCTCCTGTCTGGAAGCTCTACGCCACCCTTATTTTATCATCCTCCACCTGCATGACAGGCAAGCACGACTGAGCGCAGAGCAGAGAAGAGGAGGAGGTAGATGGCTTTCCACTGATAAACACCACATTGTTTCCTCTGGGGCTCCATCTGATTCAGGGATTATCTACAGACCTATACTGACAACTGCTAACCCTGGATTAGCTTGATAACTTTACAGCAAATATCTTTTACACTTTTTATAAAGGGAGACTTGCCTATTGTCACCATTTCTGGACAAAAAGAAATATTATAATACTACTTAAATACATTTAAGGCTTTAAATAAGAATTATATGATATTATTTAGTGATATAGTTTTGTAAAATGCAAGACCTGACTTTCACCTTCAGAGGCTGACTAAATCAGTAAAAAGTCAGTGTTTTTTTCTGCAAATATGGAGACAAAATCTAAATTCACTAACTCAAGGATAATCACTTCTGTTTGGAATACTAAAACTGAATTATAGTCCAATAAGATGCGAATGTTCAGGACAAGGTAAAAGGAGACACAGTAAACAAAAGGAACTTCTTTACAATAAAATGATTCTCTCTAACTTAATTTTTCTTGTTATTATGAGACCCATTTAATAATAGGCTCTTAATTAAAAAAAATACATATATAAATATAAAATAAAAACTTGTCCCTGAATTTGAAGAACCGTAGCACGTAGACCGCTCAACCTGACAACTTCCATAAAACAATCATAAATCACAAAGGAGGATGGCTAAATTATGCTAAAGAGCGCTAACTGATTAGCATTAATGTGCTCACTTTCTTCCTGGAGCGCTGAGGCATAGCGGTTTGTTCTCCTGCCGACAGACAATACCATTAACCTTTGCAATTCAGCCTCTGCTGAGCACCTGCAGGTTAGCGAAGGCAGTGACCCCAAAACTAGATGTTGCCAATGGGGTGTTGGTGCTGGTGGGGGGGTAGACAAATGTTGTTCATAAAAAATAAACCACATCATCAGATCACTGGGGAGTTATAGATCTAATCTGCTTGTGAATAATCTCATCTCCTTTGACACAACAGAGTTACATTTAAGTATAAATCAGAGCGAGTACACAGATGCAGGAATGAGTGACCGAGCATGTGTGTGTGTGTGTGTGTGTGTGTGTGTGTGTGTTCTAGCTGCTTCCTCTCCTATGCCTCTACATTTACATGACTGCGCTTTAGGCCGTGTCCACACGTAGCAGGGTATCTAACAAAACTAAGATTTTTCTTTGATTTAGCGTTTCATCTACAACAAAATGCAGATTTACGTCATCAAAAACGATCGTTTTAAAAAACTGTAACCAAAGTGAAGATTTTAAATACCGCTGGTTATAAATCTGCATGTGGACGTTTATACCCAGGGTTTTTGGTGTGGAAACGTCACTGTCTGTAACAGAGAATGCGATAACGTCACATGCGCTACCTTTGCTTACAACATGATAGCTTTTTTAATTGTTCAGGCGTTTCTGTTTGTTTGTTATTACAAGCACAAATACTACTCCACATGGATGTCCTCCGTCCTCCCAGAGGAATCGCGGGTTAAACCCCGCATGTCCTCACATAGAAGGACAGTCTACCGTCTTACGATCACTGGTCGATGTTGCCATAAAAGTTGCCCGCACGCTGTACTATTTAAAGGAACTATACCTGATGTTATTTTAATCCTTATAAGAAAAATGCTTTTCTACATGGTATAGTATGTGGTAAAA
>JBAMHX010000013.1:3165712-3196902 GCA_037177515.1 Pseudomugil tenellus
GTGTAAAGGAAAGAAGTTTCCAGTAGACTTTTGGGCTTAAACACAGCGCTATCGGATGCATGTATCGCCCGTCGGATAAAGCTCTTTTGGAACTGTAAGGAATGTTTCAGGCCTGATGGGGTGCATCCAGATCTAACTGGATGCAGATTACTTGGTGAGCACCTTCGCCATGCTGTTGGGACGGCAAACATGAGAGTACAAATAAGAGCAAAGGACACAGCAGAGAGCCCAACAATCCCCAACTCTCCTCACTCATCTGATCCACTTCTTCACATCACCCAAAGTCTCCAGAAGATGTCTTTATCTCAGTCTGGACCCAAGCGACTAGCATCTGTTCCACCTTATCCTCATCCTCCTCTTATATCATCTGTCCTGGCAGAGCAGGAAACAGCCGGATGTTCACAAGAAGGAATGGAAAGCGGTCAGCTTGTAGGAAGAATCTGTCTAATCTGTTAACTGTACCACGTATCACTGAGCATACAGAGACCAGTATAAACCAGTATAACCTCCTTAAAGTTAGCTTTACTTAATATTAGGTCTCTGTCCAGCAAGTCACTGTTAGTTAACGACTATCATTTCTCATAGTTGAGATTTTCTTTTTCTAACACGGTTAACAGAAGATACAAGTGCTACTGTTCTTAATGAAACATTCCCTCCTCAGTTTTATGGATAAATATCAAACTGGAAGGAAAGGAGGAGAAGCTGCCTTATATAAAGATTCATTCAAGTGCAAAGAAATTTTTTTTGGTGATTTTATTTCTTTTGAATATCTCAGTCTTGTTTTAAAGGGTATCCCTAAAATCCTGTTTTTAATCCTCTACAGAGCTGAAGGACATTGTGCAGGTTTTATCCCAGATCAGATCTGAACACATCACACCAGTTTTAAAATCTTTCCAGTCAGTCACAGGATACATTTTAAAAACCTGGTGATTGTTTATAAATCCCAGACCAGTTTAGGAACAGAATGCAAATATGATATGTTCAGAGAATATAAACCAATCAGAGCTCTTAGATCCAAAGACTCAGGTCAACTAGTCCAGACCAGACTAAACATGGAGAAGCAGCATTTAGCTGTTATGCTGCAAACAAGTGGAACAAACAGCCAGTAGAGATAAAACTTCACCACAGAAACGTTTAAATTCAAAACTTTTTTTGCTTCCAGCTATAAATAAAATCTGCACGGCAACTTTTTAATTATGTTCTTAATGATTTTATGATTTAATTATGATTCTTGCTCTGTTTTTATTCTCTTTTTATTTCTATTTCTACATCTGTAATGCTTTTAATGTTTTTATGTAAAGCACATTGAACTGTTGTGTGCATGAAAAGTGCTATACAAATAAACTTGCCTTGCCTTTAGGGGTCCAGGTGACCCACCACAGGCCTGGCAGCATGGACTTTGTGCCCCACCCCTCTCAAAAACACAAAACACACCTTCCAGGATGGGAGCTGGCTTCTCCACGGTACCACTGTACAGGTCCGTCAGAACCACCGCCGCAGTTATTTACTGTCAGTATTTTAATATTTCAGTCACAAACAGACTCCACTGTTTGTCCTCATGGGGATCCTTCATGCCGGGGGCTCTGTAGGGTTGCCGTGGTGATCACTCTTCTTGGTGGGTGTGGGGGCTCATCGTAGCAAGAGTCACGCCAGATTGTTAGATTATAACCCTGTGGGGGGGTGGGAGGGGGGTATTTGTGCAGGGGTGCATCAGAGTTTGTCTAGTCAGGGATCAGATGTGTGTGGAATGTTTTTATGTTGAGCCCTTTTCATACAAAAAGCAGCTCAAACTAATTTTTTTATTATAATTTTATTGATTTTGGAAATAAATCATTTTCTCCTCCGTCTCTCAGGAAACCAGTCGGTCCAAAGACGCTCAGCTCTGTCAGTCTGACTCGATCCGCTGTGGGATTTTTCACATCCAGCAGATTCAAGTGAGCACAAACAAAACTGCTTTCTGAAGACAAACTAGAAGAAAAAGTCATTTCGATACATTTCCTGTGTGAAGTGTCATTATTGTGCATTATACCAGTAAATGTCTTCAACGGGTCCCAGTCCTTTAAAATAAAGATCTTGTTTTCAAAGTTCCTAATCTGTGATGGGAACACTTTCTCGAGCCGTTGTGATTTCCTGACATTTTAAGCCATGAAGGAGATAAAAGTTTCAGTTAAAGCCGCACATTCCCCAGTGCTGCGATAACTGATGAGTGGAAACCAGTGCTCTGCCTCATCGACTTCACCTTGAACTCAGACCATCCCACAGCTCAAAACTACATGGCTGGGAGAGAATTTTGCCTTTCTGCTTCGTCTAAACTCCTTTCTGCTGTTGTGTCAAACTTGTTTTGAAGGACAGAAACTTATGAGCATATTTCCGTTTGATGCTGTCTAATTTGGTGCAGTTTTGCTGTACTCATTACAGTCATTTATCAGACGCTTTTCTCCAAAGCGACTTAGTTTTGGGTCATAGGGTTCAGTGTTTTACCCAAGGACACTTCAGCATTTAGTCAGGGAAAGCCTGGAATTGAACCACCAACTTTCACATTAGGAGACAACTGCTCTTACTTCCCTACATTAGACTGTTTTTCCATTTTATTTTGTAGCTACGTCTTAGATGTTGGGATAAACCGGTTCTGCACATAATAAAATTCTGCAACACTGATACCTCTATAAAGTATAGCTCTACATGCACGGTTTGATTCAAGCTGATAAAACATCACATTCGTTCAGATTTTATGGCTTTTTAGTAATTATTTTCCCCCAAAAGGAAATAAAGCCTTTTTTATATCATGATGCAGGAACATCAACTTTTCATCTGGATCTGAAAAATCTTTAGCAGGTCCATTTCTTCTGCCTCCTCTTGGAAAAATATCCAAAATAAATAAAGTGTCTTCACAGCTACAAGGGCTTGTTTGAACTATAGTTTTACTGAATCAGAGTAAACTCACCTGAACACAGAACAGAATCTAAATAAAAAAAACCCTGATGATAGCAGCCCAGTTCATCTAGGAAGGCGTAAACCTGAGCACTTTGTTAGTGGAGGTGTGGAACATCTCAGGAAGTCACACCTTGTGATGAGACAACAGGCCAGAGAATGGACGGACATCTTAGACAACAATTCAGAAAGAAGCAAATCCCAAGATATTATTGGAAGAGTTTAAAAAAAAATCTATAAAAACAGCTTTTATCTCTCCATGGAAATGAGCCACTAGCATTAGCATAGCATCAGCATAGCATTAGCATAACACTACCTGATGGTTTTTTTTCCCCTGTGGCTGCTAGCTCAGTTTTTGTCTTACAGTGATGAGACGGACATCTTTATCAGGTTTTTAATACCTTTTGTTTGTGTAAAGTTTTTTTATTTATCTGATTTTGCTATGCTACATGTTAGCATTGGTCATTCCTAGTGTGTGCAAATATCTACACATCTGGTCAAGAAGAGGTTGATGTCTTTTCTTCTCACTGCAGGTTCAAAGCATCTAAAGATCCGACAACAGGAGATTATTTAGACTTTAATCGATTCTTATAACAAGGCAAAGTTTGAGGCACTTCAATTCTCATGTGAAGATGAAAGTCAGCACCTTGATGAACACTAAGACAAACATATATTACACATGACCGACTGGTGTAAAGAACTGGACAGGTACTACTCGACTCTATGACCACTGTATGTACACTGAAATACATATCTGCATTTAATCAATACGTTGATAAATATATAACTTCATGGATTGCTGAGTAATAGGAAATATTCAAAATACTGTGATTCTTCTTTTTAAATAGATACAAAGGATTTGCAGAAAAATACAGTTTTTCCAGTCTAAGAAACGTCTTTGTCCACGTGAGCTGGACATGTGTCAGACTGGAAGATGGAGGATATATACATGATGGGTTAATTTCCCATCATTTGGTGTGCCTGAATGAACACTGAGCTCTAAAAATAAAGAAAAGACAGAATGAAAAAGAAAAAAGGCAGCTTCTGTAGAGATTGTGTGAGCGAAGGTCGGTGGTTCGAACGTTGCCGCCAGAGCCCGACGGGACTCCAGGCAGCTGCTGGTTACATTCATATTTAAAGGGCACTTTGGGCTCATCATAGAGGCAAGTAAAAGAAAAAATAAACATAAAAACTTGGTTTGTTGGGATCAGATTCCTCATTCGGCAGTGAGAACCAATAGCAGCGCAGCGTTTGTGAGCTGAGGAAGAGGAGCGTCTAATCAAACATGCCCCTCCGAGTGGGACTCGGTGAAGTCTTTCTGCTGAGTCGTGGCGTTCCCTGGAGGACACAAACAGGTTAGTATGAATTTAGTTGAAGATCGGGAGGTTCTGTTTGGTCCAGATTTTACCGTACCGGTGACTGGGCTTTGGAGAAGTTCACATGAGCGTAAAGCAATACTGCAATGTCTTTGTGTCCTGCTTCCAGAGCGATGGACAGAGCGTTGCTCTCATCCTAAAGGTGTGGAAAGACAAGCGTTAAGACAAACTGATGACCAGCAAGAAGATGTTAGATGTCTGCCTGGCTCGACCAGATTTCAACCCCCCTGAGTTAAATGCAAGCAGGCCGCTGCTTCACTTCACATGTTCGTAATTTAGTCTAAATATTACCAAGTTTAGATGTTTTTTTTCTTTTTTTTTTTCCAACTTTTGTGGCCAGAAAATATTTTCCTGCAAAATATTCTAGTCAATTTGTGGTTGAACTTATATTAGACAAAGTTGTTTTAATCCGTCTAGCTTGTTCATGCTAACTGCTAGCCTACTAATGGTCTTTTCCATTGGGATTAGCTTTAAGCTAACATTGCTTTTTATACAGACGAATATATTTCCAATAAGATACTTAGGTATGTTATGTATACTTGATTAGTTTTATTTTTTTAAAGATCTCAAAACATTCAGTCTCATAACTTATTGTAGTAAACTCAATAAAAACCTAATGAAACTGTTTTTCAGCTTAACATTTGCATTAAGCTTTTTTTCCTATTTCACCACATGTCTGTCAGTCTGTATATCTCATCTCATTATCGTCCAGCCTTACATCAGCCCATCTTCCTCCAAATCCTCTAAAAAACCAAAGAAAACTGAATGATCTGTTCCCTCTAGTCTAGTCTAGGTGTCGTCTCCCCCCACGATCAAAGCCTGCAAAGATCTTTGTCAAATGTTTGCCAACATCACGGTGTCTGGTGTGGGGGGTGTTCAGAGTGATTTTTTCTGCTCTGATTCACTCAGAAGATCTCGGAAGAATTGGATAGATCCGGTTTAATATTTGCAACTAGAAGTCGGTTTTCGGACGAACAGTTTTCCTGAACGTTCCGTCCAACATGTCTGATAAATGATGTGATGTCACGTCTGTGAAAACCAAACCAGTTCTTAGCCGGAATGACTTACGCTGTCGCTGAGCGTGGCGTCGCAACCGGGCTGAGACAGCAGCAGCTTGACAATCTCCACGTGGCCGTGCTCGCTGGCGCACATCAGCGCCGTGGAACCCTCGTCGTCCTGGATGTTGACGTTGGCACCGTGAGCCAGCAGCGCCCGAACCATGTCCATCCTGCCGTGACTGACCGCCAGCATCAGACCCGTCTGACCGGCCTGGAACACGAGCAGAACCGTGAGCGACCTGCAAACGCTTCAGCTCAAAATCATTCAGTGTGTTTTACAAGACAAAGACGAACAATAAAAACGATGAAGATGTCACGTAAAAAGGTGTTTAAAACCGGTGACTGACTGGAAACCAGTGTGAAGTCGTGCTGGTCAGATCTGCAGCAGCAGCAGCTTAATGTGAGCTTGTTCATCTCGCAGTTATGTGTAAAACTCAGAACAGTCACCTGTTTGGTTTTGGCTGTTCTTGAAACTTGAATTTCCTCCGGGGATCAATAAAATACTTAATAATAATAATAATAATAATAATAATAATAATAATATTATTATTATTATTAATAATAATATTAATATTAAAATGAGAAACTGTGGTTAGAATTAAAAACTGCATTGCATCTGCCTTTCTAACATTCTGTCCGATGGCTGAAGAACCAACATTTATGGCAATAAAAATATTAGAATTACATTTTTTCTTTAATAAGATAAAAATGTCTAAATCTACCAAATTTTCTCCTCCAGTTAATTTTTCTCCTAAACAATATTAAATATGGTGAGCTGCTTCTTCTTCATGTCTTTGTGGATGTAACATCTCAGGATTTATGTCTCAGACCAGCTGGATTTTAATGCATTTTAAAACATGTTAAACTGTGAAGTTGCTTAAAAAAAGATTCAAAAAACATCTGAAAATCTAGATTTGCTATTTTTTAAAACATCTTACAGGTAATTCAAAATATATTCATCTAGTGCGGGGCCATCACTCTATTCAGTCCCACGAGTCCTGCAGGTTTACAATGCATCCCTGCCTTGTCTGCTCCAACGGCCTATGAAATTCTACAGAAAGGCTCATTTATTTGAGTCAGGTGTGTTGGAGCAGGGAGACGCTGACAACCTGCTGATGTAGTCCATCAGCTGTGTGCTGAGCGCCTTGTTCACCACTAGGTGTCAGCGACGTGAAGCTTTAAACTCAGACTTGTGTGAATAATCTGAACGGAGAATTTTAAATAATCCTACAACTTTTTGTCCTTTTGTTCGCAAAGACAGACGTGACCTCTGACCTCTGGTAACTGACCTGACTGGCCCGGGCGTTCACGTCGCCCTTGCTGAAGAGCTCCTCCACGACACACATTTCCTTGGGCGTCTCCACGGCAGCCAGTGCAGCGAGCATGATGGGTGTGTATCCCGCCTTGTTCTGCTGGTCCACATTACACACATCTGAAAGACACACCAGTTTTAACGTCGTCCATTCTGGGTGGTCTTAATGGGAACACTGGAACTGTGATTGATATGCTGCCTGTTGTGCAACAACAACACACACTTCAGTCAATCACTCCTCTATGATGTATTGTCTGCACACTTAAACCTGGAGACATCAGAGTCTGGACTGGGTGACACGAAGACCTGACGGAAGTGGGATGGCGAGGGGACAAAGACGACAAAGGGAAAAGGCTGGGGGGGTTGGACGGGAACGGTTGGAACGGGAACAGGGGGCTGTCAGAGAGCAAGAACACAAAAGGCCGAGAGGAGAAAATGTTTTAGAGCAGCAAGTGGTCCAGAACCCGTCATAGTTTATTGAGCCTTCAGAGAGAGGTCGCTGCATGGCTCTGTGTGTGTGTGTGTGTGGGGGGGGGGGGACCTGATTTTTATTTTATCTGCAAAACATTCAACAGATGAAAGTTTAACATGATAGAAAAACTTCAACCCGTCTCAAACACAGACCCAACCAGATTCACCGGTTCTGATCCAGACCAGAGAGAAGTCTTCAGGAATATGTTGTTTTTTTTTCTCATTATATTCATTTTTTTTATCATGATTTTAATTATTTTTAATAATTTCCTTTTAATTTCTTTGTTTTAATTTGAAATCCTGCTTTTGTTTCAGTGAAGCACTTTAAATTGTGCTGTAGAAATAAATTAGCTTTATCCACCACATATAACTGTTCCCATAATCCATTATCTAAATGATCCATTATTTTGCCGAAGTCGGTTTCAATAATGACTAACTAGTACAGTTTTAAAACATAATATTACTTAATCATAAAATAAACATTAATGGCCATGTCCTAACAGAGGACCTGAGACAGTGGCCCTGCGTCATCGTAAATGACTTTGTATTAGTGAGAGAGTCGATGGCGATGAACTCTAACTATAGAAGCACAGAGGCTTGTAACTATCAGGATAAATGGCAAATTATCGTGTAGAAAGGAGGGAAGATTCACAGTCTTGAAAGCTGAAACGGAGGCAAGACAACGCACTAATAAATGTAAACGTCTGCGGTGGGTACTGATGGGAGAATGTGATGAAAACTGTCGACTGTTCCTGCATGATTGTTTCAAAAAGTAGAAAATAAAAGAATCCTCATCAACTAACCTGCAGTAATAATCAGAGTACTTACGGTGGAAGCAGGAGTCTTATCAGCTGCATCGTGGTGTCTAGTTAGCCTTTGCTTCTAATGTTTGTAAAATCGCCTCATCTCTCTGCATCATCTTACGAGTGACTTTATGGTCATAACATGCGGCATTCATAAAATCTTTACGTTTCCGCGAGTTGTGCAATCAAATCGCATTTTTTAAAAACAGACTGTTATGCTTGGTAGTTAGCGAAGACAAGTTAACAACCGAGCTTCCTGTGGGACCAGGTGTCACGGCGACACCCAGTGTCATAATGACACCGTTGTCACGGCGACAATCGGTGTCATAACAGGAACATGGCGAATAGTTTCCAGGGTTAAAATCCATGGAGACGCTTCCTTTTCCTTCCAAACCTGTTTGGGAAACAACCTTCTGGGAGACCAGCTGACCATCCAGGAGGAAATATTCATGTTTATAAAACCAAACTAAAAAGCAGCTTTTAAAACCGGAATCCATCTTAACGTTTTAAAAGTATTTTCACCCAATATTTTATCCTTTAAGTTGTATTTAATGCTTTTTGTAACATTTATTGTATCTCTATGATAAGCTGGTTTCTAGATTTTTCTCTGCAGGTTTAATCAGGTGAACAGGAAGTAAAGCAAACTTTTTGAATCATTATTTCTGTAAAAGTTACAACGTCAGATAAAAACTGAGGCGTCTGATCTTTCAGGTTTGCGGAGACGACTTTCAGCTCTCACCTGCATCCAGCAGCTTCTTCACCACCTGGAAGTTGGAGTGCGACACGCTGTAGTGCAGCGCCGTGTTGCCGTTGCCGTCGGCCATGTTGACGATGTGCCGCAGCACCGCCGGCGAGACTGCTCGGAAGGCCCCGAGGTAGTCGTCCACCATGGCCGCCACCGCCGCCTTCTGGCTGGACACGCGGAACCACTCGTGCTGCACCGTGTTCAGACTGGCTCTCTGCGGAGGCAGGATGAGCGCCGCGTGATTAGTTGCCGGTGCATCACAGGCACACAACCAAACACACACGGTCACATTTCCTTTCAGGGTCGGATCAGAACCAGCAGTTAAAGCTGGTCAGCAGGTTTTTGCAGCTGACATTTCCAGCACAGACTGGATGAAAAGTCCTTTCAACATGTTTCTCAAACTAAAATAAAAACAGAATAAGCAGCTTTCCTAACAGACAACAGCAGCTAAAAGCAATAAAACATTTAAATGAATACTTTTTTTCTGGCTTCATCTGACAGAACGGATGTTTGGTGTTTGAAGTGACTGATTACACCCAGAACGCTGCAGCTGCTCACCAGGTCTTTACTGCTCACAGCCTTCGGGTCACTCAGGTGAGTTTTGAGAACGTTGCAGGCAGCCAGCATCTTCTCGCTTAACTCGTGCCTTCAGGGTGAAACAGACACAGAAATAACCAACCTCAGTCCTGAGACCGCTTTCAGACAGAAAAATAAAGATTTCTTCTGAACGCTTTACAGAATGATCTGTCGTGTTTGCAGAAAAACAGAAATGTTGCGTTTTTTCCCCCGGTTTGTGTAAATGAAGCAGCGCCGCCTCGTTTGGCTCCAGCTTCCTGCAAGCCTTCATTAGAATAAGCCGAACAGATGATGCAGCATGAACAACCAGCTGATGCCAAATTAACTCATTCTGCGTTTGAACTGAGACAAAACTCCTGCAGGTTGATGCGATTCCGCATCGTGCTGCGTTTCTAAACCGGAAACCATTTTTTTCAACCCACCTCTCCCTCGTCTCCTTCTCTGAGCCTTCGTCTTCTTTCTTATCTACATCCTCTTCCCCCTCCATCTGGAAATCCTCCCCGTCGCTTCTTTCCGCCACTTTGACATCCTCTTCTCCGTATTCCTTCTCCTCCTCCTCCTCCTCCTCGTCTTCCTCCTCAGAGCCAGAGGAGCTGCTGTCCTCTGAGCTGGAGTCGTCGCTGGATGTAGTTTCGTATCTGTACCACAAGGGGGCAACAGAAGTTCAGAAACCTGGAATCTCAGGTGGTTTTTAATGGGATTCTTTCGCACAGCAGCTCAGATTTCATGATATTTGCTGCAACGTGCTTCGACCCGGAAGCGGCCATGTGGATGTTAACGAGCCTCAACACAACAGCAGCGCCTTTAACAACATTTGGGACTCAAAAACAGCTCAGAGTTAAAGAACCAACAGTAAAACTGGAGGGATTATTTGTCTCACCCTCCATTGACTCCAACAAACTGCAGGTTCTTTTTGGTGCCGTTGGAGTCGGGTCGGCCATCTTTCTTCTTCATAATGGACTTCAGGGTGTTCTGGCTGCAAGGCTGCCCTGCAGAAACAACAACAACATGTCTTACACTTCTGCACAGAGAGAGATGCTGATAATAGCACTAAAACAAGCAGCCGTTTCCACATCCTCATATCATCAGGAAGAGAAAGTGGAAGTTTCCTCAACGCCTGAAGCATCCCAGTCATGTTAAGTGCAGGCCTGTAAAAGCAAAAAATACCAGAAGACTCAGCCCGTCTGCCGGGACGTGCTGCGACGAGGGGCCTCTTGATGCTGCAGGGGAAGCCCGAAGAGGTGCCTAGCGTGTGTGTGTGCAAGTATCAACATGCACGCCGCTGAAATGTCGTCCAGCATGTTTCCAGTGTTTTGACAGGTGAGAGTGTGAAGCTGGTGATGCATTTGTGGTCACGTTCTGTGTGTATAGAGGTCGCACGAAGCTTTCAGGTGGGGTGTGCACGTTTAGGAGGTCATAAAGCGATCAGCGTCTCGCCAACCTGATGCCGTTTCAGGCCAAACTATCCCGTCTGAAAGCTTTTGTGTGAAGTCTTACGCAGTATGCAGGTACAAAAACACAAAGCCACACGTGGACACGCGTATTAAAACGGTAAAAATCCCCAGAGGCGGCAGCAGAGGATCCACATTCAGCTAAAAACCAACATAAGCAGAATGAAAAGTTTCCTCAGATTTCCTGGTTAGTGCAGAACCATTTCTGTGTCCAGCACATCAAAGAAAGACATGCAGCTGCATTGGATCTGAGCGGTTCTGGGTTGATTCTATCAGAACTTCTACGGTCACGGCGCTGCCCTGCGACAGTGTTGGGCTGTGAGGGGGGCGGGGCCTGGAAACGTCAGACAGGTGTGACGGTGAAGACGTTTTTGTTCCGGTTCATCTAAACAGAGGCTTGCGAAGGACCCACTGGGGCCCGTTCTCGAATCCCAGTAAGATTTTTGTCTAAATAACTAATGTAACCATGGAACGGGTGGACGCCGCAAGGACTGTCCAGAAGTTGAAGGAAGGATTCTGTGGTCTGAAAGAGTGTCAGTTGGAAAGATCCAAAGGCCCTCCCTCCATCTTGATGTCGGCCGGGTTCTTGGCATGTATGGGCTCTGGATGCTCCTATAGTGGCGACGGGTGTATTGGGGATACCTCCAGAGCGGGTTGGGTCGTGACACTATCATGTTCCTCCACGTCTGTGGCGTTTCATCTAACAGACGCACTTGTTTTGATTGCGTTTACCCACAATGCACTTTGAGTTGTAGTCCCCTTCCTGTATTTGGTTCACGTGAAGCTGACGGGCTTCGGTGGACCCAAATCTCCTCCTTTAATCTGCAAAAACCGAAGCCAAAAGTTCTTCACACGCCAGCTTTTACTGCAGAAGGTACCAGTCTGGAGAGATGGTGCAGACTGGTACTTTCTGCAGTAAAAGCTGGCGTGTGGAAGAACGTGTGATGTGGCGTGTGCACATCACAATGTATCCATTAAACTGTGATCTTCCACCCCTACGCCTTTTTAAAACGACACCGCATGAGCGCGAGATGCTCCTCTGCCATCGGAAAAGCACAACAAGCGAAGCAGATGTTCTACCGTGAAGAGCTGTAGACATCTGCAGGTCCATGCGGCTCTTCTGCTCGGCTGCACTGATCTGCTGCTGCTGTGCAGGCGAGTCTGCGACTGTTGGACACGTCCTCTGCATCTGCGAGCGCTCCGTCTGAACTGCTGGGATCTGGAGCTGCTGGCTGTTTTCTGAGAGAGGAAAGAAAAAGTGTCAGACTGAAGTAATGCTGCGGGTCCATCAGGACTCAGCGAAATGACAAACATGAAAGTGGCAGATAAAAATATTCCAAGTTTTAATCTGATGAAGGCATTAAAATATGTTTTATTTAAAATGACATTACTTATAAACAGCAGGAAGGGTAAAATGCAGAGATACAATTTATTATTATAATAATGTTTAATGACAGAACGTAAGAATTAAAATCACACTGGAATAATTAATTAAAGCTACAATTGGACATTTTCTGACATTTAAACACCTGTGGTGCAATAAATTCCCTTTATTTGCTGTTTTTATAGATGTTTGGTAATTCGTAGTTTCTGAACAACTAAAGCTCTTTGGGTGGTTCCCACTGTCGCCATCTTGGCAGCAGAATGTGCGCCATCATTTCCAGAAAATATAAAACTAGTCAGGTGAAGCTGAAAGTAAAAACTAAAAGGTTTAGCTGTTCGCGCTACAATCTGCCTTCTTGCAGCGGACATTAGTTACCTGTCAATCAAAAAGACGCCCATAATTACACTGAATTTGAAGATGCAATAAGAAAAATTGTTCAGTTATAAAAGAAATTCACCCCCCACAGTTGTCATGAAGGAAAACTTGACTGAAAGCTAAAATTTAAAGTTTATTTCTGCTTTAAAGTTGGTCTTTTAACACAAGAGCCTGCATTTACATTAAGGTACGGCTGTGATGAAGCTGGCATTTAAAAAAAAAAACACCCGAATGATTCCTTTAACTAATTTTTTAGGATTTAATGAAATGAACATGGTAAATTCAAGAGAAAGAGTTGCAAGCTGTCACGTACTGACATGCTTTTAACTAAAGAACAAAGTACAGATCCAAACCGATCTTTTGCCATCATATTCGTACGTTTTCACCATGAAGATCTTTACAGACACCTTCCAGATGTTCCTCCACATCATGCTGTGAAATACACAGCCCAGTTTGTCTTTCAGTGCTTCACAAAAGGCCGCCGACAAAGCCGAAACAAGCTCACACACATGCAGACAATCGGCTGTTATGTAACTCGCAAGGAGCCATGAATCAGCACGGACAGGGGCGGGGGGTGGGGGGGTGTTGGTGAAGGCAGGGCAGATCGCAAAAAACAAGTGTTGGATTGGAGCGACGCTACTGGCTCCCGGCAGAAATGAGCTCATTGTTGGTTCATGTCCAAAGCCCCCCGCCGCATTCTTCAGGGTCAGAGATAACTCTGGCCTGTCTGATCCCATCAGGATTCTCTTTACTGCATGTGTGAATGCTGCAACCTCAACGCCCCCCATCACCCCCCAGGTTAGACCTCCAGACTCTACCGCATGCACAAAACTACGTCCGCCATCAGCTGGTGGCTCAGTCGGAGCAGCAGATGCAGCAGCTGAAACGCTGCCAAGTGCAACATTGTTTTATTTAACTCTTAAAAGCGCAGATAAAAATAATTTAAGTGGATTTTAGGGTAAATATTACTCCCCCCCCTTCAGCGGAGGTGGATGGTGTAGTGTTTAAAAGACTCCCAGTACGGCTCTGAAATGACAATTTTCAAATAATTTTAGCCATTTTGCTCGTTTTTATGTTTGCGTCTTTTATTTTTAAACTACAACAGCATAAAATAAAACTAAAGGACTTTCGGTCCGGTTTCAAAAGGATGATTATACATCTGAGGGTCTGATGTGGATGGTGAAGTCCTGATTTAAGGACTGAGTAAAGAGAAATGGAGGAAAACATGACAGAGGTGGTCTTATCCCAGTGAGTTGTTGGAAGTTTAAAGCAAAAAAAACAACAACTTGTCTTTAAAAATATGGCTAAAATGATTAATCTGACCAAGTAAATGTTAAAACATGATATGTCATCACAAACAGATTTAAATGATTAAAGTGATTCAGAAATCACTTTAATTAGATGTAAGAGTAGTTGGATTTTTATTGCACCCATGTAGAAATCCCAGCATTCTGGATCAAACTGGATCCCACGATGCAGAATTTTTTACCTGTTCTCGATTTAATACATCAATGTTTCTTAAAAAGTGATATTATGTAATATTTAAGTAATTAATAATTTTAAATATTAATATTTTGATTTTATGTTGATTTTTGTAGATAACTTTCAAAATTAGTAAATTTCACTAATTGTAACTTTTTTGTTTCATATTTTAAGTATATTAGTAAAAGAGAAAGTTGGAAAAGGCAGCAACATTATTAAATAAAGAATTAAGATAATGTGTTCGCTTTAGATCTTAAGATTCCAATAAAAGCAAATTTGAGGAAACGGAGAAAAATGGCCTCCGTTTATTCTCGTTTACATTTTTCAGTACTGTGTGTTTATGCAGCTGCACACTAATGTTTTATTATATTACACAGACTCACCTATCAGAACAACTTCTGTTCCATTTAGCATTATTTTGTGAAAAATAAATAAAAATGAATTTTCTGTTAATAGATTACAATGAATACATTTTCATATTTAAGACCAAACATCGAGACATTTTCAGAGGAATAATTTGTGGACATCAGGACAACTCACCTGTACTGGCGTCCGCCTGCAGCTTCAGGATGTCCTCGGCGCTTCCGTACTTCATGACAGAGTTAATGGACGACAGCGTGCTCACCAGTTGACTGTTGATGGACTCAAACTGGGACTGAGGCTGGCCGAAGGCCTCGGCCAGCTCGCTGTAGTTCTCCGCCAGCAGCATTTGCTGCTCCTGCAGCAGCTTCTGCACCCTCTCGATGTAATGATCCAACCCAATGTTGCCCTGCGGGGCAGCCTCTGCCTTCACCTCCGCCTGCACCACCTCCTTGCCGCTGATGTCACTCTGAGATTCGACCGGCTGGGAGGGGCCGCACGCTATATTTCTAGTTTTTAAACCAATCAGGAAGTTGTCGTGGATGCTGACAGGCCCCACTCCACATTCTTTGGTCTTAGTTGATTTGCCGAGGAAAGACGACATGTCTGCGATGGTTCCAACAGCGATCGAACGCATCTTTGCTGAAGTGACATCTTTGACGAGCCCCTCGCCGGCTGCGACCGTCCTGGTTTCAGTCACTGCCGTGTTTGTGTGCTTATCGCAGGTAATCAGCTTCATATCAGTGAACGAGTCGGTCACGTCAGCTGTGTGCGTGTTCGTAGACTTGCATGTAACTTCTGTCTCGGTGTTGGTGTGCTGCGTTGCAGAGTCAGGAGCAGCCATGATTCCAGAGTCCACTTTACTGAAACAAACAGCGTCAGTTCCTTGTGAAACTAACGTCTTGACGGTAGAAACGACAACGTCCACCGAACAGTCCCCGCACCCGACTGACCGAGACTCTTTGCTCAGCTCTGTCTCAGCTCGGTGGAGGACCAAGCTGTCCACAGACTCTTCTGTGTTTACTCCCACCTCACAAACGCTCATCTCCACACCGACTTGCTGGTGGCGCATCTCCACCTGCCTGCCGACACACTGCTCATGTACCTCCACACGTTCATGCACCACCCACTGGTCCATGGAGATTTCCGGTCCTGTAGCGACACTTTGCAAACTGGGCAGACAGGACACTCCGACCGTTTTGGTCTGCAGAGTTTTATCCATTCCAACATGGTCGAACTCCAGATGGTCGCCCACTCCCTGGCTTCGCGTGTGGACCTTGGCCTCCACGCAGGCGTTGTACATCTCGGGCCGGACCATCAAACCTTTGTCTGCTCTTTTCTTGTTTGACCCGCCAGCTGCTTGGAGCTCCAGTTTTAGTTTTCCCATTTCCATCTCATGAGTGGTTTCTTTAAGCTGCACCTCCAGCCGGTAGATTTTCTCTTTGAGGGCTTCGATTGCCTGCTGCTGTAGCTCAACCTCTTTCTCCGCTTCGCTGGTCACTCCCAGCATGGCCTCGGTCACAACAACAGCAACATTTCGCTTTTCCAGGCGTTCCGTCACCACTGCAACATCCCGGAGAGGTTCTCGTCTCTGCATATGATTGGCAGAGAGGTTCTTCATGTTCTCCTCTGTGACAACGCCAACAGACTTTCGATGCGTTTGGTTTTGCTGCCCCGTTTCAGTCACACCGCTGTCCTTGGTGGTCTTCTCCAGAGCTTGGACCTCAGCTGCCAGTCGCCTGAACTCCTCCAGTCGCTGAGTGTTCTGTTCCTGAGCTTCGGGCTCCATGATGTGCAGCTCCGTTTCCTTCTGGATCGGGCCGGTGTTCTCCATTTGGTCCGCGCTACCCACGCTGTAGGAGCGTTTGCGGAAACCGCCGTAGCCTTGATTCTTCGACTGCGCGGCTAGTTGTCTTTTCTCCTCTTGCAAAACAGCAATCTTCACCTGTAAAATAGGAATGGTTTTCACCTGCTCCTCCAGCTCCTTGAGCCTTTTTAGGGCCACAACCATCTGCTCCCGGATTTGCTGTAGGTGTAACGGGCTGACGTTGGTCACTGGGGTGGCCATGCCGGAGCTCATGGGGCTGTGGCGGATGGAGCTGCCCATGGATGGCGGGTAGTAAGTGTTATACTCCCCGTTAGACAAATGGCCGTTGATGGGCAGCGACTGGTGGGTGCTGGGGGAGATCTGGCTCGGGGCAATGGAGCCCGTATAAGACGACAACGAGCTGCTGGAGCCCATCCCGCCAAAGCTGGCGAGACGACGTCGGGGCATTGGGGGTTCGCTGAGTGGCTGCATGATCAGACGCTCCTGCTCCAGTCGGCGGCGCGTCTCCATGAGGGTCTTCTCCACTTGGGCGTTGTGACGGGGGACGAAGCGGGGCGAAGGGGGTGGGAGAAGCTGCTTTTGCTCCAAGATGCCAGAGTAGGACTGATGAAGGGGTACTTCACAGGCCAACCTGGATGAGGTGTTGGTCAGAGGTGCAACGTCCTGAGGCCTGGAGGTGAAGAAGACTGGGGACTGCTTGCCGTCGCTGTTGGAAGAAGAGAGGGAGTCTGTGGAGGTCCATTCAGCCTGGGCGCAGACCCCGCCAGTGCTGCCACGAGGCGCTGCCAAGGGTTTGGACGCCTTGGGCTTCCTCTGGATACTCAGCTTCTTAATAGTGTTGCCTCTCTCAATGTCGTCAACATATTTAAGGAAGTCCAGGTCTAACTGGTAACCGTAGGGAGTTTCAACATAGTAGGGAGCCACAGAGTCCTTCTCGTCTCCTGTGCTCGGGCATCTCTGTGTTCTTTCTGCAAGAGAAGAAAAAACAATTTAACATAAAAGATGTTTAGAGTGGAAGTAGTTAAAGAAAGTCTGTTTGAACACCCTAAAACAGATGGAGCGTCTTGTAAACAGTCGAGTTTTCGATGACAATAACCATAATTTGACAGCACGAGTACAAACATGTCTTATGTTTCTTACATCTTTGCCAGAGAAAGGCCGAGTGATGCTTTAACTCAGTCTTGGACAGAAACACAAAACACTACAGAGGACATCAAACCCCAACATGCAAACAGCTGTAAAATTTGACCTGCTGGTGCGTCAATGCTCTGGATGGAAAAATGTGTTTACAAAGTCCACAAAAACATGACAGTGTCAATAATTTGTGGTCCAAAATCCACGGTGGGGAGTACATTCCAGCTTTTACAGGAAAACAAAGCTCAGAAAGTCACAGTGAGACTGAAGCAAAGGATCAATCAGAGCTAGTCAAAGTCCAAACTCCGCATACAGCACGCAGAAAATGCCCTCTGTCAGATCCACATTCACGCTCTGCATTGGCTAAATACAGCGTCTTGTTCTTGGTATGCCTGGAACTCTCACCGGCTAAAGCAAACACAGGCTGGAAATAAACAGCCCTGCTCTTCCTTTTCCAGTCCGCCCAGCTCCAGGAACTTCTCCCTTCAATCCTTCCCATTCAGCTCCAACAGAGGAGGGAATTAGGAGACTTAAGCCTGCTGCAAAGCTCCACTCACCTCAGACCAACAACGCTTTTCTTCACCTCCTCGCTCCTTCTCTCTCCTCTGGCTGAGTTTGCAGGACTTAGTGCTCTCGCTTTCTCAATATTCTCTCCACAAGAGGAGGAAAGAAAAAAAAAAGTTCCTCTGTTGGTGTAAAGTCAGTGCAGCTCTGCTCTGGTGTGCTATTGGACAGCCGCTTCCTCCAATCGCATGCGCTTCAGAGCCGGGCACTTCCCTCCCCAAATAAGAATCCTGCTTTTCAGTGGAGGGGAGGCGAACTCGAGACAATAACAGTCTGTCCTTGAGACTAATGGACATGTCAAACTTTATGAACCTGGTTTGTATTCTGACGCTCACTGCAGCGTGTTTAATGAGCTGTTTGTGTGTAAATGTAATCATCTCATAAGATTACAGCTTATAAAAGTCTAACATTTTGCATCAATCTAAGTTTTAGCTCACCTATAAATATCAAACCAGAACCACAAAAACAGCAAAGTCCGAGTCACACCTTTACATTTTAATTTACTTATCAAACAAAATAACATTTAAAAAGAGGGAAATCAGCCACATTTTAGACAATTTTTACCTAAACCAGTGTTTTTTTCAGAGACGTAAAGTTCATTTGATCAATCTATTTTTATTTAAATTAAATCATTACTGTGACCCAATTTCAGGGTTCAGACATTTTATGGCGGCTCTGAAAAACAGTTTGCATCATTCGTGACACTTGACTGATTTATTGATTATTGTGTCCTCGATAATCCTCCAACCCACCCACGGTGTGGATTCCTCTCATTTCTAATCTAGTCTCTTTGTCTCCAGGGAGGACGTCTGTAGTGATTAATTCATTACATGCAAACTAGACTCAATCAAATCAAGTCGAATGAACTTTGGCAAGTTGTCTCACTTTGGTCCACAGTAAATTATAATAAGAATAATTCAGTGTCTCACTTGCTTCCCATCTCTTCTCCGAGCTCTCTCCAGACAGTAAAAGTCCATCCAGTGTTGACTTTACTTGTCTTTCTTCCTAAGTTTTCAGGTAATATCCTTTTGCTTTTCGTTGCTCAATCAGCCATGATGTGCATCCAAAGCAGCCAATATGTTGTTAAAAAGATGCTAGTGTGCAACGCAACGTTATAAAGCAAAACACAGCTCTAATGTGATGCTCAAGGCTCATAAAGTTATGCAGCGAAAGTTTCTCAGCCGCGGGATGCTCCAGGCCAATGAATGTGCATTTTTATTCAATGTGCCACCAAAACAAAGCAGAAGCAGTGAGTTGTAAAGGTCAGAGACATATGTAGTGTTTATTTAAACACCACCATGATAGATTTTTCATCATTTGTCCAACATTCTGCAGGACTTCCTGGATAAAAACTGCAGTGCGTGATGTTTTTCCTTCCTGTTAAAAAGGAGTTTTCCTTCCCACTGTCGCCTCAAGCAGGTTTGGGAGTTTGGCTCAAAGTCAAGATTCGATGCAATCTGTTGGTTTTCCTTAACGAGGCTATTTATTATGAGTTAGGTCAAATTGTTGTCTGTCCTAAAATGACATGATTGTGATGTGGTGCTATACAAATAAAGCCCAATTAAACCGAATTAAAACAACTTACAATTTCCAAAACAGGTTGAAGTAGAAAGGCAGAAAATAAATTGTTCATTTAAAATCTTAGATAAAAAAATTAATAATAATAAAACTGATTTTTTTTTCCTGATTACTGCGTTTAATCTTCCAAGGACACTTAAAATCTCACAAATAAGACATGATAAAGATAATGCAGGGATATAATCCCCTGTGAGATGAAGGCCTGTTTACTGCAGCGCCGTTTGTCCGTTTGTCCTGGTATCAACGCTCACCCTCATGCCAGCTGCTACAGAGCAGGACTCCCTTCGTGGCACGAGCGCCGACCGGCCATGTCATGCTTCGAGGAGTGACAGGCGGTCCTGTGGTACCGCAGAGACCCTGAACAGCTGAGCGATGACCTCATCAGCTCTAGACGAGTGAAGGGAGTCAGGCTACAGACGGAGAAGAGCCCGGTAGTCTGCTGCAGTTATCAGCAGCTGCTACATTGTATGACAGGAATTACAGCACAGTTAGACCAGGAGCACGGGACCACTGTTTCCTCTGTTACGAGCTGCTCGTTTAAAAGCAGTTTAGCCTAAATGTTGCAGAATTTATCAGATTATTTTCAAGCCTTTTATTAACATCTCTGCCTAGATCTGGTCTTTCTGCTAAAAAATGAGACATTTTATCATTTAAAGTGAAGCTTTCCCAGGCGGATTTTCCCAAACTGAGCTCCACCAGTATGACTAAACACCTTCAGTATTTATGCAACAACTCCTCCTGCAATAAATATCAACACTGTACACACCCTGGTAAAATGTTATGCTACATAAAATAAACTGACTACAATGAAATAAATCTGTTAAGAGGGAAAAAAATACATCCACGTATAAGTAGAAAAATATGCATCAATGTGCACAACACACTTTTTTTTTTAAATTTAATCCTAATATTCAGTGTTTTGGGTGAATACTTATAAATAAATTCAGACATTTTTGACTTTTTAAAAGCTAAAAAAACGGGAAAATGGGAACAAAATAAAATTTAAAAATATTTATAGATTATATAGAAATATTTAAACAAGATTGAATAAAAAAATATTAAAAACAAAAAATAAAAAAACTGGTAAGAGGTGGTTTGATACAAATATCAGCACCAGGTATTAAGTTGTTAAAGGACTATTTAACTCCAAATAAAGTTAAGCTTTCCTTGTACAAAGTTCTAGATGTTAATTATAAAAAACAGAAAAAGATGTGCAGAGTTTACTAAAGAGCTTAAGTTCATCAAAATATTTCCACAGTACTGATTATACCATGACCCAAAGTGGGGGGAATTATGGCGGCACTGCAAGGAACTGGAAATGTCCCAAAGCCAAGACAAAAAGGAAAGCTGCCAGGACACCTACAGCAACACTGAAGGAGCTGTAGGAATTTCTGGCAAGCCCAGGTTGTGTCCTACCCACCACAACATGGCTACAAAAAAACAAGCATGTGGGAAAAGGTGTTTTCTGGTGTAATGACACAAAAGATTTCACAGTCATCATCCAAAAAGTACCAGACCCATAATGAAGCATGGTGGTGGAAGTATCATGCCTCAGCTGGAACTGGGAACCAGTCACTGTCCCCAAAACCTCAAGCATCTGCTGGAAAGCAGAATTTGAGGACTGAATCTTGTTGAATCAAACGGTTTGAATATAAATGATTATAGATGGTCCAGAGACACAGAGTGCTGTCGGCGCTGTCAGACCCCAAATGGTAGATTCAGTAGCAAAGGATGTGGTCCGAGCACAGAGATTTACCCAACTCTTCCACTTCAATCTCCTCTCTTCCTCAGGCTGTTTAAAAAATCCATTCCCCCTCAGTAGCTATGCTGTTCTGTTTAAAAGATCTGCAAAGCGTGCTTCTAGGGGAGACAGCGTCGCTATAGCAACGCTCATGGTTTGACAACTGGAAAAGAAAAAAACTGTCCTAAAAATTTGAGAAGCTAGTTAGCATTAGCAGCTTCCACCAACTAAACGGGCCTGAACACGTCCAGAATCAATGAGGCGGTTTTCATATGGAATTAGCTCTTTTACTAAACTATGCAAACCAGGGAAATTTTCTTTACAGCAGCGAAATCGTGGCTCTGAAAACAAAACAGATCCTTATAAAACCTGCTTGCTCGCTGCATACAGCGTTTGTTTGTCTCAATACTGCTCTAATCACCAAGTCAGCAGCTTAAATAAAACATTCAGCGCTTGGCACCGAGAGTCTTAGACCTGATCTACTTTTCTCAGCTGGGATATTCAAATATTTCAGCCTAATTATCCAACATTAGCCAATTTCTCACCCCCACTCTGTTCTCCGTGGAAGCTACGAGGTTATAATAGGTTTGTTTGAGACGACTGGCAGGACGGAGTTCAGACAGAAACCACATGCTTAAAGCAAACGAGCGCGATGGTTCGTTCATTACACGGCTGCTCATGTTTTTGCCGCGTACGCTAAATCCCTGTTGCGTTCATGATGAGCAGCATTTTCGTTCAGACTCTCCAGCGTTCAATAAGCTACTTTAAGCCCACCGTGCTCTGAAATCCAGTCGCACCTCCATCTTGTGGAGGAATACACAAGCAGCTTTGCTTATTTTGCTCCGGCTGTGTAGAAGTTTAAATTTAGAGTCGACAAAAGCCTTTTAACATCCACCGCGCCGTCAGAGATGAAATAAACTTCTCTAAATCTGCCATCGAGCTCAGAGTACACACGTCTCACAGTACTTTGAAACCATCCATGATTCAGTCTTTATTTGTATTAGTAAGAAAAACTGTGGAGGACATCTGAAGCAGCTGAACGCAGTAAAACTACAGAACATTTTTATCTCCCTGCATGTGGGATTTATTGATGACGTTTAGAAGTAAATGACCTGGATTTAAATAATCAAGCTGTCTTTGCATAACTTTCCAGCTTAGTTTTTTTTTTACATGTTGCTCATTAATTTATGATGTTATTGTTTATCCTGCACAGCATTTTGGTCAACTGAGGAATAAATATGATCCTTCCTAAAGGAGTTGCACTCTTATTAGTCTTTTTTAATAATAAATCCACGTTGTTTCCAAATTTAATGGTAAACTCATCTCCTTTCCGCCCATCTCTTCTGCAGGATTTGCCCTTTGCATGTCCTTTGGCCACGTTAACCCTTCCTGTGTGAAATTTGCTTTCTCAGTTCTGACCGTGGTGATACCAACTGGGTGTGGCTTAAAAACAACACTACCAACACCCACATGGGAAACTCTGCATGTTGATACATGCAGAGTTACACTCTGAAGATATTAGTACACAGGACTAAAATAAAGCTGTTCAAATATTACATTTAACTGACCAGCTCTGCCAGCTTCTATAACTATAAAAATAAACAGAAATGTACCCAAAACAACCAAAGTTCTGGAGCTGAAAAGCCTAAAAAAAACCAAAACAAACACATTTGCAACTCATTTTTCACCAATAAGGCAACAGTATAAAAAGCTGGAACACCCTGTTGCCTTCTGAAGCAAAGAAACACTGAAAAAGGTTCGACTTGTGACCAGAATATTCCAGTTACAAACAGGAAATTGTGACGGCTATTTTCCTTAAACACCCCCACAGGGCCTCTGATTTTAATACATCCTGATGTAATTTATTTAGCATAACGACCGACTTAAGGAGGTGAAGAGTTGGATGGATTAACCACAACTTGTTGTGGCGCTTTTACACATTTTTCTGTAATTAAGTAATCATAAAGTCATAAAATCGTAAATTAAAGCCGACGCGCAATCAAAGTCTTTTGCAGTAAGACATATGTAGATTTAATTAATTTATTTTTTAATATATAAAAATAAATAAAAATATATATAAAAGCAACGCGAAAATATAAAATAATAAAATGTGGACTCTGCTTGGGGACAAAGTGGATCTTAAAACATTTTAAAAAATGAAATCTGCTTATGGAATAAAGCTGTAGGAGATATTTTCATCACACACTTCAGCGTCAACTAATTTTTTTTTTAAAAAAAGTTTGAAAAAAGGTTTTTAAAAAAACCAGCAAGTAGTAAATGTCAACATTCAGAGATTTAAAAGCAAAATTGCAATAAATTTTCTGCACAACAAAAAAAAAGCTCATTATTTTTCATTATTTCCAATATGTACAATAATAAGTTTGTGTTTTGTGCATTTTGTATTTTTGATCCACTCCCGCAGGAAGGATCTGCAATATCGTCCCTTCACACAGTTGGGATGAAGGACTTCAGGTGGGGGTGGGAACTTATAACCAGTTCTTGTTTCTACCCCTTTATTCTAAAACCAGACACGTTGTTACTGCAGATACTTCCTGCAGGATGATGCACCACGTCACAAAGCTCAAATCATCGCCATGACTATGACCTCACCGTCCTCCACAGTCACCAGATCTCAGTCTGATAGATGGGGGAATAGAGGGGGGGCCAACCCGGTACGAGCAAAGGGGTCCTAATAAAGTAGCCAATGATTGCATGAATAAAATAAATCGCATGAAATTCAGTGATGTTAGCAGTACACAAAAAAGACTACACACTGTACTCATACTGAAAACTAAGCATGATGCAAGTTTGGGTGGAGGGCGTCCACACACACACACACACACACACACACACACCCACACACCCACACACACAAGCAGCCAAACACACTGTTCCACTGACTTACATTCATGGCATGGAGGACGTACACAACACCCCCCCCCCCCTCCAACTGGACTCAATTCAGCCAAAAAACATGTTCTCATACTAAACTTTACGTCATGGAGGGCCTGATTTTGTCCGAATAGCACGACTAGCGCGCGCACACACACACACACACACACACACACACACACCTCCTACAACCCTCCTGGTATTTCCTGGCTCTGCCTGACAGCCTAATTACTCCCCAAGTAAAAGTAGATCCAGAGGTATTTCAGCGCCTCCCCCTGCAGCAGCGTCAACACAATGCCAGCACGATACATCCGTTCATGTTCAAACCCCGGAAAGAAAACCGCGAGGTGAAGCCGAGGCTCCGGCTCGGATCTGCTGGTAGGAGCAGCAGCCCGCTGAGCCAAACGTCGCTGCCAAACGCAACAACTTAATGCTTCAGGCGACGATGCAGACTGGAGGAAATGTTTCCTCTGCAAACAGTCTCCAGTATTTTCTCATACATGGTGAGAAAAACACATGCAGTGCTTTTACAGATCGCTGACATGATTTCTGTCATAAGAACACAGTCTACAGTTCATGATCTTCAACATTAAGCCAAATAACTAATTAGCCGTTTCATAAAATGTGTGAATTAGAATTTCCATAAATTAGAAATGCTCTCCTCTTATGCGCTCACACGCTACAACCACAAAGGCTGCCTCTCACATGGTTTGTATACTTCATAGTGCGGATTTAAAGGACGCATCCGTCATACTGGCACACCAAGTTTTAATTTAGACACACATGTAACTAAAAATACAGAAAATTGCCCAGTAATTTTAATTGTCTATGTTTTTTTTGTTTTTTTTGTTAAATGTGGGATCATTAATTGGGCAAATATCGTGTGAAGTTGCTAGGCAACGGTGGCCTGGAGCACATCTGTGATGCTCGGTGGCTGTCTTTGGGCTGCGCAGACTACGTAGTCGGAATTAAGATACAGGGTCTAATACTTTAACACAAAGTAAATTTTCATCAGTACTTATATTTTAGATATTTTATTTCTATGCATATGGGTGGCTGCAATCCGTTGAGTTAAAGTAAATATCAAATATGTACAATACTGTACTTTATTATTCATTTGTTTAGGATAAGCATATCCGACCTAAATATTACATGTAATAGCACATTGTAACTAATGTCAGTTACTTTTCTGGGTAACTAATTACTTTCACCGTATCGTAACTGAGTTACTAACTCTTTTACGAAAAGTAATTTGTAACTATAATTAATTACTTTTTAAAGGCCCAACAGAGACTTAAAAACATCTGGTTAAAATTAGCTGAGTTAAAATAAACATTTAAAACTTCATGTTCATAATATCAGAATAAAAATCAGAAAACAAAGTTTGCCCAAAACCAAGTACTTACATTTTTATTTAAAACCACTTTTAATGAAGATAATTTCTATT
Organism: Pseudomugil tenellus; assembly: GCA_037177515.1. Lineage (NCBI taxonomy): Eukaryota > Metazoa > Chordata > Actinopteri > Atheriniformes > Pseudomugilidae > Pseudomugil > Pseudomugil tenellus. The sequence continues at coordinate 3,191,221 of JBAMHX010000013.1, forward strand.
TAATATTCATCTTGTTGACTAATTTTTCTGTAGATGTACGTCTGTGTTATGCACGGCTATGTGTCCATTTCTAATGATTAAATACAGCATACTGGTTGCCCTGATCGTCTCGTTTATTACACTAATAAGTAATGTAGACAGTAAAGTGAGTCAGCGTGATATTAACTCGGGATAAATGGAGGCACTTCTGAATCACAGCACTGCTCTGTTGTAAAAGTCCATTTCAGATAAAGACAATGACGTGATTCACACACCAAGACTCCGTCACACTTAACTAACTGGAGCTGCATTAATTCATCAGCTCGGCTGGAGGAAGACAGTGACGGTCCGAGCTGTCAGGACCAGTAAATAAAACAATTATCCCATTTAGGTTTGAAGACAGCGGCCTCCCTCTCTGGCACAAAACATAATAACCTCGACACACAATAGAACGGTGGCTGAATGGTGCCATGGGGGTGGTTTTAAGTGGACACTGGGTCCATTACGGCACCAGAAACAAAAAGGCTTCAGTGGCTTTAAATGAGCTGCAGGAGGTCATCTCATTGGGTCGACAGAACCGTCGACAGCTTGGTGCAGTTCCCGTCAGGCCGAGGTCTCCAGGACCTGCTCCGCATCAGGATTATTTTTTATTTAATCAAACAAATGCAATCCCCATTTTCCCTCCTTATCACGTCCGCTAAACACGATAATAGCAGAAGTGAAATAATGTAAAGAGGTTCATTTTTTCCTCTTTTTTCAGGTTTTCAGTCCTGCAGCTGCATGTAGAGAAAATTTCTCAGCTTGAATTGTGACCGGCTGAGGTTTTATTTGAAGAATGTGCTTCATGGTTTGTTGCTCAATGCACTGAGGCGTCACACATCCCACATTTGGCAGTCGATTCATCCGAGAGAAGCCTCGCTGCACAAACTGGCTCTAGTTCAGGATAGGCAACCATATTGTAATGTGCAGAACCTCAAACTAACAATAATTATGACTGGAATGTGCATAAATAACTTAATGACTCGCTGTGTTTGTGCACATTTTCCCTCTACAAGTATTTGCTAACATGGCTGAAATACTGTTTCATAACAGAAAATACATGAATTTCTTTTTTACAACCGCTTGTTTGTGTGAAAAAGAATGATTTTAGGATATAAAAAATAAATAAAATGTTCAGGGACATTTGTAAAACACGATGAGTTAGAAAGATGTACAAAAATGTACAAATATTTACTAAAAGAGTCAGAAGCTGTAGAAAGATGACACACTGATCGATTAAATAAAGTTATATTAATGGGACTTTTAGTCTATCATGAATGATTTTGCTCCTGACATCATATGATACGTATTTTGAGCATAAAAAAATAACTATTTTATTCCTAAAATTACAAAATATACAAAATATAGAAAAAAAATCATAACTGTACTTAATACATGAAGACTTTCTGTACTGAACACTTTAAATATTATAACAATAAAGGACATTTAAAGAGAATTTCAGCAAAGATTATGAATTTATCAACTGAAAAGTTGCTTCAATTTGATTAGTTTTGACATTAGAAGGAATTTTGCCATTTTTAAAGCAGTATGTAAGAGATAAAGGATCAAGGATGTCGGGAGATTTTGCTCAATTTGACAGAACTCTAATTCTGAATAAAAATGACCATTCAGAAGTAAACTAATTCTGGTTTATTATTTTAACTTTAATTCCCGTCATGTAAACCTTTATTCTGCTGAGTTCATTCTGCAGATGCTCGATACCTTTTCCCACTGCAACGACATACATACACAGCCTCTCCTGCCTCCTGTCTTCTATCTATTTTTTCGCCTCCTCAGCTGAAGTAGTATACTCATGTCGAGTTAGTACTTCAAAAATATTTATAAAAATTGAAGAAAAAACAGTTCTTATGGTTTACTACGCAGCGACATCACGAGAAGCAGGAAAATGTTTGTGTATTTCCAGCGTACACACAAGCGCGTCACGCTGGGTGTCACGTCGGTATTGAGATGGCGAATAAACGTGTTTCCAGGTAAACTTTAATATTTTCATGTAAGCTCAAAGAAGAATACTTTAATTCAAAATCATAAAAAGACATCATGTAACCGTACCCAATGAAAAACTCGCTGATTGGCCGTCGTGTCATGCGACAGCAACAAAAGCTGAACATTACTCAACTTCTTCGCTTCTGTACACGTACGTGCACGAATGTCGATGGCAAACAAAAGAAACTCACAACTCTGACTCTGAGTTTAGGAGATAAGTGTGAAGCTCCTTCACAAATAAACTCTGAGCTACAGACAACATCTGAAATGTTTGATGTACAGAACATCTGGACAAACCTCAGCAACATCAGGTGACCACTGGTTTGCTAAATACCAACACTGCAGACAGCCTGGTTTTAACTGTTTGTAGGGAGGAGATAAGGCAGCGTTAGCAAAGCAGTATTTAACTTTTCCTCTTTTCTCACTGTTAAAACTGGCAACACATGGCACGATGTTGCCTTTGATGCAAACACCACGGGGTTTTTAACGTGCTTGCAGGGCTGGGAACAGAATCTGCACATTCCTGCAGGGATCTGGAAGCAAGACGTTTCACTCCCGTTAGGCTTCGCAGGAATGCGAGCCATCTGCAGGTGTGTGCTCACACCACTGCAATAATTTCACACGCAAGTGGAGAAAGCTTTTCTACGTTCGTACCAGAAGAACATCCATGAGCCGACAGCACAGCCGTTCTTACCAGATAAGAGCTTAAATTAATTTAATTCAGAAAAATAACCAAAGCTAACAAAGTGCGCCTGGTCGATAATCACTCCATTACAAGGGTTTTGTGAGAAACTGTGAACTTTATATGAAACTAGCTGCTTTTTACTGAAGCCAGTGAAGGTGAAAAGACGATGACTGGATGAGTTTTCATTTCAGCTGCAGCATTCAGCGTCAGAATTTGGTGAAAACATGAATCCACACTGACCTTATATTTCTTTCTGAATATTTCCATCGTACTTTGGGGCCCTGACTACAAACATGACATGTTTTCACCAGCACAGCCCGTCTGAGTATCGCTGCTGACCACGTCCATCCCATAATGAGCCCAGTGTAGCGTCTTCTGATGGAAACTTCCAGCAGGATGATGCACCATGTCGCAACACTCACATCATCTACAACTCATTTCTTACACATTACAATGTTTTTGTTTCCCTTCGGGGGTTTCGGGTGGTTGCGGTTTGGCTGGTGGTGAGGTTGGTTAACGCATGCGTGAAAGTGAGACTTCATGTCTTTTTGTTAGGATTTATACTTGGATGTGTGAAGATTTGTTCATTTTGCTACAAATAAGCAACTTTTAGCATAAAAAATGTTTTATGAATGAAATTAGATTTGATTGAGTTTCACAGACATCAGATTAATCCAACAGAGCAGCTTTGGGAGGAACGAAAGATTCTCATCATGGACGAGCAACATCTGTGTGGCGTTTCATGTTGATATGGAGTAAAACAGCATTTTCTATCCCAATATTCCCGGATTTCACACTGAATTTGCATTTTCTAACTTTTTGCAACCCGAAATGAAAATATGTGAACTCATTTCATACCTTTTGTTCTTTTTTACTTCCCAGACAGAGCAGCTTATTACCAGTAGAACCATTTCTGACCTCATTCTTAGTTACAATTATTTGTTTTGGTACAATTAAATGAATGAAAAAAGTGATAAGTCACAGCCTCTGAGACGTCAGCAGCAGGTTTCTGATCCTGTCCTGACGTCATACCGGGCTGGTTCAAAGCTTCCACACCAGGTGGAGCTTTGTGACTGAACATGTGTAGCTTTATATTGTTGTATTGTGTTTATTCGAGGATTGGGGGCGAGATATACGCCTCGCCATCGCTTCCAGCGGCATAGGCCTTGTTTCATGATGAGTTTTATTTGCTTCGGATGTTGAGAATTGAGCAGAAACCAGAGTGATTTGCTCATTCACGTACTCAGCTTGCGTTACAGGATGTTCCACATGATACGTCGCGGTTAAAATCTTTATAAGTGCAGGAAAAAACACTTCTTAATTTGGAGGTTAAGATCTGAATTCATGTGTTTTTTTCAAGCGGCAACATAATCTGGAGCAAAGTGAAGAAGATCTAAGACCACAGGATGCCCGAGTTCTGGAGGTTTACCAGGATGCTACAAGCTACACATATCACGACATATATATTTATATGTTCTCATCTCGTATCATAATCTAGTTACATCTGCAGGTTTTTAACTCAAGCCATTTCCGAGTCAGATACGATGCAGAAGGTGAGCAGTTAAAAATACTCCCATGGGAAGCTCCTAATCCAACTTTAATCCAACTGTTTTCCTGCCCAGCTGACTTATTTAGCACAAATTAAAATTCTTTACTCTCCTCAGGTGCACTTATGAACGGTCAAACTGTCATAAACCGTCACACAACCGCTTTGATTATAGCTCAAAACGAAAAGGTAGCAAGTTCAGAACAAGACAAGACATCTGCATCACAATAAAACACGAATATGAGCAAATAAAAGGGGGGGGGGGGGGGGGGGATAAAGAGGTCTGGTTACCTGGGCCGCTGCCATTCACGTGCATAGTTTGAGCCATGACTGCAGCTGTTTGCACTCAGTCCCACAACAAGACTCACTGCCGTCATGCAACTGCCATGCATCAAGTCCAGATCAGCATGCAACCTGCAAACCAGGACAAAATGCACATTATTCAGGTTCGCACTGCAGACAGAAGCACAAACAGAGTTTCCATAAACACATCCTGGTCACCAAGGCGCTCATCGCTTTCATTTTTACATCCAAAGCATTTCTTTGTGAGAGCTGAAGTCAATAAGGTATAACTGAGCTTTTCACAGGTGTGTTTGCATCTGACATTTATGCATATAGAGGTCCTGTGTGTGCTGGGTCGGTCGGCATCAATGGAGACATTATGAGGAGAAACAGAAGAGCTGTTGTGTTGGGAAAAAAGGTGCAAAATGAAGAGAAATGTTGACTTTGTGGGCCTCAGACGTGGCGGGTTTGTTAAATCCGGGACGTCCGTGGTCTTTAGAGGGTCCTGGCATAAGACAACTCCTCTTGCTGATTTTCAATCTACCCAAAGCTTAGATCATCACAACATGTTTGATGAGGCTTTTCCATCTATCGTCCATTTATCTAAGACTCTGAAAATCCCAGATATTCCCACACCGGCAGGGATAAATCCAGTCCAGGGGTCTCCTTGTGGTGGGATATGCACAAACCCTGCAAGAGGCTGCAACCCAGTACCTTCCAAGCAACGACCTTATTCTTTCATCAGAATCTCAACTTCAGGTGAGGATTGGAAAGTAAATAGAGTCAATCCAAAGCGTTTGGCTCTTCTAATCAATAACCACACGCTCCAATTTTATCCCAACTTTATGACTTAACCAGTTTGTCTTGTAGGGATTATTTGCAAAGCCATGTGGCTTCTTGGTGTGCAGTTTGGATGATGTTAAAAAGCATCATTTTTGCTTTTGTTTCTATGTGCACTAGAGTTTTAGTTATTAGCTACTTCTTGTTTTTGTACCTGTCTATATGTACCTGTCCATATGTACCTGTCCATATGTACCTGTCCATATGTACCTGTCCATATGTACCTGTCTATATGTACCTGTCTATATGTACCTGTCTATATGTACCTGTCTATATGTACCTGTCTATATGTACCTGTCTATATGTA